>OX388144.1:15720756-16219536 GCA_947579745.1 Apocheima hispidaria
ACACATTCATGTGATGAATATTTGTGTTTGTTCTATGTCTGGGTGTTAATATCTATATAAGTATGTATTTAAAAATATCTATGTACGTATATCAGTCTCTGGCAGCCATATCACAAGCTTTGCTTAGTTTGGGGTCAGATGACCGTGTGTGCAAATGTCCCATTTATTTATTTATTATTTATCTGTCTCTCTGTCTGGGTGTTTGTCGCGTTATCACGGCTGAACAGATCGAGCTGAATTTTACATAGGTAAAGCATAAGGGTAGGAACGGACATGGGTACTTTTTTTTTGTATGTGCACGCGGACGAAGTCTCGGGTAATAGCTAGTCGGTTATAAATGACGGAGTTATAAGTGACAAACATTCGAATTGATAACCTCTTTTTTTGGAAGTCGGGTAAAAAATTTCGTCAAAAAAATGTAAGTTTGTCTTATTCGTCATGATATGGATTAACTCAATCAGAATCTTCCCGCGGGTCAATGTGAATTAAGCTCTACATGTAACATGCTAGTTACTCTGACGTCCATCTAACAAATGAAGAGAAAAAGAGATATATTCCTCTTATTTTCTCTCGTTGATCCGCGGTCCGTGATCTCTGGTTTAGTTGCTTTCCTACCAAATTTAACACACACGCATACAAAAATACCATTAAACCGAACGTTCCATATTCGAATTTTATACCAAAACAAAACCACTTCACAGTGTCTCAACTCCAGTCATAAACCAATTTTTCGTGTAAGGTCATCGACTGCCCTGAGGTGCCCCTCTCGTGTTATTCTGTTTACAATATCATCTTTACGATGACGCCACGCTAACTGGTAAATATACTGTGACCCTCTGTTGATATACTGTGGTCTATTTACGTACATACTACTATTCAGGTTGACCAAGCTGGCTTGGTGCTTAGTAATTCATGGAGGAGGTCGTGGGTTTGATTCCCGGCGGGTAGATATTTTAATCATGAAATATGGTATGGATGATACTTAAACATGAAGATATTTAAATATCTCATCTGGGTCTGGGTGCTGTACGTGGCTCTGTGGGTGTTCTATGACATCTTGACAATTCTCGACACATAATCTTAGTGGGGAAGTAAAAATGTGTAAAGCGGTATTTGACCGAGCGAAGCGAAGGTCTCAGAGTTTACTGGGACAAATCGGCATTTGTATGTATGTTTGTGTGTATATTTGTCCGATGATAACTTGCGAACCGTTGATCCGATCTTCATAAAATTTTGTAGGCAAGCAGTTCATTTTAATACAATTTTTAAATTCGAATATGAGCTGAATCGGTCCAGGGGTTGTGAAGATATAGAGGTCGCGAAGTCTCAGTTCGCCGCGAACTACTAGTTATTTATGAGTGCAATACGTTATTATTATGAAACCGACCGTTAAATGCGGTAATATATCTGCTTTTACTGTTCGAAGTTTCAATCCCCCGCCCGTGATCCAGTTACTATCCCGCAAGTCCCGCGGTTATGCGGGATGAGATATAGTTATTATCCATAAAAAAAATTAAGTTTCGGTCTGTTAGTTACTGCGATTTTGTGTTCTGGATTAATAGCTGCGCCTTGCAGCTATGCCTGCGGTTTTCCTCATTTTACCGGGACTAAAGTACCTTGTTTACTTACTTCCTCGGCAACATTTTTCAAGACTAGATCAGTCTGTAAGAGGATGGTCCTGCCGCGAGGTTTCGGCCCAGACAATTTAGCGTTTGACCCGGTAGTAATTAATAACAAGATGATAGGATATTTTTTTTCGGGACGTAATTATTATGTAACGAAAAAAAACCTATTAAAAATAAAATCTACAATTATTGTAGAACCAACTTATATTAATATATAATAATTAACTGCCTTGTATTAGTTATTTGAAGTATTTATCATTTTTTTCAGCTTATCTCAAAAAGCCATTATCAGATGGTACCCGAAATAATTTTAAAATATAGTTTTTACTACGGTCTATCAACATGGAAAGCATCAAGTTTCTGAGATGCATAGTTAAGAAACGGCAGGGGGGGTGGACATTGCAAGCAACTTTGTCGGCGCATATTTCACAAACGGTACGTCTAAAAAAAATGGTGAGGTGAAAATGGTATGTTTACTTAATTATGGAGAAATAATGTTTAAAAAAAACTGTCAATTTTTCGCAGTTACTGATAATGGTCGAGTACAGTGACCGCTCACTATTAGCTAAACTGTGGTGGCTAATCTGCACGATTTCCATATAAAGCTGCTCGCAGTAACAGCAAAATAATCTATGTAATTTACATAGTGACTGTTGCTTATCTGTGGCAGGGGTGTATTGACCGCGTACGTGTGAATTCGCCAAATTAATGTTCAATGGTTACGTTAGGTCAGAAAATATATTGTTCGATGTCAAATACCTATTCGACATTTGAATAGCATTTACTAAGCTTTAAGGCCGCGCTACCGGCCCGAGCTAGCTCTTTCACACGTTTTCTACCTAAAACTAGAATAATTGTGTCAATTTATAATATGCTTGCCCGCACGGCTTCGCTCGCGAATAGGTGAAATGGTGTTTAATTTACTAGCACAGTCTAGTAAATTAAACACCATTTCACCTGTTTAGGGGTTCATTTTAGAGAAGTCCTTAGACATGCCTTTTTTTCATGGTTTCAAATAACAGAGCTAAATTGGCTTAGCATGAAAAAAATTTTTAGTTCAATATAGACTTTGCCCCTTTATAGGTGGAATTTTGCAAAACCCTTTCATGTTGTTCGTCTAGATCATTTGAACCTAATTATCCTCGTATTGGGTTAAAATTTCACGTATCTATCTTAAGCGCTTTGATGCCCAGAAAAAGGCTTGTTCTTTATATAAAAATTTCAGTGTCAATGTTTTATAGTGTGATTTTCTATTTTGGAGAAGAAGGAAAAATCTCGAAATTTCTATATCTAACATTTTTGTTTTAAATATAAAATGTAAGATTTAATAATAGTGATTTTTTATAATTAAAAATGTTGAAAAATTGCGAACTAGATAAGGGGAGCAAGGTCTTAAAGCTTAATGATATTTGTCGCGATATTCGCGCATAAATCGCGAATAGGTGTTTGACATCTCGCAATATATTATCTGACCTGACCTTTTCTAAGATAATTCTGAGATTCTGACTGTTATTTTTTATTCCCACTCCATTAATTTTTAATTTTCTAATTGTTGGCAACAGGCCGACTTTGTCTTTCACCATACAAATGCTTCTTTTCGACGTATCGCTGCCCTTATTGCGATGATTGTTACATTAGGGGTACGCGACCGCGAACCGTATCGCCGCGCGATAAGGTTCACGGTCGCACCAGCGACTAAACGTAATCATCATCCCGATAAGTATTTCACGGTAGCTACATGCTCTGGCCGTGGCCGATAACCACTAAAGCTAAGCGGATTTCTACCTGACTGCCCAAAAAAGGCGGTAATGTTAGTGGACCGAGCGAGCGAAGTGAGCGAAGTCTCTGCAACAAACTGGCAAAATATTTGCCTTGGCATATTGGTCGTAATATTTGGCAGAAACATTTGGTACTCAAATTCTAAACAAGAATTTCGATTCGCAAAAGCGGCCATGACATTGAGATCGGACCTACGAATTTAGATTGTCCAAAAAAGTTTTCGCTCGCGAGGTCTACTGTTCATAGAACGACTAGTCAGGTTATATGTTCAAATTGTTAATACTTCTCTTTTCAAAATATTAATTCAAATTTAAATTACTAGTAGTTCGCGGCGAACTGAAACCTCGCGATCTCTATATCTTCACAACCGCTGGACCGATTCAGCTCATATTCGTTTTTTTTTTTTTTATTGAAATTAACTACTTGCCTATAAACTTTCATTAAGATCGGATCAACGGTTCGCAAGTTATCATCGGACAAATAAAAACACAAACATACAATCAGACATACAAATGCTGACTTGTCCCAGTAAACTGTGAGACCTTCGCTTCGCTCGGTCAAATATAAAGTTAAAAAAGCCGGTGCTGCTCTATTTTAAATTAAGAAAAATCATTTCAAAATTGTAATATTTTTCTTATCTAAATATTCAGGTTATAATTATGTAAAATTTTTATTCATAATACTTTTATTTCCAAAATAATAATTTAAATAAATACAAGGTTAAAAACAAGCAATTGGTCCTTATTCCTCTTGTACAGGACGCGTTGTTGCAGCGAGAAGACACTACAGATTGGTTATTTTAGACAGTTTGAAAATGAAATTCCGCAAAGTTAGGCCTGAATCAATCAACTACTTAAGAACGAGTATTGTTACTTGTTATAAGATAAGACAGAATGTACCTATATACAGTTCAGAATATAAACCGCGTAGTTAGGTTACCTAATGGCAGTGCGATTAGTCTAGAATTCTAGATAACGATACAAAACACGTGGCAGTTGCGTAACTCGATGCCTAGCATTACGCGGTGACCGAGGGAATGAGAACCTAGTAACTGCGGTGCAATCTGTGTGCTACGCAACTTTCCTACTGACACTCTACATTCATCATCATCATCATTAACAGCCTCAAGACATCCACTGCTGAACAAAGGCCTCACATTAGACCGTCACACTGAACAATTTGCAACTTGCATCCACCGGTTACCCGCGACCTTCAAAATTTCATTCCAACTAGTGGGAGGCCTGCCTACGCTGCGTCTTCTAGCTCGTGGTTGCCACTCAAGAAACTTTCTTACCCTTCGGTTATTGGTTCCTCGAGCGATGTGGCCTGCCTGTGCTTTCGATTGCATGCGCATCGCCACAATGACGCCCTATGAGTCCTATGGATGTGCTCGGATAAAGGATTCGTTCCTTCTCTTATTGGCTTCGGTATGTCCTAGAACTGACTAGAACCACCGAAGGACGGGCAGCAGCGTCCTCTTAGTAAACGGTGAACACTGCGATACTTAAAATTTAAAAAAATATTAGTTTTTATACTATGTGGCGAGACGAGCAAGTCGCTCGCCTGACGTTAAGCGTCACGCTTGCCCATAACAGTTCAGTGCCACCTAGAACCCTGCACTTCAACAGTTCAAATGCATTACGCTAGATATGATAAGTCAAATAAATCTCTTTGTGTCCAGTAATTTCACTGGAGTTCTCTCTAAATAGTTTTTTTTTAATTTATTTTGCTTAGTACTAAATTCCCAGTATATTCGTTCCTGCTAAGATCCTATTCTGTGAACCCTAGCCCTTCTATTAATATTAATAACCAACCCTTATAGAACAAAGGAACACAACTATACCTACATTTACAACGGACGAGAGCGAGACATCCTCATCTCTCTTTCGCACCTACCTGCTCTTTTTATGGTGTCTACCTAAGCTACCCTATGGTGAATCATTGTGGTCACAAGACGTGAAACGGTTTTAGTACCTTGTCATATTAAACCCATACAAATTCGCTTGTAGAAGCGAAGGAGCTGTTCTAAAGTTTACTGCGAAAGAGGGGTTCTGTGCACGGTTATTTATGTAGGAGCTCCAAGGACAGTCGGCCTCAGAAGTAGTTGAATATTTTTATTCAACAGGTTGAGCTGGTGAATTGGATTCCTGATAAACATCTTTCGTTTGTGGGGTGTTAGATTACGTTCTTATCGAAGAAATGAATAGTGTTGGGAAGAAGCGTGTAATTTTGGTTTTTATAATTTTTGGCTAGGAATGCGTGAAATTATTTCCAGTAGAAAACTATAAACTAATTATCATGCTTAGGTGTAAAGGAAGAAAGCTACCTGCGGGACTCAGTGTAAAATTAAACGTACTTAATTTATATTTTTAATGAGTTTTGATCGAAATCGCTTCGATTCTATAATTTTTACAAGATGATACAAACTGACCACGAACCGGAAGACGCCTCCCACTATGTGGACTGACGTCATTTTAAATGTCGCGGGCAATCGGTTGATGTAAATGGCAGAGTTTCTGTCAGTATGGCGTTCTAACAGCGGTTATTATTAACCGATAATAGGCTGCGTTCTATGGAATCAGCCAGCAGACTTCCGTCTTCTGGCTGATGATGAGAATGAAACTATGTATTTTAACACAAACTCTGATCTCGGAGTTGGAATTACTCAACGAATTTCTGTTCAAGTAGGCATACATGTTTCAAGAACCGATGAAAGTTAAAAAAAATTGTTTCATGGTTTTCACCTTTAGAATCACTTGACCGAACGAAGCGCAGGAACAAATCGGCATTTGTATGTATATTTGTCCGCCGCTTATTGGCATATAGTCGATCCGATCTTCTTGATATGTTGTAGGCAAGTAGTCTTTTTTTTTATTAAGTAAGTATATAACCAAATTCGGTCTAGGATTTGTGAGGTTATATTACGAGATCGGGGTAGTCCAGCGCTAACTTTCTGCACCATTAAACATCCCACTGCTGCGTTATCACACCCTCCAATGGTGATTATGCCATATCCACTACGCTGGCCCGGTGCTTGTAAGACGCCAGATTTACATACGCCATCGTCTTCGGAAATATGCAGGTTGCTTCACGATGTTTTACTTCACCGAAAAGCCAGTGCTTTATCCGTACGTAAGTTCCAAAGAACTCATTGGTACGTGCTCGCCCACGTACGAACCCAACCACGAATGTGAGGCGAGCGTGCTGAACTAACCACGAACTATTGAATTCTCAAGCTTCAAGACCGAAACTTGGCAACCGGAAAACATTGACTTATGCGCTCGCCGATACATTATTAAGGCTTATAAAATGTGGGAGTTTTGACCCCGGCGGGTAAATTCCTCCGACCGAGATGCACTTACTAACGAAATAAAACGAAAAAGCACCGGACATTGACTTCTATACCTACGTATGGGGTTCCTGACCCGGAAAAATGTTCTGAAATCTCGATCGGTGGAAAATTTTGGGTCTTTTCTGTTCAACGGACCGTTCGATGGAGATCACGTACGATATCTTCCAAGCGTACAATATCTTTCTTCTTTTTACCTGACTGCCCAAGAAGGAAGTAAAGTGATTAGGGCGTATGTAAAGTATATTTTTTGTTTTAATAAATCGGGAATACTCATGTTAAATTGAGTCGGTTATTCCGACTATAGTTTCGATCACATTCGGTGACCTTTATCAAGGTAAAAATCAAAAATAATATAATAAAAAAAAATGTAATATAAATAATAATATATAATATAAATAAAAGTATGTAATATAAATCATATAATATACGAACAAAATGTATCAAAACCGCGTCATTTTTTATAGTATGTTATGTTTGTGTGTAATAAGACGTCGTATAGCCTAAACGGCTTGACTGATTTTGACAAGCGAGATGGCGTTTATTTCCTCTCTACGTCCGGAGTCATAGGCTACAGTTTATAGTCGGATATTTGTTTGATTTTTTAACGATATTACTTGTTACCGACTGCCCAATAAGAGTGGTCATGTTTTTGGGATGTGTGTTAGTTTTTGACGTTTTTTTTGACTTTAGAATACACCTTTACGTCTGTGGTGCTGAAGGCTCCGGTGCGTTCCCTTGGAAATCCCGGAGCTTTCGGTCAAGCACCAAGGCAGGCCACCGACCTACGACCGGCTGGCTCACGCGACGACGCTGCGCGACCATACACCTTATCGCGTGGCGATACGATTCGTGGTCGCGCGGCGTCTTCGGCTGAACCTTTGCACCTCACAGTACGAGCCCAGGGCAAACTTTTGTGTTATTACGTCTCGAATAAACGTATATTTCGCATAGTACGAAGACTAAATCTAAACTGGGACTTCCTTATAGAAATAATTTATAAACAAAGTATCTATTGTTTACAGGAAAACTGTAACATTAAAATAAATTCAATCCCTCACGCCCCGTAATGTACTCGTTTATTGCAAGCCATATTCTAAGTATTGAGTGTTGCTTATCAGAAACAGAAAAGTATAAACAACTTATGGACTGGCGGCTGTAATCCAAAGAATCGTAGGACAAAGAATACTTACTACTGTTATTTGGGTACATCTTCTTTGTATGGATGCGAGCTCTGCAAACTATGGACCGCGTAAGTGGAGCCAGTCGCAAAGTGAACTTGCATTGCTTACTGGAGAGAAACATTAAAATATGGGCTGTTCCGTCTTCGCCCCAGCGTGTCTTATCCCATTTCTTGAGTCGTCCCGATCGCGTAATACCAGCTCAACCCACCGCATAAGTTGATATTTTTTATGAAATCGCCCCAGGTGCAATTCTTGGCTCATCGCGTGGCAAAAATTACAAAAAAAAATATGGATAGCATAAAAATTCTAGTTATATTTTATGGATTAATCTCAGATCTATAGTTACTAACTGCTACTTAACCTTACACATTAATATTTTTCTGCATTAATATAAGCAATAACAAGTAATATTTTTAAAAGAAAAACAAAATACCTACGTCATTCTGGACGTAAAGAGGATCCAACGACACCTCTGTCGTCAAAATCGGTCATGCCGTTTTGGCTACAGTAAGTAATAACATACTTACCTACACCCCAAAAAAATACCCTTCATCTTGGGCAGTCGAGTAAAAACACGCGAGCGGCCACCGCTCAGTTCCTTATTCAACACTAAGCCTTTAATTTTTAACAGAAAAAAAGTGTAGAAATACATAAAATTAATCAAAACATCTACCACCGGAACAAAATTGATGTTCCCACATTTCCATGCGTATGAAATGTGAGGCCTCCAAAATTGAGTTGCAACCGCGCAAAAATTTCCAACAATTCCGGCTAAATTACTCGCCAACTACGCGTTATTTTCTTTCCCGAACAGGGAAATAACGAAACAACCGTGTATTTTCTGGCTGCCCGAAATTAAATTGAAAATTACGTCATGTTCTGTTATGTTATTTTAGCGTTATACAATGTTAAGACCTATCCAGACTCACGCCATATTCGCCGCTCGCCGCTGCGTGGGTAGGAAAATCTGAGTATACAAACGTTGTTGCTGTCGCATTTGGCACTCGTCGGAGTACTGCATAGATTTAGGTACCACTGAGTTTTACTTTATTTTTGGTTATGTCGATGGTTTCAGCCAAACTTACGCGACTGTAGCGCGATAGCGCCATATGAACGTTTAGAAAATAATTATTTCCTTTCGCTGTCTATTTACAACGTTGTTAGATCAGAACAAGTATGTTGCGTTGCGACTACCATGCGATAGAAAACGGGTGTGCCCCGTTTCACTGACACTTCGCTCTGACTTGGCTAAACCTTTAGCAGAAAGACTCGGCGCTGCGGCGCATATCGCTGCTTAAATATGAACAGGCCTTTATATAACTACGGGCGATCTAGACAATTTATTCGCATGGCAGGTGGTCTGGTGCAGGATTCTAAATCACTTAGCATATTCTTTTAAAATTGCTATTTTGGTAGTTTTAACATGATCTCGTATTTATTTTACCTTCTTCTTAAATATTACAATACAATATAACTTTATAAACACCAAAAAGACAAATAAACTTTAAAAAAATTAAATTTTTCGTTATAAGTTGTACAATAGGGGGCCGTAGACTAACGAAAGTCACTGACATAGCCCAGAGGATTAGCAAGTTGAAGTGGCAGTGGGCAGGGCACATAGCTCGCAGAACTGATGGCCGATGGGGCTGTAAGGTTCTCGAATGGAGACCACGTACCTCCACCCGCGAGGTGGACGGACGACCTGATAAAGACCGCAGGAACGCGCTGGATGCGAGCCTCTTCCATCCGCTCTTCGTGGAAATCTAAGGGGGAGGCCTATGTCCAGCAGTGGACATCCTGTGGCTGAGATGATGATGAATAGGGGGCCTTATCGCCTAAAGCGATTTCTTCCAGACAACCTTTGTATGGAGATAATTACGACGTATAAACTACGGCTTAATAATTTTATATTTATTAACTTGTAGCATGACCACTGCCGCACGCTCACCGACACGTCTTCGCCCCCAAATGGGACAGCCTGTGCTTTCGGGCATAAATAATATGGTACTCATCCAAAATCAGTGTATTGCAACGATGTTTAATTGTGTACACAAAAGTTACAGAGGTATTTCAATACCTATTCTAGGCTACTAGGCTCGGCTATTTCCATAGGGATTATTATTATCTAAGTATTATGCCCATCTGCACTAAACTTTGAAAGCTCTTAAGTTCACGCTTAACGCAATAGGACGTACCTAACAGTGGAAAATGTGTTGCACCAAACTTGGGTTGTCTCAATGCGAAAGATATGTCGTAACTTTAAGACACCGATTTTGCATGTCATAAGGCTAAGCAAGCGCTTAACAAGTGTCAGTCTCAAAAAAAAACACTTTGGAGGTTGACTAAATGCGAAATACATGGCGTAACTTTAAGACACCGAATGGAGTTTTGGCGGGAACGTGAAGAAATCATGTCGCGTCATTTTATTATTTTCCAAAACTTGTGTTATTTCGAGTGTTAATGTGTAAAAACGGTGAACTTTTACCCGTTAAGTGTTCTTGAACATGCACGCGTGTTGGTGAATGGTATAATGTCGTGAAACGTGAATTTTCATGTTGTTTCCAAATCTCCATAGAAGGCTCTAGTAAAGTTTTCACCACTTTACTGGGGCATGACTTGGACTTGACTGTGACTTGATTTGCTCGCTTTTGACTGGGACTATGACTTGTATGATAATATTTAACAAAACTTGAATATATATAACCATACTTGACACTGGCAAATGCATAAGACGTGCGACGCCAAAATCCTCTTACGAGGAAAGAAAAAAAAAAAAAAAAAGACACCGAATTTGCATGTCATAAGGCTAAGCAAGCGCTTAACAAGTGTCAGTGTCAAAAAAAAAAGAACTTTGGACTTAGACGAAGCATCATACTGGACAGACCCATGAGACGTTGCCGCTCCGACGTTCACATTGTCATGTTTCTCTTTTTATTTCACGGGTCGTCGCATAGAGTAAGCGAGAGAGCTATTGTAAGATTGGCAACCTCGCACTCTGTGTCCATTTTATGACCGACTAGTCGGTCATAACATTGCGACCCGTCTTACTAAAAAAGCAAATTGGTTCAAAATATCGCTGTGAATACTTAATATTGTTATACATAGTGGCATTATGGCGTGTTGTGCTGTGTATTGTGCATCGAGAACAACGAAAGGGGGAGTAAAAGATCCAGAATTATCATTTCACACGTAAGTCTTTTGTAGCGTTTTTTACCTAAAATAACCAGAATCAAAGCTAAATATTCGTTTCACTTAAAGAATATACATGTTTGAAGTCATACAACTATCACGCAGTGTTATTTAGTAATGAATTTAAGCATTAATTTAAGATAAATAAATGCATTGTTTTACGTGTTCCTGCTAGTGAAGTACCACTGCACGTTTCAAACTTTATCGATATTTGGTCGATATTTATCTAATAATATTCTTGTAATATACTACATTAAGTGAAACATGAACCGTTAATTCCTTTCCGCGTTTAATCGGCTTGATACGTATTCTATCGATAATTAATTTTAATCTTTTTGAAGCTTTCGCGGCTTGAAATGTATGATAATTTGTACCAATGTTGTGTCATGGTTAAACAATTAATTAAAATAAAACATATTGTTATAGGTTTCCAAAATGTCCGGAAATCAGAAATCAGTGGATAAAGGCTGTGAGGCGCGAAAACTGGGAGCCACCTAAATACTCTCGACTTTGTTGAAAACGTTTTGAAAAATTTAGTTTTATGACTGGGCTGTCAATTAAAAAACTAGGAAGAATAAAAGAAACTAGGAGACGGTGTAGATACTTATTAACTTTCATAGTTACTATATATACTATATATATTCGTACTATTTACATGGCAATTACGAGTTTCGATGTTCAATAAAGTACATATTTTTGCAAACATTGTGTTCTTAATTTACAAATTCTTAGTTTTGTACACTGTGTACATTTTTATCGATAGATTCTGCACTAGTTTTCACTTCCCTACTCACTAAACGTCACAACAGAAAGTGGACACGCTGCCAAAGCAATCACTCTATCCAGTGTGATACAAGATCCTTGACTTTGGAGGTTGACTAAATGCGAAATACATGGCGTAACTTTAAGACACCGAATTTGCATGTCATAAGGCTAAGCAAGCACTTAACAAGTGTCAGTGTCAAAAAAAAAACTGTCTGTCATCATTTAATAATTCTTTCATTAATTTCATTCAAACGTCAGTTTCAGAAGTCAGTTATCGTAAACTGGCTTAGACGAAGCATCATACTGGACAGACCCATGAGATGTTGCCGCTCCGACGTTCACATTGTCATGTTTCTCTTTTTATTTCACGGGTCGTCGCATAGAGTAAGCGAGAGAGCTATTGTAAGATTGGCAACCTCGCACTCTGTGTCCACTTTGACCGACTAGTCGGTCACAACATTGCGACCCGTCTTACTAAAAAAGCAAATTGGATCAAAATATCGCTGTGAATACTTAATATTGTTATACATAGTGGCATTATGGCGTGTTGTGCTGTGTATTGTGCATCGAGAACAACGAAAGGGGGAGTAAAAGATCCAGAATTATCATTTCATGCGTAAGTCTTTTTAGCGTTTTTTACCTAAAATAACCAGAATCAAAGCTAAATATTCGTTTCACTTAAAGAATATACATGTTTGAAGTCATACATCTATCACGCAGTGTTATTTAGTAATGAATTTAAGCATTAATTTAAGATAAATAAATGCATTGTTTTACGTGTTCCTGCTAGTGAAGTACCACTGCACGTTTCAAACTTTGTCGATATTTGGTCGATATTTATCTAATAATATTCTTGTAATATCCTACATATACTACATTAAGTGAAACATGAACTGTTAATTCCTTTCCGCGTTTAATCGGCTTGATACGTATTCTATCGATAATTAATTTTAATCTTTTTGAAGCTTTCGCGGCTTGAAATATATGTATTTGTACCAATGTTGTGTCATGGTTAAACAATTAATTAAAATAAAACATTTTGTTATAGGTTTCCAAAATGTCCAGAAATCAGAAATCAGTGGATAAAGGCTGTGAGGCGCGAAAACTGGGAGCTACCTAAATACTCTCGACTTTGTTGAAAACATTTTGAAAAATCTAGTTTTATGACTGGGCTGTCAATTAAAAAACTAGGAAGAATAAAAGAAACTAGGAGACGGTGTAGATACTTATTAACTTTCATAGTTACTATATATAATATATATATTCGTACTATTTACATGGCAATTACGAGTTTCGATGTTCAATAAAGTACATATTTTTGCAAACATTGTGTTCTTAATTTACAAATTCTTAGTTTTGTACACTGTGTACATTTTTATCGATAGATTCTGCACTAGTTTTCACTTCCCTACTCACTAAACGCGCGAACAGAAAGTGGACACGCTGCCAAACGAATCACTCTATCCAGTGTGATACAAGATCCTTGTAAACTGGTATGTGAAGAGGATGTTGATGCCTAAGTCCGACTTAGTTTAGTTGATGCTTAGCTAAGTTTTATCTTTGTGGACTTTAGTGTAGACGGGCATTAGTATCTTAGCTTTTATATGTATTCCTAGATATTGTTTTAAGGGGGAAGGATATGAGGCTTATAACGTGGGGATTTCTTAAGGCACCAGTAAGCTGTCAAACACGGTCTCTCGTTCACGTTCCAAAAACTTCAATACAAGTTTATGTGATCGTTTTTACTGAAATGTAGTTTTTTTTTTTAAATTATTATTATTATTTATAGGCTTGCGTTTGACTGCCATCACGTCTGATGTTAAACGAGGATGCGGTGGAGCACGCTTACCTAGAAGAAACCGAATCACTCGCGACTTGAAGACACCCAGATTATAATTATATGTATTGATTATACGTAGTCTCACCAAAAGGGTTCCTTTTTACTATTTTGTTACGGAACCCTAAAATAGCCTTGTGAATTTCATTGCGCATTCTCGTAAAGTTGTACAACAGCTATAAAACAAGCTCGACTCCACAATTCATATTTCATAGCTACATTGAAAACCCGCATCTAAATTCTTCCTTCATAACTTCTCGAACATTCCCTTGTCAGCTTGATCAACAAGAAGCTAATTTTGACAGACAGAATCGCCCACAAGCGGTAACTGCACTGAGTAAACATTTCGTGCCCTTACCCTTCTTAAGAACGGAAGCGTCCAGCTATTTTCGTAGTTAAAATAAATTGAACGACGAATAAAGCAACTCCAAGCAGGGATGTCATGCTGGAGTTAATTCGAAAATCGCTTATTGAAATCGAGTTGTCGATGAATATTCTTTTTTTTTTTAAACTAAAATCATGTTACTATGAAAATGAAAAATGACGTAGTTTTGACACAGTTTACTATAGTAAAACGGGAATTAAATTAAATTGAGTATATAGTTGTTTCTTGCAAAAGATCAGCGAATGTGATCGAAACTTTAGTCGGAATAACCGTTAAATTGACTATTTAACGTGAATATTACCGTTTAGTAAAATTAAAAGAATGTTGCGTCAATTTAAACTGCGATGTATCGATAATGCCAATCGAAATTAAATAGAAATCGATTTTGAAATAAATTGAGGTAATCGATTTTGATTATTAATCGTAATATTTTGTAAGAATTACGTATTCATAATTTACAGACAAGGTCTAAAGTTTCAACCTTCAAACTATTGTTATGTTGATGGTTTTGCTACAGGCGTTGTTATTTTGATATTAACCATTACGTAAACGGAAGGTATACCTCGATTGAATAATCAGATTATCGACAAACGTGAACATTAATCGGGACATAATAAAACGGCTGGTTAAATAATATCGTATCGTATCACATGCTTGCGTGATGTTTTTTTTTTCATTATAAATTCATCATTCAGAAATTATTACAGGTATTCATGATATTTCGATGATCGTTTTACGACAGTTTAAGGACGCGTTTACGTAATACGTTCTCTCTCGCTCGCACAATCAACATTTTCTTTAGTAGATCAGCTACTAAGTTTTAGTTAAATTATTAATTCGATTTAAGCGTATTACAATTACTGATGACTGATTATAATAACTGAGCAATAGAGGAAACATCTCGAAACAGTATAAAAAAAATGTTTGTGCGAGCAAAATTACGTGTATTAATAATCCGGGGAGCGGATAATCCAAGAAAACTTGCGTTCCAAATTCCGGAGTACGTTACCAAAATGAGTCGTGTAAAAGCGCTTCATACTACGTGAATAGAATATAAATTTTTTGTCTACTGTAAACTTGCAAGTACATTTTCATCTCATTAAGATTGAAAGTTTAATATGAGCAAGCTTCCGGATTCCTCAACGGATTTGTACGAAAGAAATAGAAACAGTGATTGCGAGAATAAATTGGATGTTGATATATTGATAATGATCACGAAATAATAAAAACCGTCTATCTCATCTCGATTTACTTAATCATTCACTTTCTAGTTTTTCCTGTATTTTATTGTAATCGAAATTCGATAGTCGAAAGATTGGTTTTCCAATTTGCTATCAAAGAAACAATACTATGTGAAGGACTTTTCTATATGGTTACCTCACCAATTTCAATCGATTTTTCGCAAACATTTTATCGGGCTTATCTCGCACTTCAATGATACGAATTCAAACCTACATCCGAATCAGAAAATCGATTTTCCGCATTTCTATTGTTATCTATATCGATATTTTTGTTTAAAATGTTGGGAGTCGAGACAAATTCCATCCCTATTCCTCTCCTGCCTACATTTTATTACTTTTTCCGTCCGCTCGGGACATTTTACTCCCTTTGATCGGAGTTATGGTTCTGTAAAATCCTACTTTAACTTTACGGCGCGGCGTTCGTATTTAGTGGTGAGGTGTCTATTTGAGTGTCGGTTCAGGTCCTTCAATCGAACAACTTTGTTGATGATAAGGCGCCAACACCCGCGAGCGGTTGTGCCAACTTTCGATCTATACTTAGAGCTTTTTGAAGCAGAAGTTCGTAAACGCACCGGTCAACCCACGAAACAGGTTGGCGAAAATCTCTCAGACATTCTTTGGATATGACATACAGACAGTTGATTCCTAATGTTGTTTCAATTTCATTCTGAACTGTCGATCGAAAACGTCGGGCTAAGAACGTCATCCGCTTTGGGGCGGTTGCCGTCGGACAATTTACAAACGCAGCCCAGCGCATAATAGAAACCAGTGATCGTTCTTCACAACACATTAAGACCATTGCTTATTAATATTATTATTATTCACTGTAGTGCTGTACATCTGCCCCTCCCTTGATATGCCACTTACCCTGATCCTCGGCTTTCAAATTCAATATTTTAATGATTGTTTATTCGTTTTCCAAATAATTTAGAGGATAATTCATTTTACTTTAAAGATATGATTATGATATTGTTATATACTTTAAAGATATATGACGTATATTATTGTAAAAATGTAGGTACTCCTTCTATCATCATCGTCGTCGTCATCATCATCAGCCATAAGACGTCTGCAGAACATAGGCCTCCTGGGCCTCCCCCTTAGAGCGCTACACTGAACGACAACCCGCCACTTGCATCCACCGGTTGCCCGAGACTTTCACAATGTCGTCGGTCCACTTAGTTGGAGGCCTGCCTACGCTGCGTCTTCCGGTTCGTAGTCGCCACTCAAGAACCTTTCTTCCCCACCGGTTATCGGTTCCTCGAGTGATGTGGCCTGCCCATTGCCACTTCAGCTTGCAAACTCTGAAAGCTATGACGGCGACTTTGGTTCTTCGGTGAATATCCTCGTTCCAGATTTTGTAGCGCAAAATATAACTATATACATAATTATAATTATATTAACATATTTTTCGGCACGGAACTAGTTAGCGAAAGCTCGAACAAGAACATCCTTGAAACTTAAAACAAAATGAAACAAAACAAAACTTGTCTTTTTTGAGATAAACAAAACTCTAAAAATAATTTTATTAAATTACCTACATTAAAAAAACGGGCGCAGCTCACGCCAGACATCGATCTTGGAATACATTCGTGCTATTGCACTGCGGTGTTCTCCGGCTACCTGCTATGTCGCGCCTTAATCCGACCGCCAGACAAGGTTAAAGGCACTTTAAAGGGGCAAAATAGATTTAGGGCTTCTATGTATTGCCCTGATGCCGGGCATCGGTATCCCCTGTAGTAAGAGCCTATTAAAAGGAGAGTTTTGGGCGAGGGGGTGGTTAGAGGTCACTCTAACCATCTAAGCGAGCCCGGGAGGAGCTGAAGCGTGGTTCTGAAGGCTCCGGTGCGTTCCCTTGGAGATCCCGGAGCCCTCGGTCAAGAACCAAGGCAGGCCACCGGGGAGGTTTTAGTTGGTATAATCCCACATAAACCGGCTGCACCCCAAAGCAGTCGGGTAAATACGGTGTGATGCGCAGCTCCTATATTAAATTATAAGATGTTTGTAATTCGGCCAATGGAGTAAGATTATCTAATCTTATCTTGTGAAGATTTTCACTTAGCAAAATAAATCTTCTACGTCCTCAGCTAAAATCCAAGATGTGAATGAGTAATAAATGATAGATAGATCTATAACTCTTTATTGTTCACACCAGAAATAACATACAAATGACCAAAAAACAGCTTAAAACTAGTGTAAGAACTGGCGGCCTTATCGCTTAAAGCGACCTCTTCCAGGCAACCTTAGCATGAAGAGGATTTGTATTGAAGAGGTAAGGGACGGGGTGTGCTATTAATAAGGGATAATGCTAGACACAAAAAATAATAATAATAATATAGACTACAGACTACCTACTGAAAAAATAGTTATATAATAAATAGATACTACTTACTAATACTATACTTACTAATACTATACGTACTAATACTATACGTACTAATACTATTCTTACTATATATTAATAACACTATAAATGTATGCGATCTACGCCTGCAGGAAGAGATACGCACGAATCGGAGCGAAATAACGTAAGCGACACATGTGGAAACACAGAGAACTGTGTGTGGAAAACTCCAGATTACTCAAACACCAAATAATACTTTTATTTTAAACACTTGATAAAAACGAATTCTCAACTTATAGATTTGGAGTAAAAAATGAAAACCTGTTTTAGAAGACCTGTTTTCGCCGAATTATTTTATCGAGATAAATTAATTTGATAATAACCGCACAAATTGACGAAACGCAACCCAAATTGACGACATACTTTTAAAATTTTCAAGATTTGAGGCCATCCACACAAGGTACGAATTTACAGATCGGGTGCAAATAAAGGCAAATCTGCTCATTCGGGATGGCCTTAAGATAAACCTTAAATCAGCAGTGAGATGACCTTCTCAAATCTGCAGTGCAGGCCTCGAAATGGTGCAACCTAAAAGCGTCTCATTTTGAAAGTATTGAAGTCCAATTTTGGTTGTCACGTTTTCATTTGACATCCGTCAGATAAGTCCAAAAATGGTTTGTTACGAAACTGGACGCATTGGCAAAAACCGACATGAAAGATCCTCACTCAATTTACCAAATGGTCTAACTTCTTTATACCGTCGAAAATATTATTTCAAAAGCCGGGCGTCGTTTCTCTTTAAAAATAAAAATAAACTTTTATGACACAAAATAAGGTTTAATAATGAAATGGAACTTCCCCGAAAGTGTTTAGGGTTGACAGCACGTCGAAAGACTGCAAATTAAAACTTACTGTTTCTCTTCTAACATAAAGTCACTTTGAGTTTTGAAACCTGACCACCGCGACGTGTGAGTCGTCCGAACTAATCTCATGAACCTTTCGGAGCAAGAACATGTGATCTGTAGATGACATCATTTTATATAATTGTGTATTTAGAAGGTCATGTTCCCAGCGTCTATCGTTGGGAAGATTTGTTTAAACGAAGACACGGAAAAGAGTAAATGAAAATAGCTAGAGAAATCTTTGGACATAGTAGTTCGCGGCGAATTGAGACCTCGCGATCCCTATATCTTCACAACCCCTAAACCGATTAAGCACATATTCGAACTTAAAAATTGTGTTGAAATGAACTACTTGCATACAAAATTTCATGAAGATCGGATCAACGGTTCGCAAGTTATCATCGGACAAATATACACACAAACATACAAACATACATACAAATGCCGATTTGTCCCAGTAAAATCTGAGACCTTCGCTTCGCTCGGTCAATTAAAAGAAAAACCAAATACCCGACTGCAAAATGTAGCTTTTGTCACTCCGGAAAAAAAGAGGAATCCAACGACACCTCACTCGTCAAAATCGATTAAGCCGTTTAGGCTTTAGGAGGTAATATAGGGACACAACAAAAGTATATACTTACATACACCTCAAGAACACTATCAAGAGAGGTAGTGTATTTGGGCAGTCGGGTAAAAACTAGGGCAGGCCAACGCCAATAAAGGCGACATTTACACTGAACCTAATCTTCCTTTAATGCTTGGCTGGAATGATTATAATAATGGAATATAATGACATGATTAAATAATTCTAACAATAGTAATAAAATTAATAAGTAATTGAAAAGTAAGTAAATAAGCATAAAATGTAATTTTAAAGTGTAAAGTAGAAATACTTTTACTCTAGCGTTGGACTTGGAAGGAGCCTAGATGGTCGTTAGTTTGGACAAAGTACGAGTAATTAAAACGCTGTCCACAGTCAAATGGGATTTTTAGTAAAATATATACAGGTAATAAAACGCTGTCCACAGTCAAATGGAATTTTTAGTAAAATATATACAGGTAATAAAACGCTGTCCACAGTCAAATGGGATTTTTAGTAAAATATATACAGGTAATAAAACGCTGTCCACAGTCAAATGGGATTTTTAGTAAAATATATACAGGTAATAAAACGCTGTCCACAGTCAAATGGGATTTATAGTAAAATATATATTCAGCTAAAAAAAAATGTGGTTGTAGAATCGCTATCGCTACACTGTCGTTTTGTTTGCGTGAAAACGTATTATAATTTAAGAGAAAAGAAATGTAACTCAAGTTTGTATGGGAATCCCTAAGAATACGAAGGTCCATGTCCATAGTGCCTCACGTATTAGAATTTAGAAGTGTTTCATTTTTTTCGTCTTTGTCCATCTGTATAGGGTCTGTTTCAGCCATTCAACCTCTGGACTGGTCGACGCAATCTGTGGCCCTACAATAGCGTCCAACGCTTCTACAACGCTTACGAAGGCGCTTCCCTCGTTTTGTTGATGAGTTCTGGCGCTCGTTTGATTCAGTACAAACTGTCCTAAGAACTCGAGCCCTTTCTGCTGCCTCTGGCGCTGAATATTGCTGCGCATTGACTGAAACCTGCAGTTTTAGGACGTTTGGTAGTCTGTCACCCGGTACAACTTTTCACTTGTAAACCTATTTATTTTTCTGCATAATTCACCTTTTAGAGTATTTCAGAACCCACAAGGCGACGTACAAATAACTCATATTACCCTGTCCGTTGCGAAGTAATGACTAATTCTCTGGTCTCGCAGAGTGAATTTCGAGACCCCTTTTTTTTTAAACACGGCACTCTCTATTGCGGTACCAACCTATTTAGTCGATATGATACAGTATGAGCCCAATGATCGGTTTTGTGAGTCTTTGTGTGTCATCCATGGCATCCCAGACGCAGTGAATCCTTGTGGGCGTGCAACTTCTTTTTTTCTTTTTTTTTATGTTGTCGACTGCGGTAACTAATGTGTTTGCTTTTGCTGTGGCCAGCACCATAGTGGTATTTTAACTACATAATTCTCGCTACATAATTCTAGCCAAAAAGAAACGCAAATAGTCCCTTATTCATAATTATATCATCACTAAACAATATTAAACTTATCTAGCCTGAGAATTGTCCAGAAATAATATGTTTTCACCTTGATGACACCCCTAAACGGCCTTATTTATCAATAGATGAGAAATGAGGGATATTAACGTTGCCGTATAGAAAAGAAGAAAATTAGTTATCCCTGGGGAACCTGCGGTAATGAAAATATATTCGTTTAATATTTTTATCTTTAGGTAATAATGTTGTCTATCGCGGTAATCTTTGGTAAATGCTAAGATGTTGGCCCAAATAGGAATTGTATCCTAATTATTATGTTCCTATGTTTTGAAAAACATTATAAAACAGTATCCGTGGTATTTACCATAAATATTACGAGTAATATTTGTATTTTATTGTCCTTCTTCCTACTGGTCACTTTAAAGTAATGGGGAATTTTTTCCCCGTCTCAGGAAACTGAGGGGATTTTTTTCCTGTCCCGATTAATTCTTCAATTACTATTATCTTTTTCTGTAATTTACTAAACTTATGTAAAACGAGTTTTAAATACCATCTTTGGTTGTCATAAATTTAATGAAATTGGTGACGCAGGTGACGAAATATATTACAAATTATCATCAGCTCGAAAGTAGGCAGTCGAGTCTTTTTCTTCGCTATTTCAAAATCAGGTCATGTTAAAAATATTTTTTGGCACAAGTTTATTGACAAAAATGTCAGTAGGTTTATTTAGAATTTGTGACAAATCAGGGTTAAAATTGACGTAATAACTTAAACTAGACTGTGACCATACCATTATTAGGCTGTTATCCGATTTGAATATCGTCTGCCATTGGACACTAGTCCATTCAAATTCTAATGTCAATCGTGAAGGATTTTCCCCAGGATCCCAATTCCTACCCTGTCAGAGGCACACACGTTTCCCAACTACCCTCAAATATCGTTCTAAATTCAAGCGAGGATTCGAAATTTAAATCACAATGCTAGAGAAGCGACCTCTCGAAGCGTGTGCGTGACAGGAGGTCCCGATGCCAACTAGTAGGTACTTAAAGGGTTGCTTCGACTCTTGAAGTTTTGAAAGGAGTTTTGCTCATATGATAAATTATAGGATTATTATAGGATATACATATTTTAAAAATTGTTCGTTGATAGCTGGTAAAATTGTTTCCAATTTTTGGCCATTAGGCCATTATGAAGCCGCTATAATAATGTTTGTACTACTCGTATCTTGAGCACAGAATTAAGCCGCAGACATTAAGTAGCCAATTTGATTTATCGCGCATACAAAATTTGTCGGAACATAAACGTCAAATCTTTGTGCCTCAACCTCATACATTAAATGTATGTCACACACACACTGCATGCTTAATTAATCACATACATATTTATGTATGTGTGGAGAAAAAGAACATACGCACGTGTCAACTTCTTTGTCAAAACATACCGTCTGCCTCATAACAATGGGACAATGCCCGGCAAGGGTTTGGGGGATTTTGAACTTTATGCGCATGGGATTACAGGTTATCTTATTTATGTAAGCGGGCGAAAATCGCTGTTGCCAACGGAGCAGTCGACGATCACAACTTGCTTTTATTTGGTCTAATTAGAGATGTGAAATGAGCTTATCGATAACACGTTAAACATAAAATAATTATATTTTTATTGGTTTTTTGAGTCAAATCTTCATGTTCATCAATTACATCAATCAATTACAATACTATCTGACTTTCCCCACTCCATTTTATCAATGTGTTTGTAAAATGTACAACTCGTTCAGTCACTTACTGGCATAACAAAAACATTTTGCAGATTGTATCATGAGTCATTTCAAATCCTAACTAAAACTATGGTTTTTTAGTTAAAATCTGAAACAACTGTTGCGACTATTTACCTAAACAAAAAAATTGAAAAATTAAGCTGTCTATGCATTATTTTACTTGTGGTTTGAAATGCATTACAAAATGTATCGATAATTTATGTCACATACCCAAGATTTTACGTCCACCCCTACAGCCTACATCGCCGGTATCGCGTCAGATTTCGAGCTAAAAAAAGATATGGTCAATCGAGAGTAAGATATTGCCTCCAAAGAATTCCGTCTCGCGGAGTCTCAAATAATTATGTCCCTTTGTAAATAACACAAAAATTGTAAATTCTTTGTCGAGCATTTATATTTCGTACTATGGACATTTCTTCATAAAACTGAACTCGACAAAGCAAAGACTTTTTACCCGCCACTTACATATTTTTTACCCAGGATGAAGGTAATATTTTTGGGGTGTTTCTAAAATGTAGGTATATATTTTTGAGTACTTTGAGAGTGCCTATATTACCTCCTATAGCCTATATTGACGGATTTTGACGATTGAGGTGTCGTAGGCAAAATTTTGCAGTCGGTATTTTTTTAATAATATATTACTTTTTTTTTTATGAATGTACTTTAATTCGAACAGCAACCGACTATGTAATGTAATAATATCGAAGATGCTGACAAAGTACCTGAATGGTACGAGGCTCCGGTTTCACCTTGGTGCCGGAACCCGAAAAAAAGGTTCTTTTCGTTTTTTATTAAGAGTCTGGAGCCGTTCTTTGCCATCCGGAATATTTAAATAAACGTCTGGGTGAAACAATAGGGATGACAGTCTGTCCCTGCCCTTTGTCAAGGACTAGGGATGGGAATTATCGACATCTTTTTATCGATGCTAGTTACATAAAAACTGTTCCTCGTGAAAAAATCATATCGCCACTTCGTAGATAATATTTTCCAAAACTTGTTTTACGTGTTAATTTTGGTATAATAATAGTGGATTAATAAATGTTTTTCTATGTGCATTTGTGTGAGCAAATCGTATGAAGTGGTATATTTTTACTGAAGCATGACTTGGACTGGACAGTGACTGAAATTGTTGACTGCCTTCCGACGGCATGGTCTAGAAATCACCTTTAACGATCCCCTGCGAAGAGTTTTTTTTAACGTTATGTCATAAAATTCGCTGGGTACTTATTTTTATATTAAAATACAGAACAGTAGATAGTTTGAATAATAGTAGTCAATAGTTTTAAAGACAGGAAAAAAAGTGTGATTATAAAATATATATTTTTTATTAAAATACTATACTTGGAAAATTATAAAACTTAACTTTGGCGAAATAAGGTATGCCAAAATACAAAAAGAAAAAAAATTATATGAAAATAAAAGTTGGCTCTACGAATAAGCTATAAATGATGAACATCGAGAAATTTATTATCAAATCAAATCAATCACACTAATGTTATAAGTGCGACAGTTTGTGCTTAAGTGTCTATGTCAGTGTGTTTGTTCACATTTAATTATATAAGCTGAACTGATTTGGATGAAATTTCGCATTGAGGTAGCTTATGCCCTGAACGTTAATTCATTCATACGCATATTCGCACTCATAGGACAGCGGGAGAAAACCACGGGAAGCTGTTAATTATCAAATAATGCGCGATGTATCTTCTTTGTTATATTTACATTTTAAAATTACCATCTGCATTTCCTCGCTAAGCTAAAATTAATCCGTGCGGAGTACTACCATGTAATTAATCACTGCTAATTATTAATTTCGTCTTAAACGTGTACTCCCATAAGTTTGAGCTTCTTAGCTTAGTCATATACATACAAAGTATGGTATGTAGGTTAGTAGAGTACGTCACTTCCTACGTGTGACCTCAGTATTATTATAAATTGTGATGAATCGTCGACTGATTTGTGAATGTTTAATTATTTCTAGCGCTTTGTTATAAGAATTTGGTTCTGCTGGTCGAAGATTTCGATTTGTCCCGTATTTTTAAAAGATAATAGTAATTTTAAAGCGCCCATAACTTTGCCAGCTACTCAACCGCCAAGCAGTAGTGTGCAAATATTACTGTGTTTCGGATTGAAGGGCAATCCATCGCATTTACTGAGTATAAAGAGATCTCAGAGTGACGATCGCAGGACTGTGTTTTAAACTTCTATAACTCGAAATTCTGGGCGATTTGGTTAACTCGTCGCTCAGTTTACTTAAAAATAAAAAGTTAAGTTCATTATCCTATCACTAGATTAGCAACACAAAACAAAAAAAATATGTAAATTTTCCTCATTTTTCATCACCATTATCATTATCATCAGCCATAAGACGTCCACTGCTGAACAAAGGCCTACCCCTTAAACCGTTATGGATATCCTCCCGTAATGGGTCTTTTTTCATTAATTAAACATAAAAAATAACTCCAAAACAACGAAACGAAGGTCATTTCTTTTTGGTATTCCTTCCATAATTTAAGTATTATACCAGGGGAAAGAAAATCCCTAAGAATCCTCGCGATAATCTTTCCTCCTTAATCCTAAAGCCCAGGGTTCCTTGTTATGGCCCAATAAACAACACGAGGTGGGTTTAGGGCCGCAACAGCACAGTGGACGAGTGAAACAGAACTTGATCTTTTTACCAAATGTGTTGAAACCTAGGAAGACCGGCGAATCACTCCCATAGCTACAGTTATTACGGTTATATGAATCGATCGACAAAATAATATGGCGCTAATCGACAAAACTGTTTTTTTTTAAGTCGCGTTTTAGCGAATTTATTTATAGTCTATGTTCGCGTGGATCTATGCAAAATTTTTGTCGTGATAACGCGACAAATACCCAGCCAGAGAGTCAGACAGACAGACAGAGTTACGACAGACAAAGATAAGCCTGCGTACGTCATGCAAAGTGTAGTGCACAAGCTCGGTTACTGTCGTCAACTTATTTAAGATGGGTTGAGGTTGGAATAGGATTATTGTACTCGTATGAGACCACCGCTGATGTGTGTTTAGGGCCTAGCCGACTTGCTAATCTTGGAGATAACGGTTTTTGTTTGTTATGGCAGGTCACTGGAGAACTTAAGGTTTTTATGTAAATCTGTTTTTTATACAATGGAGTGTATTTGTTTTAGAATCTATTTATAACTAGCTGTTACTCGCGACGATGTTCGCGCGGACCTAAAAAAATAAAAAATGTAGCCTATGTCCGTCTCCTACCCTTAAGCTATATCTATGCAAAAATTCAGCTCGATCCGTTCAGCCGTTCAGCCGTGATAACGCGACAAACAATCTGACAGAGAGACAGATAGTTACATTCGCAATTATAATATTACTTAGGATAAAATAATTAATTAATTAAAAATAATTAATTTAATTAGATAATATTAATTTGTACCTAAAATTACCAGCACATTTTTTTTAAACATTTTCTTGGTTGTCGTATTGTACGTACATTACGTATATTTAAATTAATCATTCTATGTAACTGCCCGGGCGCGAAAATCGAACCTGGGAACTCCTGCTCATAAGGCAGCAAATAAGCCAGTGCGGCTTGACAATAAAATTATACACTACTAGCTGCTCCCCGGGGTTCACCCGCCATTCTACAGAAATCGAAGATTTCTCCGGGATAAAAAGTAGCCTATGGGTTAATCCAGGACGTAAGCTCACTCCATACCAAATTTCATTCAAATCTGTTTAGCAGTTACTGAGAACGGGAACAAACACACAAATACCCCCTAAATCTTAACAAAATCTTTTGTTTTTGGTGCTAATGGCTTGGATAAACTGTAAATAATCTATGCCGCTGTGTTTTGTTTTTTTCGAAAAATGATTTATGGTTCTAACAACTAAGTTTCTTCATCATAATTATTTTCGACGCAAAAAAAAATGATGCCTGTAACAAAAAAGATATTGCAAAAAAAAAAGTTTTTCACGGTGGCATATTTTTTTTATATGTTATCTAATATATAAAGAAATCATCGAAATCGGATAACATTTATAGGGGATATATATATGAGGCTTCGCTTTTTGTATGGACAAGGCGGCGGTTTTTTTTCCTCGGACTAGGCATACGTTTGACCACAATCTCACCTGACGGAAAGCGACGATGTGGCAGAAGATGTAGCATTCTTGCCTAGGAAGTACCTATTCACTCTTTTCTTGAACAGCCCCGGATTGTATTTGTTCGGAAAGACAGACGCAGGTTCCACACCTCTGCTGTCCTTACTGAGAAGGTGGATTGGAAACGTTTAGTACGTTTGAATGGTATATCCACCATTACTCTATTACTAATCACAGTATTGAAATATCCACTCACTTACACATACGCTCACCCATGCACACTCACACACGCACGCACACACAAACTAAACCAATGTTATCTAGGTGATCATTTTACCCGTAACTTCTTAAAACAACTTATTTATTGGCGCAAAATTGGTTCCAATAAATCCACGATGAGTATTTAAGCTGTAATTGACAAAACAATGCAAGAAAATTTGAATTTCGCGCGATGAGCGAAACGTTGCACCTTAACTACTGCGGGTAGCATCGTTCTATTTGCATTATTCACTAAGTTTTTGTTCCAAAATAAAGAATTTTGTATGCTTAACTGAATCTGAAGATTTTTCCTTCTAACTAACAATTTGTTTTTATCCTTTCAGGTAAGCTACCGACGTCCTACCTGACCGGGTAAGAGCAAAGTGTTTCAAATGCTTTCTTTCTTAGAAACTTCTGGAAATCCGAACCTAAGAGATTGGAAGTAAAAAACCTTATTCGCTTGTAATCATAATGGAATACATGAAGATTCTCGGTAAGATGAAATTGATACCGGAGCGAGCTCTTCGGTATCAAATTATTGTGTTATCATGAGAACGTACGGAACGAATGACAACTAGTGGCAAGGCAAACATCCTCATCATCATCAGCCATAAGAGGTCCACTGCTGAACATAGGCCTCCCCCTTTGAGCGCTACACCGACCGACAACGAGCCACTTGCATCCACCGGTTGCCCGCGACTTTCACAATGTCGTTGGTCCAACTAGTGGGAGGCCTACCTACGCTGCGTCTGCCGGGTCGTGGTCGCCACTCAAGAACCTTTCTTCCCCATCGGTTATCGGATCCTCGAGTGATGTGGCCTGCCCATTGCCACTTCAGCTTGCAAACTCTGAAAACAAACATCCTAATCCAAACTAATAATATAATTTAGAGGATATTAATAATAAATAATTCATTAATTAATATTTATTAATTTATACCCACAGTCCGTATCAGGACCAATATAGCTTCGTGGAAAATGAATACGTTCGTCTCGAGGAAAAACTTTGCTTGCGGGATTCAGAACTCCCTACATTACAAATGTCAGTCCATACAAAACGTCAAAAAATGGATCAACTAGGCAATAAGCAACTCAGAACTGAACTCAGAACTGAACTGGGGCCTGTTAATCTAACCTAACCTAACAATAAGATAAATACACTTATCGATCCTTTTTTGCCTGTCAAGTAAAAATAAAGAATAGCCAAGTCTTACCAAAGAACACCAAACATTAGATAACTTGTGACAGCAACCTACGTGGTAACTCCGTGCTATTCATACCACTATCCATCTCGAAACACCTGCACAAATCCAAAACAGTGAGTGTGCAAGTTACGTAACTGTCACCAAGTGCTACCCGCCATACTTCTGATACATCTCATAACAGTTCAATTCCTTCACTTTTCATTCTCTCTTCCTTATTCACAACCTGTTCGTAACCCGTGAACCAGGACCGGATAGAAATTTTCACGCATCCAATGCATGTTTTGCATAGACATTATGCTCTCAGCCAAGTCAATTTAACGTTTGCCCCGGAATTAATTAATAACAGTTTTTTTTTTCTTTACATAATTGTAAAACCAACCTCTCAGATTAGTATTCAATAATTACCTATGATGCGTATCCGGAACAGACTCAAATTTTACATTTTGCAATATCGTCTCTATTAGGACTCTTTGGACATATTGCTCTTTTGTAAATTTGAGACTGTTTGTCAATTTGCGCCTAAATATCGTAAGCACGGCAGTGAGTCGTCGGCGACGATAATGTAATATGGCTCAAGCGAAAATGATTCTTCTATGTTCCGTACCTCCAGACTAATATTAATTCTAGGTCAGCAAATTATATCGAACACAATTTTATATTTATGAATAATGTCCGGCTCCTCCATACTAAGTCCCGTAACTTCTGGGATATCTGTCCACCACTAGTCCACGTACGCTTGAGAAGCCAAAGCGATGATAGCTCAGTAGCGTGTTCCGATCGCACGCCGCAGGGCGTGGGTTCAAACCCCAACAAAGACCTACCCGTAAAAAAACATTGTAAGGAAACATAGGTAGGTAACCATGGTGGTGGCACCAACTACTTTCTAGTACTCGGCTGGCTAGCTACCACCCTCAAGAAGTGAATTGTCATTGAAGACACTCGACACATTTTGATGAAATGTGTCGGGACGAGGCCTTTAGGAGAGTATGGTTTAATCGGAGCGAAATCACTGACGTCGGATTTTGTAATTGCATTCTGGCCAGCCCCGAACCCCGGCTTTCCTGATTCTCGCTATCTCGTTCGCACTTAAACATTTCATAATATAAAAATTACAGAGAGGAAATTAAAATAAATCGCAATATAGCTGTAATTCTGGACGTTTTGCGCTTTGGACGTTTTGTTCCTTGGTCATTGACTGCCCCGGTGGCTCAGTTGGTAGTGAACCTACCTTCTGTGTTTGGGGGCGTGGGTTCGATCCCCATCTAGGACAAACATTCATGTAATGAATATTTGTGTTTGTTCTATGTCTGGGTGTTAATATCTATATAAGTATGTATTTAAAAAATATCTATGTACGTATATCAGTCTCTGGCAGCCATATTACAAGCTTTGCTTAGTTTGGGGTCAGATGACCGTGTGTGCAAAAATGTCCCAGATATTTATTTATTTATTTATTTATTGTGCGCCTTGGGCCTAACACTCTTTGGACAATTTGCTTTTTTGACAATTTGAGACCGCTTCTCATTTTGCGCCTAAACGTTTTTATTTTGGTTTTTCCTTCGCCAAATTTTTCTTTCATCGCGATATTTTCATCCACCAAAAGCTACAAGACATTCTCTTGACTTACCAGCCTATATGGAAAATTGTTACTTAGCTTGCTCCATAAATAACGAATGCCTGAGCATTATTATTATTACGAAGCTATTACCTTACACAATAACAAAGATAAAGCCTTTGCGACACGAACCTGTTACATCACCAAAACTGTTCAAATTTCAATAACATTATCTACCTTTCCAAGGCAAAACGACCTTTATATGCAAAGACAAATAAAGGTGATAGGGTTGAAAATCCATTGTGATGCCCTGTCATATACAGAGGCTGTTGAAATTTCAGATCAGTGTACATTACTGCTTGTCTTTGACACGAGTAATGTGATACGCTACAAGAGTGGCATTGGATAATTGAATAGCGATTGCGTAGACGATTGGGTAATCTGTTGAGCTTGTCTACGAGAGTAGTATAGGAGACATGGCCTGTTTCGTTACGTATGACTATGGAAAAAATATTGTACTCAGACAACCCGGTTGTTTGTGAACCGGTGAAACTTGGGCGAAATGTCGGGAACACAAAAACAAATCAAACCGTGTTAAGTATCACGTGACTAAACGTAGTTTATTGAAAAAATATTCGTATCGGTCCAATCAAATTCAAGTGACAAGTGACAAGTGTTGACAAAACAATTAACCAAAATCCTATACTCTAGTCTTTGTCTTTTTCCAAATTCACGCAGAGAAGAGTATTATTTTTTTTTCGCTTGCTTCTACGTTGTTGTAAACACGGTGTCATTTATTTATAGCCTATATAGCGAGTCGTACAGCGGCATGGCGTATAAGTTCTATGAAAAGTTGGGAGACTCGGATTTGCACTGATAACTTAAAGAGGTTCCAAGCTCTCGACCTATCAGTTGATTGTTTCTATACTCCGTTTATCTCGGGGAGCGTACTCAGGTACCTTAATTGAAGGATTATCGTACGTAACCCGATGAAATAATGCGTGGCTAAAATAAGCACCATTATTAATCAGTGACTTAGTTCATTACTTGATTAGCAGTGTTGCTAGCGGAGTTGCAGACCTTAAAACAATGTTAGCAATGCTTTAAAGTTATTCTTGCAGTAAATAAAATATTAGGCTAGATTATCTTATTAATTCATACCAAAATCCTACATCACTAAGAGCGTATGGTCCATTCTGAAAGTTCGTGTCTCCGATTGCTGTATGTTTCTTAAAACGCTTATGGTCGTTACTCCGCAAGTTCATTTTTCCGATTTTCGTGACCTCGAACGTCCGTGTCTCCGATCGAGGGACATTACCCGAAAATTCATCTGGACGATATTCGTTTCTACAAAAGCACATTTGGCCGATGTACCTGTATTCCTACGTAAATTATTGAACGGATTCTGTAGTAAGTTAACCATGGCTAACATAGTATTTCTAAAAATAACACACTTTCCCAAATGCTCGCATATCTCTCATCATGATAGATCATCTTCCTTCATGATAGATGATTTCAACTCCAAATGCACAAGATCAATGACTCCGTGCTCACCCTCGAAGGAAACCGTAAAGATGTATATCTACCTAATACCCCATAGAATTCGACCGCCCACGTGTGTTCAACCGTATTTTTTACGTCCCGACGCATCCTTTCATGGCATTCCTTCACCTTCACACCAAAACATACCCTGAACTCCACTGATAAGGACCGTTTTATATTTATCATGTGGCATTTCCATGGAATTGCTGCTGGAATCGGAACATGCAGCCAAAATGGACTTTACGTTTCAAGAATTAGGAGTTGATATAATTTGAGGAGCATTTCTCTAAATGCACTCTAGTTTGTCTTTAAATTAAAAATCGACTCAATTTACTATAGCTTAGGGTACATTTATATCGTAAGATAGTTGCTATTGAAAAGAACCTTCCATGGTCTCATGATGACGCGATGTGACGGGTTTTGACCTGTCACGGGGTTATTATTAATCAAGTTTGAACGAAGATCGCTTTGTTATGGTCTTGAAGAATCCATGGACAAGGCTGGGTCTTGGTCGTTGTTCCTTTATGATTTTTCAAATCACGCCCAAGAAAGGAAGAAAAACGTGAAACTTGCTTGATTACCTTTATACTGTTTTATGCTTCGACTAAGTAAAATGAATGGACAGGCCCAAGAGAATTTTGAAGACTATAAAGTGAGCGCCGAGTGTTTGCTGTTCCTTAATGAATAAATAAAAAATATGTGGAAAGATTGGAACTTAGCTGGGGGCACTCCCAATTAGCAAATAAGTAAGTAAGTAAAGTATATGTCCATGATAAGCTAATTTTATTATTACTTCTTTATTTCGTACGACCAAGGTATGGAAAACTTCTGTCACCTTTCTCCTACCCTGAGCCTCATGTAACATAGTAAATAAGCTCAATATAGGTAGGAATGAGATATTTAAAAAAAATGTTGATATCAAAAAATTAGCTTATGCCCGCGGCTTCGCCCGCGTTGTTCTAGGTAGTAAAAAAAGTATGGCGTACTTGTAAGCAGTTCTTGTTCTTGTCAAGTTCTTGTGCGGCTTGTTTATATTTTTAACAATATTTAATATCCCATTTCACATCTTTAAAGAGATGTTTTAAAAATAATGCTGAAACACGTGTTCAATATTTTCTTATTATTAGTATATTTATAAAGTACATGGCATCAAAAAATATATATATATTTCCATACCTATTATAACACCCCTTTTCACCCCTTTAAGGGTTGAATATCGCAAATTCCTTTCTTAGTGGGAGGTTACATAGTAATAAAAAACTACTGTCAGAATTTCACGTCTCTGGCTTCAGTGGCTTAGGCTGTGCGTTAATTCTACCTATCACTTTTCCTTACACTTTTATATACAGGTTTATAAGGAAATGGTATGCTAAGCCGAAAAGGGCTCATAGTACTGATCATTGTGAACAACTTTTACTATGGGACCAACCCTGAAATAGAGAAAAAATAATCAGCTCTTCCGTAGAAATATGTCAATGACACTCGACAAATTGTATGGAATAGCTGATATTTATTTGTTGATTTCAGGGTTGGTCCCATATTAAAAGTTGTTCACAATCATGAGTACTATGAGCTATATATATATATATGTAGTACTATGTATAGAGAAGATAAAAAAGTAAAACATCCAAAATTTGAAAAGTATTAATTTCAAACAATGCCTGCTCATTTAGTATTCGAGATTTAGGATTCGTCGGTTTTCTGCGGTTCATAAAATGATTTTAAATACCCTCTTTAAAATATTCAGTGGTTTCTTTGTGGATTAACTTGATAGGTTCGCGGGGATTTTAAGAAAAGTGCCTATTAATATTTATTTATTCTTAATTCTGCGAAATAAGCTGTTTGACTTGTTTTCTGAAAATACGCAATTTTGGATTCTGGCATCTTCCTTATTAAATAACTTGCTAAGAGCATGTCGGGCCATGCTTAGTAGGGTTCCGTATATCTTTGTATGCCCAGTAATTACGCTGGAAACATTGCTCTTCAATCCAGAACACAGTAATGCTTGCACACTGTTTGGCGGTTGAATAACTGGCAAAGGTGTGGTACTACCCCAGACGAACTCTTGCAAGAGTCCTACCACTACAATAACTATTACTAGTAGTTCGCACCAAACTGCGACCTCGCGATCCCTATAATATATCTTCACAACCCCTGAACCGATTCAGCTCATATTCGAACTTAAAAGTTGTATTGAAATGAACTACTTGCCTACAAAATTTCATGAAGATCAGATCAACGGTTCGCAAGTTATCATGGGACAAATATACAAACAAACATACAAACATGCATACAAATGCTGATTTGTCCCAGTAAACTCTAAGACCTTCGCTTCGCTCGGTCAATAATTCTAGAATATCATCGAAATCAAAATCACCAATGATATGACCGAACCTACTTCCTGTCCGAATTAGCTGGAAACCATTGAGCCAAACACTTGTTTCCGTCCATTCAAATCCAATAGGTATATGTAAAATATACGTTTTTTTTTCAATTTCATTGAAAGATCTCGCTTCGAATGGTAATCAACTTCCCGAGCTTTATGCCCAGTTTTACGATATTTTCGGATGTGAGCGCCATTGTGAGCAATTTTGGAGTTCCATAGCTTCGGATTGATGTAAAAACGGTAATATTGGATTTACGAGCTTTTCGAAAAGCAGATTGTACGTATCTATGACGTCTTATGACATTTCCAATGTGCTTAAAGAAGACAGTTTTTGTAGGCCCACTAGAACGGTGAACTATATTGATGGTGCTATACTGGAAACTACATACAGGGTTATAAGGAAAGGAGCTCATAGTATCCATGATTATGACCTTTTACTATGGGACCAACAGTGAAATCGAATAAAAAAAATCAGCTGTTCCATACATTTTCATTGTTTCATTGACTTTTTACTATGGATCGCCGTATTCTATGCATCGGCACCAGGAATCGTTTGAGGGAATATTTGATCTTATATGTGTAATTAATTATATAAATGCATTAATCTACAATGTACGCATTCACAGTCGGGTTGTGCTTCGACTCCCCCAACGAGTGACGTGTCCGACGTTAAATAAAAAAAGCCTAGTCCAGAGACCGTGACGAGCGTAGATGACTCATTTGTATATGTAAATTCTGTTGAAAATTCAAAACTCTGAGCTTAACTTTTGTATTTTTGAAATTCAAATTTCGTCTGGACTGCGCCCGTCCCGGCTTAAATGACGACGGAGGAATGCCTAATTGTTTTTTTAGTCACTGCCTTGGTTTTTTAGTTGAGCACAGATGTTGACGGCTAACTCTGGATTTCGTTTGTTTTTCAGCCTACATCATCCCACTTCTGAATAAGTTGGTCCAAGCGAGAAACCTTGCTTCTTAGTTATTGCTATTGATAGTCTGTTTTGTACTCATATTTAAGCCGGTTTGTAAGAATGTGGCAAAACAAATCTTAAATGTATGTATTGTTTGGGTTTGGTGCATCTCAAAGTCTATGGTTGACTACAAAATATTAATTCATCACGAAAACAGACTTGTCTGAATGCGCAGGTGCTTTATTATAAAACCGTAAAGAAATTAATCGTACTATTTTCATTAGGTTCAAGGTCCATGAGAACAGGTCGAAGACGTCTTGGAAACCAGTTACAAATGCTCTACGAATGCCAGTTATTCATCTCAGTAGAAATAAAAGCAACTTCTCTCGTCTTTTCAAATATAATTCAGAATTATCATGTCACTACAAATATCAGGATATTGTGAATTTGATAACTATTATCTAATTATTGACACATTTAGACCCAGTTTAGAATCATACAGATTCATACTTTTTCAAACAGTGGAACTTCTTTGTAGCCTTAACCTCATATCGTAACTATTGAAGTTTTGCTGTGCCCGACGGGGTCCATTGTGTAACTTTGTACTAAAATTTAAATTTTTTGACCACCTTTTACTTAATGGAAGCAATAAACCATCTGAATCTGAAACTGAAATTATCCAAATAGTTTTCATTTCCTTCCACTCGGAGTCTCGGTTATCCTTACAAATACTACATATCAGCTACTTATAATATTAGAGATGTTTTTGTACTCGCAAAGCGCTTTTGAAGTGACTGTAATGTCGTCGAAGTCTCCTTTCAGCAAAGTTTGAACCTTAATGCCTCGGGGTAACTTGAAAAATTGCCAAGATTTTGTCGACTGCAGTAAGTACAAAGGATTTCCTGCTGTCTTAAAGTTCAACAGATCTGTTTTCAAAGGAAACTTTGAACGTGTTTATGTTGTTGTCGTCTTCTCTTCCGTAAACCTGATTCATTCCACCAAAATCTACCAATACGAGCTTTATTTCTCATCAAACTTGACGGCTAAAAGGCACAGCGTAAAGATTCCTATACTATTTACACTCCTAAATTTCTTGCCTAAAAGCTCTCTTGTAGTAAGAGGGTAACAATGCCGCCAGCCCTTATACCTACGTATATTACCCACATGACTTAACTCCTTTATTAACCCTTTAAGAGCGTACCTTCCCGCAGGATCTCGTAAATCGGAGTTAAACTGGCCTCAAAAATACCTCATTTCCGTCATTGTAAATCTCTACGAGACATCTTCAGGTTAATTTCGTTGGGTAATAAATCCTCAGGGAACGTTTCAGGTAGTTAGTTGTAGTCTGGGAACGGGCAATCTCTGAGGTTGACGTCTATTTGTGAAGGAGACGAGTAATTTACTTTGGTAGCCAGAAATGTTTACAAAGTCATAGACAAAAAGTTTGCTTAGTCATAAAGCCAAGCAATGCAATTATTTAAAATCCACGGATAGTGAACATACTTCAACATGTACAACCACAGTACTTCTAATCCAAGGACACATATCGTTCCTAAAAATACTTCAAGGAATTCTTGATAGAACGTCCTTAGAATTCAAACCCCTTATTAATATTACTTCTTATGCTCCCAATCCCTTAAGTATCTTAAGCATGTTTGTTCGGGACTGTACTGGGTAGCGTCCTGATAACAATAAGCTTTTGGACGTGAGATGAATCGGGTTCAGAAGCTAAAGTTTTCAGTGATAATGCTCGCAGTAATCCTGACTAAACTAAGTAATTGGGGTAAGGTGTTGAAGATAGTACTCAAGGGTCAATAGCTGTGTATGTGTTTATGTGAATTAGACACGGATATAAAGCTTTTTAATTAGTCAAAATTTGGTTGGGCTTAAAACATGAATAATTGGAAATGGGGTCGTATTGCCTGGTTTAGCTACAGATTTGCAAAAAAATATGAATTCCAAGTCTCAGAGCTAAATATTACGGGAAAAAAAAATATTGTTTCTTCCAACAACAGAGTACTTTTACTTCGAGACGCATCCTCGTGTCGTGACGTCATTACAGTTGAGCGTGTGTCCAGGTACTTGTGTTATTCTCGGCATTGGTCACTGACCACAAGGGACCTTTGCTTGGGGTGACTGTTCCACCAGCTATAATAGGTCTCTTATTTACGTCCGAAGCAAATTACTCCAGAGCTCAGCGCAATTGGTTACGGATACTAAGCATCTGAGCAACCAAGATCTCTGATATAAAGGGAGTGTGTTGCTAACCAGGCCCAGGCAAAGTGGTTGCCTGTGGCAGTGTTACCAGTATCTTTTTTCAACCATATGTTTTCTGGTTGTTTTGTTGGCCTTGAAAGAATGTCTGGTTAGTGCACCCCGGGTTGATGTCTTGTTATTTATAGGTGAACGTTTTTTGAGCTGTTATTTCTTTAAGAAAACGCGTTTTGTAACCTGGTGTATTTAGATTATTTCCCACATTTTGTATATTATATTCAATAAGTGATTCATAAGATGAAGAAACTGGAAATGCCGGATTTTGTAAGATATGACGATACGATTCTAAATATAATAATTTTGTATCTGGCAGCCAAATTACCGAATTTACTTTATGTAATACGACTGTTTTGTCTACTCCGCTCTCTTTTCAGAATAATAATTGCGCCGTCATATTCATATTTTGCAATTCATCGTGACGGCTCTTTGTCATGTTTTTAGTATCCTAAAATAACTGAACTTTGCATGATCTTTAGCGTGCCTTCATGGGTATTTTACTCCATTCTGAACGCCAGAGTGACTCGTCATAATGTTCTCAGGTAGATAATCACAAGGGTATAGGAATATTTAGATACCCGTCTACCTGCATGAAACAAAAAAAATATGATTCATATATATCTAGGAGCCCGAGGCTATATCGAACTTCAGGCTTTTAGGAACTGCTCTGGAACTGGTTTAGGTCTGTCTTTTTCCTGTTCGAACCCTCTAATGTCATTTGGTTTTGTCACAAAGATCAACCCAATTCTCCGGAGGCTTCTTACATCATCCGATAGACCGCTGCCCGAAATTCCTAAAGAAATCGAAATGGTTTTAAATCATAGCCCAATATCTTGCCAGTCATCCCGAAAGGTTTAAAAACTGTCGCCAGACAAAAGTAAAGCTTCTTGCTTTGGTATAGGATGGAAGGTTGGAGAATGCGGCTGGTATGGTAAGTTTGTAGAAGGACTGGGAACAGAAAAGTGGTCAAAAGTCGTCTGACTGGTCCGGGCCCGCCGAGACCTGTTCCGTTCCGTTCGTTTTGTCTTATTTTTGTTTTGCACGAGGCACTGACCACCACAACAAAGGTCCGTGGGCTGAGCTGGTTTTTTTTTTGCTCGGCTGAAGGCATTGGCTCCGACATTCTGCCTTATGAGATACCTTCTTGAACTTGTGGACATTTTTAGATCCATTGTAGTGAATATTTTTCTTTGCCATCTGCCAATAATGTATGCTTAGGAATATCAAAATATAGAGGGCTATGAATGTTTCAAGTTCATAACTATTAATTTTAACCTTCAAAATTAACAATTTATCCAAGATCTTCACTATTTCCAAACTACAAAAAGACTCCACTTCAACAATTTCACTATCAGATGCCCAAATAAACCGGCTTACCTCCATTCACCTTTTTAGTATACAAGAAATCTTCCATCTTTTTTATATACGGTTTTCAAGAAAGAGATAGCGATATATCCGAATGAGGGTCGAGTTAGGCAATTGGGATACCTATTTTGGGTCGTGAACATAGATGTAAATTTTTCTAGAAAAGAGCAAAATGTCTGTCTTACATATGTAAATGTGTAGAGTTATGGAATTGAATTTGTTATTCGGGATCTTCTCATTTTAGTAACTTGTGTATGTGATAGATATGCGTTGTTTTTTTAAATTCGTATTGTCCCTAAATTTACGTTGAATAACTATTGTATTTTTTATTTTAAATAGGTAGTTTAGGTATTCAACTGGTCGTTTTGTGTATTAGGCTAAGCAGGTGCTAGGTAGGAAGTGTCTTTTAGTTTGAATGTATTTTGTATAGTTAATAAAGGCACTTGCCCAGTAAAAAAAGGTACTTAATATATAGTGCTCACGAACTTTTAGAGTAAGGAATCGAAGTCATAGTCATTCGAAGTATCGTTCATCGAATCTGCTGACAATAATGTGCAACGGTATGACGAACTTTTGGAGTAACCCAAATTTGACTATCAAATTTTTTAAGAAAAATACTTCGTATGTTGTATTCATGCCTGAGTAACATCTGTTTGTCCGGTTATACGAAGTTTGTATTCTGTGATTAAACTCGAAAAAAAAAAAAACAATTGTTTCTATACATTTCGTCGAGAGTGCATTTTTTTTTAAGGAACTCGGCAAGCGTTTGACCACAATTTCACCTGCAGGACTAGCATGCGCACCGCGAGAAAATCTTCTCTACTCTTCATGTCATGAAAAATGAGACAAACGTAAAAAAATCGTACCCGTGTCCTGTTCTTGCATAACAAAAAGATTTTGTCGCGGTGCGTATGCTAGCCCTGCTGGTGGACAGCGACGACACTTTACTATGGAACAGCTAATTTTTTTTTCGCGTTTTCAGTGTTGGTGTCACAGTTGTTCATAATGACTACTACTCCGGAATATGTCCTTCGTCTAACCAAACATACCTTTCTTCGAAAGTTTGATTGTCAAACATCCTATAGTAAAAATTTATTAATTAATGAATGTGTCCGTAGTCTAACCAGTGGGCTTATCCCGTAACTCTGAAAGCAATAACGAGAGTTACGCGAGCGGGACCGCGCATAGTGCGACTAAGTTGGTACGAGCGAGATGGCATGCTCTCACAATCAGAATCACGAACGTTTTAAAGTTAGAGGATAAGCCCGCTGGGTGTTCCAATATAATGTTAACATCGTTTAACATCAGACGTGATGGCAGTCCAAGGCAAGCCTAAAAAAAAAAAAATTTGTACTTCAGATTTCTGAAATATATTCATGTAATATCTCATCCAGGTCTATAAATCCAGGCGTTTGATAAACCTTCCTTCGCCCTTCGCCGGACAGGCGTCGGGCCGACCCCTGTCAATGTCGCCGATCCAGTCAGCCAGGTCAATGAATGAGGGTAGCTACTTCTGATCAATATTAAACTAGATCTTAATCAGTGGGGTTCATTAATAACAATGGTTTAGTACAAAGCTTACATTACAAGTCAATTGTAGTGGTACAACGTGAATCCATGACGTTGTACGCAATTGTAGGCATTTTATACAGCATAATAATAGGCAATAATTACAGCAATTTGCGCCTCTTGATCAAATTGTTATTTATGCTATTAGGCGCTTAATATTAATATAAATATATTAATATATAATAATATATATTATTAATATATATATTCATTTATATTTATTAATATATTAATATATATTTATATTAATATTTTCGGGAGTGGGAATTGGTACCTGTGTACTAGTTACATGATTATGATGTGTTCCATATTACAAGTTAAATAACAGGACCTAGAGGGATGCACCAGCTAATATTATTTACCTACTTACGACTGGCGTACAGCAGTGCCCAGAATTTTGATCTTTTGAATGTCATTATTTTTGGTGGTACTTCCACAACCGCCGCTCTACAAAAACTAACGTAAGATTTAAAATAAATATGCTCCACAAGAAACTCCATTAGAAAGAAACCAGACAGGAACAGCGTCAACCGTCTTCGCAGAGCAAAACTCGACAAAAAGCTGTCCCAAACCGCTCCACATTTCTAAACACACCGTTTGCAGGAAAACAAAAAAAAAACAAATGAAAAACAAAACAGCCGCCTGCTATAGTTATTTATTTATAGGTATCCAAGTGTTCGAGTTAGTTGTGAACATGATGTTTACCGGATTATTTCGGGAGCGAGCCGTTGGTACACCACGTGTGCCCATGCTTTTGTGTAAGACAGTACATGAGGTCTTGCCGTCTTTGTTGTGACTATCACACACATACACGCGTAGAAGTAGTGCTTGAAGCAAGTTGTAAGTCACATGCTCATACACGAGCCTTTATTCTTCTTACCTGTACTCCCATTTATCCAAGTGAAAACTTTTCCGCTCAGGGCCAAACTAACCCTAGAATAAAAACTTTTTTCTTGTAGTGATGACAGCATACCGTAACTCAATGCTTAGCGCATTCGGTTCGGGTCGCACCCCGCAGGCGGTGGGTTCAAATCCCAACAATGACCAAGACCTACCGCTGAAGGAAAACCTAAGGAAGCCATAGCATGGTAGCGGTACTTTCTTATACTCGGCTGGTTAGCCCTCAATTTTAAAATCTGTCTCCAAGGACCCAACAGTGTGTTCCGGCAGCGTCACTTTAGAGCCAGTTCCCATTGCAGGATAGGTGTGGTTGATGATAAGCACACCGACACTTAACATCAGGGTCGTTATTCAATAGCTTCGTTCAAATTCGTAGCGTAGCCGCGTTAACTCCGTGCAACTCGCATGGACTGGTATCGTTTATGTTATGCCGTGAAGAATATGCGACGGCCCAGGAGAGTTTGTGATCAAATGTCTAATACTGTCGATAGGTATAAAAAAATCTGTTTCCACTTGGGGACAGCCGCCTTTCACAAGTTATCGCAGAAATAATTCAACAGCTTCGGTCAAATTTTGTAATCTAATGTACTGTCGCTTGCTGTATAGGTACAAGCACAACTATACCAACAAGGCACGGTCTTGGCCTTTGATTTGGAGAAACGCAAAAAAAGCAACGGCTTCTATTTTCAACCTATATTTAGACCGTTTTAATTGTTTGCTCCTCATTTTGCTATAAAAGGCGTTGTGGGAATCGTTATCCCATGTTTAGTGAGAGTTTTCAGTCTGTATTTGCATTTTACGAGTTCTTTATGATGTTTGTATATATATATATTTATGTAATTTGGTGACGAGACGAGCAAGTCGCTCACCTGATGTTAAGCTTCACGCTTGCCCATAACGGTTCAGTGCCACCCAGATTTTTAAACCTCAACAGTTCAAAACCAATGCGGCAATGCACTGCGCTCGTCACCCTGAGATATTAGATGTTAAATCTCTGTGCCCAGTAATTACGCTGGAAACATTGCCCTTCAATCCGGAACACAGTAATGTTTGCACACTACTGCTTGACGGCTGAATAACTGGCAAAGGTGTGATACTTCCCCAGACGACTCTGCAGAGGAGCCCTACCACTACCAAAAGCTACCTAGTTCTTATGCCGAAATGCCGAAGATGTATATAACTACAATACAAAAAATAAACTGCTTTGTTGCTTGTTGTACACCTCCCGGCCACCCATCCAAAAATTTACTGAACTGCAAATATTTACGCCGAAACAAAAAATTGGTCTGTTTGTGTCTTACAAAACGCCCTGGCGTCCTTATTGCCTGGATTTTTAGGTTCAGCGGCCGACGCTGCTGTGTTCGCAAAACGTACCGCCGATCGGTAACGTTCCGCCGCGCAGCGTCAGCGGAATCATCGCAATAAGGACGTCACGGTACGGGCCCTGTTATGTCATGCTGCGGATTTTAAAATGTCATTTAAATGTATTTGCAATTCATTTTGGTGAATTATTTTGTCTTTACTTTTATCATTTGATACGACTTTTAATATCTGAATCTGAAATAATGCTCACGAATACATATCACACTAATATATAAATGCGAAAGTGTGTGTTCCCGTTCAACTCTGTGTAACTGCTAAACGGATTGAAATTTGGTATGGAACTTAACTATGGTATGCACCCACCCTGGATTAATATATAGACTACTTTTTATTCCGGAAAAATATTTTGTTTCTGTAGAATAGCTGGTGAAACCGCGGGGTTTAGCTAGTGCGTAATAAAAATACGCACAAAATTTTAAATGGAAATACGGCATTATTTAATGGTAGGAATCTTTTGTAGAGTCCGCCTGCGGAAATACCATACCTTTGCTAGTTATTCAACCGCCAGGCAGTAGTGTGCAAGCGTTACTGTGTTCCGGATTAAAAGGCGGATTAATTAATGTTTCCAGCGTAATTACTGAACATAAAATACTCGGGGTGACGAGCGCAGTGCGGTGCCGCGCAGTTTGGAACTGTAAGTTCAAAATGTTGGGTGCTACTGAACTGTTATGAGCGAGCGTGACGCTTAACATCAGGTGAGCGACTTGCTCGCCTCGTCAGTCAGTAAAAAAAAAACGCATTATGTCTTTACAAAGTGCTACTACTTTACTACTTCAAATATAAATGTTTCCACTGTAATTCTCGTAATTGTTAATTCGTTACCACGCTGAAGTCTGAAGTTATGATTTTCTGATTCCAGGTAAATGTCGAGAAATACAACGGTGTTTATTCTACCCGGTGTTTACCTTACACACATCGGCTACTTAGTCTGAGAGACAGTGGCCGCAATTCCACTGTTCACTCACTAAACGCAATTAAGCTATCGCTGTCTTTAACTAGACAGAAACACAAGATAGAGATAGCATGAATTATAGTGCTGTCAAATTAGTCAGATCTTAGTTCTCCATACATACTTAGACGAGGCCGTAGCGGGTGCCGATTTAAAACGAGTTTTAAGTGTCGCTAGTGTACGTTTATCTTCGCGGCTTTAATCGGTAAACTCGTTTGACAGAACTAAAATACATGCTATCTATTTCTTATGTTTCTATTAGTAAAAGACAGCAATAGCACTAAGTTTGGTTTAGCAGGAATCGACACCAGTGGTGAGTTTACTATATATACACACTAGCAGTTACAAGCGACTTCGTTCGCGGGGACCTTAAAAAAAGAGGAAAATTCAAGTCGATCTGTTGTGCCGTTTAGCCGTGATAACGAGTCAAACACCCAGACAGAGAGACAGAGAGAGACAGTGCTACTTTCGCTTTTATAATATTAGTTAGGATTGAGCTATTTTTTATACTGCGGACGACATATAACCCGGGTGTATGTCCTAAAACTGCGCCTGGAGGACGGGCAGCTGCGTCCTCTTAGTAAACAGTGAGCGTCTAGGATGGCAACCCCCCTTTTTTTCTAAGGTGGTAATTCTATGTTCAGCAGTGGACGTCTTCTGGCTGATAATGTATTGTAATATATAATATATACTTTTGCTAAATGCGTAAATTGAACTGTAATGACAACGGTTTTCACAGTAGTTTCAATCGGGAGCTTCGACCTAAAGAAACAGCTTTAACATCATCATGGAGCAACGAGCTTATCCTCTAACTTTGAAACGTTCGTGATTCTGATTGCGAGAGCATGTCATCTCGCTCGTCCCGCTCGCGTAACTCTCGCTATCGCTCAGAGTTACGGGATAAGCCCACGGCTATGACTGTGGCCCAGAGGATTGGTATGCATACAGAGATTTAACATCTAACATCTCAGGGTGACGAGTTCAAACATAGTTTTGAACTGTTGAAGTACAAAATTCTGGGCGCACAGAACTGTTATGGGCAAGCGTGATGCTTAACATCAGGTGAGCGACATGCTCGTCTCGTCACCGAGAAAAAAAAAAATATATGTTTCAAGAAGCTGGGTTGTCTTGGGTAAAAGCTGGCAGGGGGAAATGCACAATACACCCCATGCGGGTCGTCAGTGCAGGACTTATCGCCCCCATCTCAAATAAGAATGTTATTTTTTACATTCCTAGCTCCTAGTCTAAATCGGAAGCAAGTCCGTACGTATTTAATTTGGCAATATCATTCAGGGTTGCTTTGAGAACGTATTGATTGGTATTTGTGATCCAAATAGGACAAGGTTTTCTAAGACGTAGATTCCAAGGAATCTCTGAAATTATTACAATTTTACTTATGCTGCCTTTTGTATAAGGTGTACATGAGCAATTTTGCACAGCGAGGATGTGGAACTCACTAACAGATACTGTGTCTCCCAAAAAAGTACAATATGTGTGTATGTGTAAGTATAATATACAGACGTATAAGAAAATGGTATATGCTGAGCCGAAAGGGACTCATAGTACTCATGATTGTAAACAACATTTAGTATGGGACCGACACTGAAATCGAGAAAAGAAACAGATGTACCATACATTTTTTCGAGTCTCTTTGTTTTTTTTATTTTTATGGAACAGCTGTTTTATTTTCTCGACTTCAGCGGTGGTCCCATAGTAAAAGTTGTGCTTAATGGTGAGTGCTATGAATCCTTTTCGGCTTAGCACAGCACAGTAGATTTGAATACCATGAAATCGTGAAAAAAAACAGCTTCTTCATATTATTATTTTCTATTTACACGAAGGAGGAGGAAAGAGTATTTCGAGTTATTTTCCTTTTCGTTTGTCAAAATAAAATAAAAAATACTACGAAAATTGCTACAAAACAAAATCAAATTGTTTATTTTCCAAAGTTTTTCAATCTTTACCGGTGTAGCTCTAACCACCAAACTGGGTGCAATTAACTACCCGTATGTTGGGGATTTGCCATCCCGTCAATTCAACCATTTTTAAGTACATAATTGGCAATGGTATTCTGAAGATACCTGACGAACTAATTTTTTTTATCTCCAGTAATTTCTATATTACAGTGGACCGACGATATTGTAAAAGTCGCGGGCAACTGGTGAATGCAAGTGGTAGGTTGTCATTCAGTGTGGCGCTCTATGGGGAAGGCATATGTTCAGCAGTGGACGCCTTCCGGCTGATGATGATGAATGTTTATATTTAAAAAGAAAAGTGCGAACGAGATAGCTGAATCAGGGGAGCAATGAAATCCCGTTTTAAAGAAAAATCACACTTAAAAGAAGTCTTTGTAACGCGAAACCTGTTGACCCCCCTCCAAAACATACAATAAGTAAACAAACTCAAAGAATTCGGCACGTAATTAATATCGCTCGGAAAAAAAGCAAAAATGCTAATACATCTCTCGCCGACAACGTAATAGAAAAAGCTACGCATAATAATCAAGTTGGCCCATCCACCGCGACGTCGTCCAAATATTTGCCCAAAGCCAGATTACCCGAGGAAACAGATGGCGTAAGTCAAATTTTGATGAAAAAATTCTAGAGCGGCTGTTTACTTTATCCCCCAGTGTCAGGGCGTAATGAACGCCGGTTCTACCCTCAAAATCGTAAAAACTTGGAGTTATTTTTACGTTCGCGCCTTGTACACATGTGTGCAGTGTAACCAATACTGCAGTAAGGACGTAGGTGTGCGCGCCTCTTCCCAAACTATGCACTGGATTATGCATATGTACGCATTAGCACATTTTTGGCTTGGAACATCTTTAACAACATAGACTGCGACATCTAAATCTTCACAACCCTTGACCGAATTTGCTCTCATTCGAATTTAAAATTGAATTTGCTTGAGCTACTAGCCAACAAAATTTCATGAAGATCGCATTAACCGTTCTCAAGTTATCGTCGGACAAATATACACACAAACATCTGTCTGACACATAAGATGATTCTTTCCTCTTCACACGTGGCTTTGGCCCAAAGCGGATGAGAATCCGTTCACGTAGATAGTCGTAGAATCTGATTGAATAGGATCATCGATATGGGGACCATAGAGGAGGATTGACGGATCGTTCGACGGAAGATTGTATCTCGAATCTCGATAAAAAGGCTGTGATAAAAATTTCATCGACAGGTCGCGACATAAACGTCCAAGCGTTTCCTTGACACTGTGTGCCGGATTCTCATTTCGATAAAATATATACATTAAACGTTCATACTGTTTATACGGTAAATATATGGTAGTCTGTGATTGGTACTGATTTGTGTGTTCTTAAGGCAGGACTCATGCGTTCTTCACTGCCGATTCAAGGTCTTGCCATTCGCACGCTGAGCTCGAAGCGCACGTTCGGATAATCTCAATAGTTCCACAATGAAAAATGAAAATGAAAAAATATTTATTTCTGTAGCCAAAAACTTTCTTAACTAAAGTTAGGTTGGGATCTTCTATTGAGTAAAAAAATGCCTGTATTAGAAGACCCCGCTCCTCCATATCCATGCCGTAATATTGTAATGGTTACAAATATGCAAACTTACAATTGTAACATTACCACATTACCGAACATATTATTAGGTTTTTAAGTAAATAAATTGATAATTATAATTATTTCTAGGACAGTAATTTATTTTGTATTGTGGATTTTTGTGTGTATGTTCCACTCTCTTACTCGCGTTAATGTGAGTGTGTGTATGTGGATATCATCACTGCGATATGTGGATGGATATCTCATATGGAGCTTAGAAATTGATCTATCGAGAATCATCCATAATTTCACTGATTTAGCGTTGAAAGAGGTTGCATATTTGTGCCGTTTAGGGTAGAGAGTAACTTAAAAAATATGATCCAAAATGTTGGCCTATATTTCGGGCAGAATATAAGCCTCTCTTTCCAACGGGGTAACGCGGCTAGCATTTTCGGCACGTTACCTGAAATTAGAAGTCGTTTAAACTAACTATAGTTCTTAAGGCTTTGATAGTTTAAACGAAAATTCTAATTACTGTTAGGTTATAGTTAGTTTGTAGTTATCCTAATTTAATATTATAAATTCGAAAGCAACTCTGTCTCTCTCTCTATCTGGGTCTATCTGGGTGTTTGTTATCACGGTTAAACAGCTGAACGGATCTAGCTGATTTTTTGCATAAGGTTCGGAGACTGAGATACGCTACTTTTTTTTTTGGACCACGCGAACGGAGTCGCGGTTAAGTAACAGCTAATATTTCATATGTTGTTACAACAAAATAAATTTCGAACAACGTGCGCTTCGATTACTTATCTTATGAATTGCACGACCGACTTAAATCGGCAGCGTAGGCGGCAAAAACGGTGCACTCATCCAAATGTACTAAACTAGAACTCAAATTGGTATATACCTATATATATATATATATACATGCACAGATAAATAGAATCCTTTTTCTCTTTTATCTGTGGTGTCTCGATTTGTAAACCAAAATCTATCACGAAAATTTTATTCAAACGGCATCAAAAGAAAATGGCGTCGCCATCTATAGATACTTTATCGTAAAATTAAAAAGCACAAGCGTTTTTAAAACTGAAAAAATTAAAAAAAAAATCCAATTGAGACAAGGAAAATTCCAATACATTCGAGGCTTTAAGGAAAGAAGAAAAATTGCGCATTAAATAATTTTCAAATGGCAACCAAATTCTGCGGGTCGTTTTGCATTCAAGCAACCTCGGATTAGCATACGATCGACATCTGAAAATTTTAATCTGAGAATTCCTACCTGCTGCCTTTTTCGTATTGTCTGCGGGTAAAAAAAAAATTACCAACAGGATGAGACAACTAATCTAACAATAGGTACTATTGCTTAACCACTTACATAAATTAAGATAATAAACATGATACTACATTGAGACCTATGTAACACCCCAGTAACAGGTAAACTCTGCATATTTTTAATTTTGGACAGATAATACACTACGCTGGGATCACAATACAAACAATATATGATCCTGTACTTATATTAACACATCACGTATGGGCTAGAGTATCCTTTTTTTTAAACATAGGGAGGGAATCCCTAAACAAGTCAATTCCGTGTTCTGTCCAAAGCCAGTTAGCAGATCTCAACATTCCTTTTTTTTAAGTAGAATAAATCTTCGGTCAGTGGACGTGTGCTTTATTTTTGGCAAGAAGAGCTAAAGGTTAGATTCAAAATCATTAGGCCATCGCTTTCATAGTCTGAAAGAAAGTCCGAACCTGCAAAAACTCTGTCTTATCTACTAGTGGTGGTACTTACATTTCAGTTAAGGCTACTGTGTCAGTCAAGGACGAGATAACTGTGAAGCAATCACATCAACTTGGCTGGGAAGTTGGAAAGTCAGAAGTTTTGAAGGGTATTCAATTATAAACGTTAGGTCTATTTTAGTTAAGTTTTCTAACAACATTACTGAGCATAATACATTCGTCTGAGGCCAAGATAAATATGAATACTCGATAACATCTTATGAAGATGTTTTAAATGTAGTCTTCGAAACATCCATCATATTTTTTGGGAGCAAAAACTTCTAAAAACTGAAATTATTACCGACCAATATAAGATTACAACGAAGTCTTCGCGCAATAAATATCACGCATTGTAGTTAACCATTCTCAAACTGTCCTTAGTCCCACTCTGTTACCTCATAAAAGAGTCGAATAAGAGATGTAACGTCTGAAAAGTTATGTTAACAGTCCCGTTTAACTTCACCATAAACTGCCCCCACAGCGTCCTCAGGCCCACCCTGTCCGTAGTTGTATATAAAACATGCTCGATTGTGTCGTAAAATACATTTAAGATCCCACCACCAACTTGGGGGATTACATTGAATTATTAATGTGGCATTCACGAAAAACTTGGGCCTTTTTTATTTTATATCTATCTCTGTTATTCTGTGTAGGTTGATGTTTGAAGGAAAGGTCTTCAGCGGTTAAAGTTGCGCAGAACTTTAAATTTCGAACCCTTTTCGAGGTGACATCTAGTAGAGATGCTTATCAAATTTATTGGCAAACTTCGCTGCTAAAATTAGGCCTCAGAAACTCAGAAAATCTATCTAAGGCGGTTATGACGCGGAGCCGAGCGCGTGGCGCGTAGAGGCCTTTTCGGTGTGTTGTAGCGCGCGTGTGTTTTAAAGTTTTTAAACAGAGATACCTACTTCGGTGCAACGTTAAAAAACGCAGACCCGCGCACCGTCGCGTGGCGCGATGCACTGTGGGAATCGCCTAACTTTTGATTAAAAAGTATTATTATTATATTATATATAATTATATAGAGACTCTCACTACGCAAAGTTAATTTTAGATCACACAGCGAATCGTAGATACCCGTGATAAATACCAACAGGCGTACAATGCATGCGAGAAGTTGACAGTCATCGCTCTGTCACATTTGCACTCATTAGGGTAGATGCAAAACCGGGTTCGATCGCGGGTTTCATGTTTTAGACAATTCTCGCTCGCCGTTTTATAATTAATGCCTGGCATGGGGTTAGAACTAGTGATACCAGCTATAACCTGACCTATAAACCATAAATAAGTAGGCTTTTTTTTAAAATTTGTTCTCATATTTTTATATTCATAAATGTTGATATAGTGCGAACGAGACAGCGAGAACCAGGGTATTCGCCCCCTTAAGAGGATAAACCTCTATTTAAACTAAAAACACATATATAACAAAAAGTGACACCTATTATTACACTTCCATCCTTCGTACTAATTAGTAACTACACAGTAAGTATAATCACCGAAAAAAAAACGTTAAAAGATCTAAAAAGTCCATATTCACATTAACACGTATTAAAAATGGGAAAGTTACTCTCTGTCTGTTTGTTTGTAATGACTAGAAAAACTGTTCAATCTGTCTTCTAACATTTTGTAATAAAAAAAACCTTTTTTATTAACATTTAATTTTATAAATTATTTAAAAAATAGGCAATAGTTATAATGAAAATAATAAGGGGCATAAGTGCAGAAGAAAAAAAAGTAAAAAAAAAAATAGTAAAAAATAGATTTAAAAAAAGTATCCGTAAATAATAGAAAAGAACAAAGAAAAAAAAACGTTCTTCATAAATGTTTTTTTTAGTTTAATGTTAGACAGAGAGCGCTCTATTTTGAACTATGACGTCATGGTGCATATTCGCCCTACTAATTCTACACTAGCACGCGCTTCGCAGAAAAGAGACAGCAAAAAATCCAGCTAACAATTTTAAACGTTTCCCAGAACTTTATTTTCCGATTTAATAATTTTTATCAGTATATCAAATTTTATTAAATGTTTACTAAATTTAACGTTTAAAAAAAATAGTGTTCTGCATTATGCTTAAAAACACGTCAGAATGCATAAAACAGCTGGCTTATCCTCTATCTTTGGAACGTTCGTGATTCTGATTGCGAGAGCATGCCATCTCGCTCGTACCAACTTAGGCGCACTATGCGCGGTCCCGCTGGCGCAACTCTCGCTATCGCTTTCAGAGTTACGGGATAAGCCCACAGGTGAGTCGCAGGTCAACCCGCGTGGCGCAGCTAGTACAAAGTATGCCTTAATTGTCAGCGAACACAAATCTATATTTAATTACAGCCATCAACGGCGGTTCTTTCGATATTAACTACTTAATTGAATATGTATGATTGTATGTATGTATGTATGTTTTTTTTAACCGTAATATGCTTGAAGTAATAAGAAAACTATCGCTGTTACAAATTTTTAGAGATTGCTTTTCATCCGTCTGCTCGAGTAGGAAGGTAAAGTTTGGGACGTTTATGTATAACTTGTAGCCGAAATGGCTAGACCGGGGGCTTATCCTGTAACTCTGAAAGTGATAGTGCGCGAGCAGGACCGCGCATAGTGCGACGGAATCGCGATCAGAATCACGAACGTTTCAAAGTTAGAGGATAAGCCCGCGTATTTATGGATTGAGATGTCGTTCGATTCCTCTTTACGCCCGGAGTATCATAAGACTTCATTTTGCAATCAATTCAATCAAAGGTTTTTTATTCCTGTTTTTTTTTTTTTTATTCTTATACTTTTACTTTATATCATGTATAACAAGAAACTGTTTTGTTAGGGTTCCGTAGTAAGGTCGAAACTCTTTGCAGCAGCAACCTCGTTGCTGTTGCTTCACCTTCTTCACATTCCCGCCAAAATTCTCGTTTGTTGTTCTATCTTTCTGTATTTATACAATTATACTACTGTCGAACCCATAATAATCTTATTACATTTTCTTATTCCTCGTTGCTCCTAAAGCGATCATCTTTTCATTTGTCCGAAGAAGGCGATTTTCTGTGTCGTGGACCCTGGACTGAGTCAAGACCATGGACATCAGCTCTGTTGCTGTTGGCCTGACAATTTTTATTTTGCGGTTGGTGGTTTTGGATGTTTCTGAAAAATACAGCCTTCTTACTTTCTATAAAATTGTACCAAAATTTTAATTACCTGAAAGCTTTAATGGAAAAGTGGTTTAAGACATTTCGTAATTACTTACACCTTTTAAAATTTTACGTGTTTCATCTTTTTAGTAGCGTAAACTTTTTACGTTGATTTCTACTATAACTCGAAATAGTAAGAGCTTATCTCAAAAAAGTTCATCTCGATCTTAGTACTCAGTAGTACTCAGTATTTTTATGCAAATATTAAAATTAAATTGAATTAATTTAAACCAATTGAATTAATATAAATTTTACTCACGGTCACATGATTCGTTTAGGATTTTATAGGGCGCTCGCATCTTCTTTTGCATCGCCCGTATATACAGAACTTTATACGATACTTAACTTAAAACTTTTGGTCTTTTGTAGCAGAACTTCAGATTGAATTGTAAACTTTTTTTAATAACTCAAATAGTAATGCTTAAAAAGAAATTGCGTCGAAATGACGACGGCTTCGTTATATTACCCCAGAAGAACATAGTTAAAACATACCCCATAGTTAAAACATAAAATAACTTTTTATAGCTAATAAAATTTTTGAAACACAATCTACCCACATATTTCTTTACACAAAGACACAATAGTTCCCATTGAGTTCAACAGATGGCGTCACTTGCGATAAGGCATGCGGGCGCACTCGACGAGATAAGTGACAGCTTGGATCTGCGACGTGTCAATGTGGCGGGTGCTTTATGGCGGTTTGAAATTAGAACAGCGTTTGACAGGCCAGCTTTGTTTTTAAAGGCTCTACAGTGCTCTACAGTCTACACGTCTTGTGTTTGTGTTGGCTAGTTAAAATATTTCAAGTAATTTATGATATTCTTTTTAAAAAAATATCAAATAATTTGTAGATATAATGATGAAATACAGATATTATGACAGATGATATGACTTTCTCATGTTAGCTCATATGGCAACGTTACCTAATTTTAATTTCGAAACTATTTCTATGGGTTTATTGCAAACAGTAAGACAGTATGACCGTAACTTCTATCTAATATATTTTTAGAATTTAAATGAATTATAATTAATAATTAATTTATTATATTATTAATTTTGAATGAATTTATATGAACCTTATCTACGGAAATCTTATTAACCGGAAATCCAAGAGTTTCCATTATCAAGAAATATTTCGCCGGCCTCATAATAAAGCTTTTAATGAGGCCTATATTTAAATTATTTTGGAAAATCTTAAAGAAAATTAACATTGTGAAATTAAACGTTTATGGTATAATATAGTCGTTAGTCTCGGCGTTTGACCTCAACTTGCCGATTGCATGTGGTAAAATTAACTAGCCTGGAATGAGACCTAGCTACCTGTAATGTGTCTACCGAAACATCATAGGTGCTTGGCGATAGATATTCAACTTGAGAGTGGTAGCCATCAGAGTTCTAGAAAACCTTAACACCGCTTAGATTCCCTCACGAAAAAATCCAACGACACCTCGCTTGTCAAAATCGGTCAAGCCGTTTAGGCTGCAGGACGTCTTATAGGAACACACAAACATACTTACATACTTACATTACACATTACTTACACACTTACATACACCCCAAAAACATTACCCTAGCTCCTTCTTGGGCAGTCGGGAAAAAAGGATTTCATTAAAATAGGTCATGCGTCCCATCGAGCAGTAGACAACTATTTTTTTTTTCTATCACACTGTTTCGTGTGAATCCAATCGACGTGTCTCCCATATGGCTTAAATCCGGATCAGGGTTCCGGACGGGTTAAAATCCGGTTGAAAAATATTGACGCTTTTTTGTATCGTTGTTCAGCAAATAAAATAAAATGTTTTATTTATACAAGCTTGCAAAACAATTTATTGAGATTGTGATATTTATGATTATGATCGAGTTGCCTAAAAAGCAAGATACTTAAGAAAAGAGGATATATAAAATACACACTGACTGACAAGCAGGATGCCTAAAATTATGAAGAACACCTACTGAAAAACAGCGCTGAGTTTTGATAAGTGACTACCTACTATACATCCTAACTAATATTATAATTTAGAGAAATATAGCCACAGTCGTATCGGGACCAATAAAGCTCCGAGATATAAAAATGAATACGTTCGTCTCGAGGAAAAAACTTCACTTCCGCGATTCAGAACTCCCTAATTACAACTGTCAGTCCATACCACAGATCACACCCGTAGTCCATACAAAACTTCAACTGTGGTCCATAAAAAACTTGAGTGGTAACAGAAAAAACACAAAAGTGGATCAACGCCATCTAGCGAATCTAGCTTCCCTGAATCTCGCTATCTCGTTCGCACTTTATAAAAATTTTTAAGTATAAAAATTATAATTGATCATCCTTAAATACCGTTGCAAATGTTTTATACCAAGTTTCAAGTAAATATTATTTATTTTGACGAAGTATGAGGAAAAAACATTCTTATCGAGTTTTTTTTTTGCCTTCTAAAAATAATAAATAAAATCTGTTTTTTTTCTCTGTAATTTTGTATTAAAAATGTTAATAAACTACGAACGAGATAGCGAGAACCAGGCTTAAATGGTCCCTAATACAAATCACAAAAACATTTGCGATTTGTGTTAAGGACAGCTTCACTAATCGAAAGAATGTAACCGTTCAACTTTTTTTAAATCAAATCAATTTCATTTATCTATTGACGATTTCTCACTTACGCGTTCTGATTTCTTCACGTAGTTTTTCCCCATTTCATTTCCATACAAAACAAGATGAGAATCGGAAGCGACCTCTTAGAGAAATAAGATAGAACATGCTCTCGAAATCAAACCACTTCGAGTGAACAAATCCAATTTGTACATTAACTGTAAAGAATACAAACGCTTGATTTCATCCAATCTGTGTCCTTAAGTAATCTCATTTTGTTGATATTGTAGTGACTTACTTTTCGATATTTTTTCGATCTTACATGTTGTTGCTCTAGTTAACAAAATTAAAAACAATTCAGATCAGACAACATAGCCCATTCAAGTTACGGGACTTACCCCCGAATACTGAAACGTTTGTTAAATTTGACGACAGATTAAGTCTATTGCTGCCTTTGTCATTCGCTTAGTGCCAGACAAAGGCAGTATTAGAATTAATCTGTCGTCAAAGTTAACAAACGTTTCAGTATTCGGGGGTTAGTTTGGAGGATCTGGACGTAATTCATAAGCACGGCAGTGAGTCTTCAGAAACGATAATGTATTATGGCTGAAGTATAAATGCTTTTTCTATGTTCCGTACCTCCAGAATGTTTAATTTATTATAATATAATATATTTATTTATAATATTGATTCTAGGTCATTAAATTATACCAAACACAATTTTATTTTTATATTATTCCGCTGAATAATAAAATTAGTCAGGATTAATATGAGACGTCGGTTCTAAAATTCTGTACAGAAAAAATAAGACTACTTCCGGGTCAAACGCTAAATTGACTGGGCCAACGGACCTGGATATGTCCTAAAACTGAGACCAGAACCACCGGAGGACGGGCAGCACTGTCCTCTTGGTAAACGGTGAGCATTCTGCGATTCCCAACCCCCACCAAGCGTGGCATTATGCCACCCCCCTTTTACGATTACCTGCCTTCTTGTCACCTATTTTTTAACCATAAAGCTCCTACTAAAATGTTTGCAAATATTTTAACAACTTTACTGCGTAATAGTCTGACTTAACTTCTTTTTAATGAATTGAATATTGTGAAGAACGAATAATAAGTCGTACCTAAACCTGATATCTAACTCTGTAGAACTTACATAATGCATCTAATTTCCAAGATCGAAAACACCCCAGACGTTCACCGAAAGAACATTGATAAATTTCTAGGGCTGGGCCAAGACCATCTTACACCAAGACAGCATCTTACAAATTCGTTCATTCGTTTTTGCCATATAACTATCATAGTCCATATTTACATCCAAATTCGTTCATTCGACCAAACTATATCAAAATATATAATGTTAGTTCTAAAAGCACAAGAAAAGGGCTTGAATTATAATTTTACGAATATTTCCGCCGAATTTCGTCTCATCCTTGTTACCATGGCTTTTGTTTACTTAGGCTGTGAGGGGCACTTGTAATCTTTTCGTGTTAGATTGAACTGAAAGCGCTCGTGCTTACAATGTAGTGCTGAGAGATATGTAAGTAGAAAAGGAAGTTCAATAAAATTCTGTTTGATGTCTGAAGCGATGATGTTTTTTTTTTGGGGTGTACGTAAGTATGCAATTATATATTGTGTGTTACCTCGTGTAGCCTTAACGGCTTAATTGATTTTAACGAGTGTCGTTGGTTTACTCTTTATGGTTGAAGAGACATAGACCACATTTTGCAGTCGGGTATTTTGTATTGTATTTTTTATAAGGCCTGAGGACAGCGGCGTGGCCGCGGCTTAAGTTAGCTAACACACCTGAAATCCACGAATCGCAGAGTAAGGAGAGAAAATAAGATGAAAATATAATTATCTCTCTCTTTCTGTCCCGTTTGTTAGAGGGTGGTTCGTGCCAAACAAATAGTTAAGCATGCTAGCACAGTAAAGAGATTTTGAGATTTTTTCACTAATAAAACTGAAGTCTCTCCAGTTTACTTCGTTCACATTAAAAACTATTAAATAGTAGCTCTTCTTTCTATAATTCTACTTCTTATAATTGAAAACAGAAAATCAACCTTTTTTGTATGTGGCTTCTATAGTTATACGCCCTGTCTGAAAACACAAATTCAAAACATTTGACTAAAAGATTCTTGAAATACCGATAATTTTTATTTTAATTTTTTTTGTAATTTTTTGTGCGTATTAACTTATTGAGATGCTCACACACTTCTGTAAATATGTTAATTCTCATATAATGTTAAGTTTCTGATAATATATGTAAATAAAAAAGAAAATGTGCCCGTTGAAAGTACAAATACTACCGCGGAACTAAAACTACCATAAAAAGTGACATAACGCCTAAACCAAACATAATCAAATATGCATGGGAAGCTTCTTCCCAACCGCATCGCCACTTACCACCGTTATTGGGCAATAAAAGAAGTTACGATAAAACGTAAAAAATAAACAGATCTAATAAAAACAAAAGTCGTATCCTATAATCGCCTTAAAAGGCAAATTAATGGTATAGCAGGACTTTTTCCCGAAAAGACGGTCAAAATTCAGTAGACAGGTAATAAGTTGGCAAAATCTGTTATTACATGAGTAATTTTACCATATGCATGAACGCGCAACTGCTTATGGACTTTTGCATAACGTTCAAAAAGGGTGGAAAGTAAACGCTCTAGTTTTTAATATTTCCTCCAAAACTTCTTTATGTTATTTCTGGTAGGTATAACCTAACAAAGAATCCGCATTTTAAATTCTACTGTATCCTGGTAGAGCGACGGTTCTATTTATTTTTTTGGGTTTGAACAGATTTATCCTCTATCAGAATCGTTTCTCGTTGTACACCAGTATCCATTAAATCCCTGAGTTTGTAAGAAGTTCGGACGAAATAGGAATTATGAAGTCAAAATATTTTTTTTTTGAAGTATTCATGAAGTACGTAAGTAATAGATTAGCAGGATATGAAAGTTGTTGCTTTCATCACCGCCGGAAGAAACTTTTGTATTATCTTTGAGAGGATTACAGAATTTTCGATTTGACTTTGGAGTTTTCTACAACATAATGACGCAGTTAAGACTGATAGCAATATTTTTAAAGGGTCTTTTTTTAAATTGTATTCTTTAGCAGTTGTGTAAAGGTAAAAAGTTCAATGAAAAAGGTGTTAATGCTGTTGTGATGTTTTCTGCTTATTGACTGCTTAAAAATGATATCCGTCTTTTTCATTTCACTTTATTAGACAAGGATAACGATGCTTCTTAAACTTTTTTTGAAATTTCATTTATAGGAAATCTTCAACACCGAAAGTGAAGTCCCTCCCTATTCTAACATTCGACAATCCGTGATTTCTCACAAACGCCAAAGTAAGCAATTCCTTTGTGACGAGTGGAAGCAAAAAGAAAAATAAAACAGAAGATAAATATTTATTTTATTCGACTAGATAGAGTGGCGAAAGTGGAATCGGGACGACGTATAATTTTCCGTTTAGTCCCACTCAAACAACGAACAAAGCGTTGGTTTGAAAATTGTTTTGTTTATTTACTTGTGCTTTGTAGTATGGAGGCTTTGTAGCCGGGAATCGGCGCACATTTCCTTTAAAACAGGATGGATAAACTAGCACGAAATTGCGTGTAAAATTTTGAGCGGTCCGCAATTTTCGTGCAAAATTTAGCTTACTGCAATGCGATTTGTGCTAATGTTTAATACTACTGAAGCATTTGATATATTTCGTCATCGTATCTAGAATCATTATAAAAAATGCTAAAATGCTAAAATATCAGATTTCTAGACGTTAGTTGAGAGATCCGTAAACAACATCTTGCCATTCCGTATCCCGTGTTGCGTTCCTGAAGAGCCTTCCCTTACGAAAATGTCGAACGAACAACGAATGACGAAGGAGTTTTTATACGAGGAAAGTATGCCCTTAAATGCTAACAGCCGGTCAGTCCGGTCTAATCCTTGACGTCGTCCAGCCGTTTACTTTTCGATGCCCTGGACTGCTCTTCCTTGAAATTATATCCTTGAAACTCAAAAGTGCATTACAGTTTTGCAGTGATCTGAAAAGTCGTAGACTTAAACAAATGACGTGGAAACAATCCCATTTAATAAAAAATATTTTAATTGATACGACATCCGACAGACAGACTTTCTTTCTTTGATATACAATCAATTAAATTCCCATTTTTCCTTAAAAAAATAAAGTTAAAATCCTCTTAAATGTATACACATCGCTGTCCCTTCGCCCGACATCAAAAACTCACTTGTTGCGTCACCCACATAAGTTCACATAATAGACCCCGATCCCTCGACACGCTTGGAAGACCTTAAAGACTTTGCAAAGTCGTCATTATCTGAAGTACGCCTTAAAATATGTCTTACGAAGAGTGGGGCCATTCGAAGTCGCTCATCTATGAATATAATTGGGCTAGAATGAGTCTCGTTAGTGTAAGTTCTGCCTTTGATGTGACGCACGATATGGGATGGATTTCGGTTCGGGGCGCTTGGCAGTCTGATTTCACTATTAGATGAAACGCCTGTTTACGTTACTCAAGTCGCTGCTGGATCCAGTAAATCAAGTCAAGGTAGTTTAAGTCAGCGCTTAATAGATGTGTGTTCAAAGTCGCACATACATATCGTCGCCTTTCACAAAATGTTCAAGTCGAAATTTTCCAAATTTGTTAAATATACTATCTATCACACTTTGAAATTTGCCAAATTTTGACTCGAGCTGAGTCTTTAGCTAGCCGACAATTTTCAATTAAGTATAATATAATATATATTATTAGGAATGTGATTTTTGATGTTGTTGCCTGATTACTAAATCGTTGCTTAGGTGTTAATTAATCGAAAGATAAGATAGTTCCTCATTCTGAGTTCATGGAGGTTGAGTTTTTTTGCTATCATACTGTACACTTGAACAGCGCGAGGAGCATGGCCAATATACAATATTCTAGCCGCTATGTTTTTTTTTAAATGTTTATAGTATTCTACAAACAACTATCTTTCTTCGTCGAATTTTCGACGCAAAAAAAATTGTCGCTTCAAATGCCTATAACAACGAATATATGGCGAAAAAATCCTACAGCATAGTTTTTCACGGTGTAGATAACATGAAAAAAACTTCGAAATTGGATAACGTTTAGGGGTGGGTATCAGACTACGCTTTTTGTATGGACGAGACGGCGGTATTCACTATTCCTCAAGTAAGAATATGATGACGAAGCGTGTTTCTGTGTGGAGTCGCTTACAGAACAGCCGAACAACCTCGCGAATTCATATATACCTATAAACAATACTCTCTCGCTGGCAGTTTTAAAATTAATTAGGCTCCCTTATGTCGCTGGTTAATTTAAAATTTATGTGAATTCGCCCCCTTGCCTTGGCTATTACGCAATGTTTCGGGCATACCTACGCGATCTCGATTGTCAAGCTAAAATGAGTGTGTTCAAATCAAGAATAAAACGGTATCTTTATACCTGTACCTCGGTACCTGCTTCATCTTTAACCACTTCATTGCACATCAGGCACAAATATATCAATATATCTTGAATTTAAAAAATTATATATATATATTATATATGGATTGTTTGCGAAATATGTTGTCCCAGATGTTCGCTGTTTTATGCAAGCTGAACGGGCATTTCTGTTCATATTTTTTTTTTATAAATTATAAATGTAATTGACATAAAGAAACATAAACACTTTATACTAACACTATTTTAAATACAATCTAAACTTAAATAAAAGAGCTAAAATTACAATCAAGATTAATATAAAATAATTATAGATAAAAAATAGAGCTCAGGTCAGTATCCACGGGCAGGGTGCCCAAAATGCTGGTGACGTTACCTCGTTGAATAGCAATGCTAATTCTCTGGCCGAGGTAAGCACCAGCCCTTTGGTCGTTTGTTCTTTCTAAAAGCCGCTTAGAAAGATCTTTTTTCTTTTGTTCATAGTTGCACATATATATCGTCGGCATGCAAACACCACTGCTCAATCCGTAATTAAAATTTGGCATCTGTCAAACTGTCAAACTTGCCAAATGTTGACTCAAGCATCGTTATTTGCTAGCCGACGATATTCAGTTTTAGTATGTGACCTTCTCCGTGTGTCACTATGTCGAATTAAGTCCAATATGGCGTATTTTATAAAATAATCTGTCAACTCAAAACAAAATATGTTCGAGGTACTAATATCGTGTTTGGTATCAAAATAAAGGGATTCATGAGAAAATTACAAATATGTAAAAAAATGTTAGGGATGTGATTTTTCGTGGTGCTGCCTGACAACGACAATTTAACTTAGCTAGAGATCTAAATTTAGTTATAATTTTCTGTAATGCAACTACTAAAATACTTTTTCAACATTTGTGTAATAACACTAATATTATAAATCCGAAAGTTTGTGTGTAAGTATGTTTGTTCCCGTTCTACTCTACGGCTGAACGGATTTGGATTAAATTTGGTAGGAGGTAGCTTATACCTTGGATTAACACATAGGCTACTTTTTACTGAAAAATTTAACCGTTCCTGTAGAATAGCGGGTGAAACCGCGGGGCGCAGCTAGTTTTATTATAAAGCTTGCTATTCAAAGCTCATTAGTTCCCACTTCTCAGTCGCGCAGCTCGTTTATGTATTTACCGAACCTTTATGCCGTAGCTCATCCGCTTACGTTTGCGTTTCAAAAAGCGATTTTATTTTCGCGAAATAAGCAATTATGAGTGTCTTTCATTACGGTAATAACATTTTCCTTGCCATACGAAAAGGGGAGGAAAAATATTGCTTCGGTGAAGATTGTGTTGTGAAGGAAGCGTGTGTCAAAGGCGATTATTTAATTAATCGTGGCGTTTTTGAATTTCGTTTTCTTAGCCGTTATAGATTTTATGAAGAAGTTGAAAATTTCATAGCATTTGAAGACTCGAGATATTAAACTAATACAAACTTTTTTTTAAATGGAATTTGATGACGTGACGAGCAAGTCGCTCATCTGATGCTAAGCTTCACGCTTGCTCATAACAGTTCAGTGCCACCTAGTTTTTTATTTTTTTATTTATTCCATAATTTATTAGGAAGTAAATACATTTATTATATAATCTATACTTAAATATACAAATTAAAACTAAAACTAGAAACAAAATTTAAATAAATTAAATCTAAAATATATACATATAAAAAAACCGCATTTAGGTCGCTGTCTGCGGGTAAGGTGCCCAAAACGCTGGCGACATTACCCCGTTGAATTACCAAACTCACCCTTTGACCGAGGTAAGCGCCAGCTTTTTGGTCACCTGTAATTTCGACTAGGCGCCTGGACAGCTCCTTTATTAAACAACGGGCGGCTCGACCCCAAGGTCCCATGGACTCAACCCCAAACGGAAGGTTTTCCGTTTGAGGTTTTCCGCCATTTCCGCCGCTGCACCAGCCGCCCTCGAAGTCCTTTGGGCTTCGAGGTGGGAGGGTGCCAGAGTATCTGCACAAGTTGCATCCCATATTAGTGGTCTCCCACGACTCCAGGGAACTAATGTCATGCCGTCAGGTCTCTTAATTGATTAAATCTTGAATTGAATATTTCCATTCCAATAATGCAATTAAAATGTGTACAAAATTTGACTAATTTCTGAATTTTTACTTGGCCTGATCAGCTAATTCAGTGTCGGACATAGGTTGACCCCATGGCGTTTAACTTGTTAAATTCGTTTTGAAAAAATCATTTTGTTCCCTTTTTTATCGGCTATTTATTATTACCGTACTGTTGCCAGTTATTCAACCGCCAAGCAGTAGTGTGCAACATAACTGAGTTACGGATTGAAGGACAATGTTTCCAGCGTAATTACTGGGCCTATAGAGATTTTCCCTCTAATATCTTAAAATTGTGGCGGAACACGAAACAATCCTCCCGGTAACTGTTATTTATGGCTGCGCTGAAAATTGTACAATTACTTTTGGTAGCTTTTTCCGCCTAACTTTTATTAGGTTAAAACACAGCAATGAGCCCGCCTGGGGAAGTACCACACCTCTCCCAGCAGTAGTGTGCAAACATTACTGTTCTTGATTGAAGGGCATCAGTCAATGTACTGAGCATAAAGGGATGGACCGGGTATGTCCTAAAACTGCGACCTGAACCACCAGAGGACGGGCAGCAGCGTCTTCTTAGTAATTAGTGAACATTCTGTTATCTCCAAGACGCCTGCCAAGAGATAATGCCAAATAAAATGGGGGAGGCTTCGTCCAGAATTAGACGAAAGGCGATAGGAAAGGGATTTATCATCCAATTCCTGAGTTGTGCATTGCAGTGCAAAGTGCAGTGCATTACCAGGCAGGGTATCGAACTGTTGAAGCTCATGACGCTTATCAGGCCAATGACTTGCTAGCCCAGTCAAACATACATTACATTATATAAATACCCGACCGCAAATTATAGCCTATGTCACTCGGGAAGTAAAGAGGAATCCAGCGAGACCAAACTCGTCAAAATCGGTCAAGCCGTTTAGGCTACAGGTATTATAGAAAAACACAAAAATACTTACACCCCAAAAACATCACCCTTCTTTAGGATAGTCGGGCAGAAAAAACGATGAACCAGATCCTTCTTTACTATATTGTAGACTAGATGTTACCCGCTACTTTGTTCGCGTGGACAAAAATTTCATTAAAAAAAAAACCTACAAAAGTATTCTATGTCCGTGTTTGTGATACACAACTTCTTATAAAATTTTATCAAGATCCGTTTAGCCGTTTACCCGTGATAACGCGACAAACATCCAGACGGACAGTTACTTTCGTTTCTATAAAATATTAGTTGTTACCAGCGAATTTGTTCGCGTAGATCAACAAAAAAAAGTAGCCTGTCCGTCTCCGATCCTTAAGCTATATCTATGCAAAAATTCAGCTCCGTTCAGTCGTTTAGCCGTGATAACGCGACAAACGCCCAGACAGAGAGACAGAGTAACATTCGAATTTATAATATTACTTAGGATTAGGATGAAACTACCCGATTCAAAGCTACAAAATAATCTGGTTGTCAGCATTTCCGAGCAATTCTGTTCCATCTATTCAGTATGCTTGTGTAGTGCAGAGCCGCAATAACCTAGCTACACCGAGCTTTGACGAGATTCTGCCGTTTTGCATAAAATCTGCAGCGATCAACTTAGATTTGGTTCTGAGACTATGCAGCATTCTGATTAGATCTGCATTCATATAAAGTAGTTAAAATGTGACACGGTTACATGAATACGGGTCCAGAGGCAGTCGCGGATCCAGAAGCAGAAGTTACGGGTAACTTTGAATGGGCTATTTATCGGGCTCGGGAGTAACATGGAACATAAACAAAGATACGTACATTTAACACCCAGATCCAGAGCAGATATTAAAATTATCCGCGGCCGGGAATCCACCCCGGCGCTTCTGCTTTTCAGACAGGCCGCTACAGTACCACCAAAACCAGGAATTTCATAATTATGCATAATGTTGCCTTGTCTTTCTTTAATATCGGTCCAGTCTCTTATTTTTTAAAGATTCCGAGCAGGCAGCTACTTTTGCTATAACATTTGTGTGATTTTGACTTCGCTCTAGCTAATTCCGCTCCGCCACCACAGAAAACAAATAAAAACTTCCAACTCCACTCCGAACTCGTCATAAAAGGAGAAAGGGGGTCTAAAAGCGTTCCTACCTCCAAAACTCGGAGCTCATTTTGAAGTCCCCGACATCAAAAACACAGTTTATTTCTTAGAAGTACAGATAGACGCCCAAATTTCTTCCTGAAACGTCCCTAGAACAGGCAATTCATTAACCCCTGGTTAAGTTAAAGTTTCATAGTTAAGTTGCTGACTGTTCGCGTTAACTTCCTCTTGTAGTCAGTACTGAGAGCACTATAGAAACTATACAGTACATAATCTCTTAATCTCTCAAATTACAAGACCGAGTGAGAAATATTGAAATCAGGCGTCGCACTAAGGTTCGTGACATTGGGACGGCAATCACGAAACTCAAATGGAGTTGGGCAGGACACGTTGCCAGGCAAAGTGATGGCAGGTGGACTAAAACGTTGACGGATTGGTGGCCGCGTACCGGTAAACGATGGTCGCCCTCCAGCTCGTTGGGATGACGATATTGTGAAAATCGCGGGTCGAACCTGGACAAGATTGGCACAGGACCGGGATGAGTGGCGTATAAGAAGAGAGGCCTATGCTCAGCAGTGGGCGATTACGGGCTGAAAATGATGATGATGATGACATAATCTCTATAAAATTGTCAAGGCCCTGAAAAGCTCGTCCTATCGACACTAAAAAAAAATTTAATCTCCTGAATACAAATCAGTATGTGTGTCAAATATTTACAAAGTTTATTGTTTATTTAATGTGAAAGTTTCACATTTCATAACGGTTATTCGACATTTTAAACAAAATTTACATAATTCGTTATTAAAAATATACATTACTACATACAAATAATACCTACCTAGCTAATCCTACTAAAATTATAAATGCAAAAGTTTGTGCGTCTGTAATAGATGGAATTTGGAATGGAGGTAGTTTATTTTAACCTCGGAAAAATATACTTTCCTATGGTATAGCGGATGAAGCAGCAGGGCGCTGCTAGTTTAATTATGTACCATCTATTGCTGAGCAAATATATGATTTAATTAATATTATATTCATTTAGTCGAAATCGGAGATATAGAATAAAGGTTATCAAAAAAAAAGTATTAAAAAAATGTCATAATGTTTACCAATAACACCTATTTTATCAATTTTATACCCACGCTAGTGGTGGTATCACAGATCACACTAGATACCGCATTACGAGATTCGTTGTTTCTACAGAAAGTCACCAAAGTTTGAGGAAGACGCGGGTCGCGAGGAGTGCGATCAAGCGTTCTCATTGGCTATCTCAAGGTTACGCCTACTCGCGCTTAACAATCAACCAATCTTTTCTTATATAATATTTCTTATAAGTGTATTTAGACTGATCTGTGGTGCGCTTCCAGCGTCCTGAATGCAGAATCTAGGGTGTGATCTGTAGGTGGTATATTGAGATTAATTTAATTAAACGCAACTAGTCATACATAGTTTTTCTATAAATTGTTACTTAAATAAGAATCTTAATACTATTGCATTCTGTTTTGTATGTTTATATGAACACTAAATCCTCGAGTAAAGTGAGAAGATTAGGGGCTAACCTCAGCATAAATTGGTCTAACGGGCAGAATTGACCTTAGTCGTATCGTATTTGTAAAACACGTAAAGTAATACTCAAAAAAATATGTTTCTACCCTTTCTCGTAACAATGAGTATTTGATGCAAATGAAGATAGAGATTGGAAATGTAGATGTGTGGGTGAGTTTGCCTGTAGATGTTTGTAAATCCATTTATTGTTGACGTGACATCGGAGAGTGCTGTGTCTTACCCCATTTATTTGTAACGTTGGAAAATAGTTTTATTGGCGTGGTATTACATAATTATCATCATAATTATAGTCCAGTGACGTAGTTACATTAGTCACTGAATTCAAGTCGCTTGTTGGATTGTTTGCTTAGCTTTATCCTAAGACACTACAAATGACAGCCCCTCGCTGGCCGGGAATTGTATTATCCATCCTTAATTCTGTTGTCCGAGTTGCCGCGTTAATGCAGAAGCGGCAACAACGAGATTGCTGGACAGTTATAACAAATACCTCGTTGTTTGAGGAGGTTTGTAACTCTTTTACTTTCTCAATTGGCAACTTCAATTTCCACATAATTATGTGTAAGTACATTGCTCCTACCGATCAAAGCGCATTTATTGGTTCATTGTTATGCGCAATTAGGCTTAACCTTGAGATAGCCACTACAACGCTTGCTCGCAGTCCCCGCAACCCGCGCTTTCCTCCATCTTTGGTAACTTAATAACGATCCGTAATGTGGATATAAATAATCTGTCTACTCTTTACTTTTGTAGAACTAGGTATCTAGATTAAATATATTAAGAACATACTTGCACGTCATCCAGAACAAAAATGTTTGCCAGAGCAGGGAACCGCTTATACCAAACTATGGGAGTACTTAGCTCTTAGAGTATTATTATATGTTCTGTACTATTAGTAAAAAAAAAATATGCCATCGGTGGCAAACAAGCAGACGTAAGCCTGATGGTAAGCGATCACATTTTTATCATCACCCATTTATCACATTTCGAAATAAAAGCAGGGGTTACACACATGCGTACATACATAGACAGTCAAAATCGACCCTCTTTTTTGCAGTAGTAAAGTAAAAAATCAGGTACAAGGAAACAGGGTGGTATTTTGATTTTTATGTCAGAATAAACTTAGTACCATATTTGAGCATATCTTCATCTTGTTCCGACATCCTGAAACTCCTAAAATTTATCTTTTCTACGCAACCCTAGACCTAAATAAACGATGTTTAGAAATAACATTCATCTCAAGCTAATTATTAAAATTATTATTATAACTATGTATAACAAAGTATTTCAAATTAAATAGATTTCAATTTAACCCATAGCACTAGCTTATTCCATGTGTAAGTAAGAAGTTCTAGACTAGTTCTAGAAGTTATGTTATAATTTAGAGTAGAACTGTCTGTGGGTGACTAGGTGGGTGATGACAAGGGTCGCACGTCTGACGTTGTTCATTAGATCGACGATGTGGCAGTAAGCGAAGACAGTGACAGGTCTTAGATGAAGAGACGAGACGGTCAAGACATGCGGTAGTTTTAAGCACCTCTTAAATTAAATCGTTCAAAGAATAGACACGTTTGTGTCATAACACATACACATATGGTTCATGACACAAATGTATGAAATAATAAAAGTTTGAAATAAACTTAGTATTAAATAAATACTGACCAGGGTATGTCCTAAAACTGCGACCAGAGCCACCAGAGGACAGCAGCGTCCTCTCAGTAAACGGTAAGCGTTCTGCGATCCCCAAACAGACTGCCAAGCGTGGGATTTACGGCACCTGCCGTGATCTGGTTGATAATGATAATGAAATATCAAATAATAACTGGTGAAATGACCGTTTCATTCACAGTTAAAGAAATTGTCGACATGGAGTTTCGTTCCCACGTAAAAAATCTTGCTTGCGCACTATTTCTGCAATGAACCTGCCATTAGCAACATTAATTCTTAAGCTTTTTTACCCGAAGTATGTAAAATCTGATGTGAACAAATAAATAAAAACTATTTATTCAGTATAAATAGTTTTTTTATGGTACTGAGTGACGAGACAAGAAAGTCGTGTCACGGCTTGCGCATAACGTCTAATCTATCTATCTATTTCTACTTCCCAAAGGCTAAATAAGTGGCAATGGGCAGGCCACATTACTCGAAGAACCGATAACCGATGGGAAAGGTTCTTGAGTGGCGACCACGAACCGGAAGACGAAGCGTAGGCAGGCCTCCCTCTAGGTGGACCGACGACATTGTGAAAGTCGTGGGCAACCGGTGGATGCAAGTGGCACATTGTCGGTCGGTGTGGCGGTCTAAGGGGGAGGCCTATGTTCAGCAGTGGACGTCTTCTGGCTGATAATGTAATGTAAAGGCTAAATAACTCGCAAAGGTCGAACTTTCTCATGAACACTGGAGAAGCTTACCGTTTAAAAGCTCTTTTTGAAGTACTGTTCCTATCTATACTGTGACAATATTTCGACCTTAATTAACCAACTAGAATCGTCCGGGATATTGTTTCGATTAGATACTGACGTGGCATGTGCAGAAGATGTCTTAATGACACCCTTTTGAAGCTGACATGCTTATTACTGACTTGGATCGAATTTATCCAACTTGACCTTTGGGGTAAGCTTGTTAATTAAACTACTGGGGTGTTCGTTTGGGTCGCAGATATTACACTGTACAATATTGAAAATGCCGTATAAGTTTGTAATTTTGCAAAGAAGTCCAACATGGTTGAACGAATCTGGATGAAGAACGTATTCGAGTAATATCGATCAATACAATATTTAAAATGCGTAAGTTTAGGAGGAACGAGGATATTCGCCAAAGAACCAAAGTCATAAGTGTAGCTTTCAGAGTTTGCAAGCTGAAGTGGCAATGGGTAGGCCACATCGTTCGAAGAAACTTTGGTGGAAGGCCTATGTGAAACAGTGAACGTCTTCCGGCTGACGGTGATGATAAATTTTGGGAAACGAAGTCACGCCAACTCGGTTGAACGACTCTGGATAAAGAAGAGTTTAGAAAATTTGGGAGGTGTTGAAGGTGTAAAAATACAAAAATAGATTTGGGATAGCTCCGTAGTTGTATTTTTATGTTGGTTGTTGTGTGCGTTTAAAGGGGAGGCCTATGTTCAGCAGTGGACGTCATCTGGCTGATAATATAATGTTGTGTGCGGTTCTATCGTTCATTACAAGTAGGTAATTTAAAAAATCATGCTGAAAAGTTTGTTACTTTTAAAATTTTAGGTACAGATTTCATTGAAAAGTATTAAGAAAATGTCCAAAAACTCGAAAACCGTGAATTTTTTACTAAATACAAATTTTAATTTTCTGAATAGTCGTGGTTTGCGCTATCCGCAGGTAAAGGAATCCATTCATTACGACACACCCCGTATATAAAACATAGATTAGATATATTGAATACTTATTTGCGCCTCTGTTAAAGGGTGAGATACTGTAAGGTTTCCGAGGACGAAGGAAAGGTAAGGAAGGCTGACTGCACCAGCATTTGGTAAAATAGTCAGGAAGAGAGAGAGTGAGAGATAGAGGTGTTAGTCCCCCTTGAATGCTCAAAATTTTAAAACAATAAACTTGCCTTTTCCCTTAATATGACCATCCATCCCCTTTTCCCATTGTCTTATCAATTTCGTCCCATTCGTCGAGAATAATGGTAACAATTCGTAATTTACAAGCCGATTAACATTTTGTTATCTATTTAATATAATTCAGCTGTTTTAACATTGTTATCGAGTTTCTGGGAGGGGACCGTTCAACAAAGAGTTAGTTAGCCGACTGAAATGAGGTTATCAAATCTGTTGTTTACTGGAATTCCGTTTTCGATGAAGTTGATAATGATTAGAGGCCAAGAGAGGGCAATAATGTACACAGATATTTGTAGTAAGAGAAAATTGAAAGCGCTTCCTCATTAGTAAAATTTCATAAAATTTCAAAAGTTACAAGCAATAATACTCCAGAGTACCAATGATACCGACATACTTGACCAAGCGAACGTAGTGAGCGAAACTCTAGTACTAGTTAATCAATCGATATATCTGTCGCAAAATCGATAACTACTGGTCTATTATGTAGATGTAGGCAGTTATTAGAGTAACTCTGGAGTGGAGCCCTATGACCCAAATATCGCATGCCTTGGGCAGATGATGATGAACAAAATCGTAAGGATCGGTCTTGTCATATTATATAAGAAGTAACGGAAATTGTGTAATGTGTTTGTGTAGTAGTAAAATTACATTTTATTATTTATAAAAACATATTATTTTTTCTTGTAAATAAAAATGAAATTATTTTCATATAGTTTTTTTTTGTATGTGTGGAACAATTTTGTAGTTTCATATGAGAACATAGTAAAACCATACGCCATGTCTGAGCTCTATAAAACCCATCCCCAGAGACCTTGGATAGTTTTCCACGAAAGCCATCAAGGTATAAAAACGTAACTGCACGAATTTCCAAGTAATTCGTAGAGCCAAATTGACCAGAGGTATTCATTTAATGCAAAGGTCCATAAGGGTTGACACAACAGACCTAGAAAGGATTTTGGATGCGAGATGCCAGACAAGAGTGTATGCCCGGTTTTTGACCAGACTGCCCAAGAATGAGGGTAATGTTTGAGGTGTTTGTATCTTTGTGTTCCAGTATCACCTCATGTAGTCTAAACGGCTTGACTGATTATGACGAGTGAGGTCTCGATTCCTCTTTATACCTGGCAGGCATAGCCAAGCAAGAGCAGCACACACATTTAGCAGTAGCATTTTTTGTTCATCTTTTATTTATATTACTTTTTGTAGTACAATATGTATGAAATAATTTTATTTCAATTGAATGAAATATTGACTTAAGTTTAAACTTCTGTTTTTGATTTATGGTTTATTAGTTTTTCGTATTCAAACACTAACGATGTTACCGGAAATGGATCCTTCGGGTTAAATACAGCAGAGCAATAAAAAAATTGTTATCCCCGTCGCTCCTATGTGTATGATAATGAGTGACAAGTTACATAAGCTTGAGAATAAGATATATACTTGAAGATTTAGAAAGCCTTTATTCGATTGTATAATATCATCAAACTGATTTGTGAACTATCCCGACGATAACTTGTGATTTAAAGAGATACGTCGAATTCCATACAGTTTCACGAAACTGCGTAGTTCATTTCTCTTCATTTGTGGCTCGATCCTTTGTTGGCGGTAATGAACTCCTAAATTTAAAGTGTCAAGTATAATGTAGGAGAATGCGTGGATGATTTTGCAATGTACTTAAATTTTAAATATGTATGTTTTTTGCTAAATTCTGTTATTTAACAGAATTATTTTATATTAATCATACCTTTTCATTAATTATTTATATTATAACATACCTTTTCAGACCAGTTTAAAAATAAGATATCGTCAATACAATGCTATTTTTATTTAAACAAATACCTCTCGTAGGCAGCTTCTTTACGTTTTAAACGTACCTATTCAAAAGCGATCACGTTTCACATACTTCAAACTTTACCTTTACTCGCATTTACTTGAGAATCACTGTAAAAAAAACTTTGAAGTTTATCTCGAATCACGTTCCTCGTCGCTACCTGCTGGCGGCTTACTTTTTATACATATTTTTTTTAACATTCAAGGCCAAGGCGGTTGTAACATAAAGCCCATAGAATCATAGAGAGCCAACGGTCTTGAACGTGCCCCGTCTTAACAAGTGGCATAACGAATATGTTTTTCCTTTGTTAATGTCTCGTACGTTACTGCCGGTTGGTGATTGAATGGCCATTCAATGATTGTTTATTCGTTTTGTCGAGTAATAACCGGTAACCGGTAATAAAAGTAATCATGAAGCAGTTTTGTTTTATTGGGAAATTTGGGCGGAACGATTTAGTTTTCATTTTAGTTCGCACGTTAGAACATAGATGGCGCTAAACGCAATAGTTCTAGTTACATCAATTTTGTTGATCTTCCCTTGTTTGTTATCTTAAAAACGACGAGTAGTATATAAGGAAATTGAGTGTAATTTTGTTTTGCGTTGTAATTAATTCCACGTTTCTTTTCTTTCAGGATTTGCAACAGCGGTTGAGAGGCGAGGCGCGCTGGCACCCAATCATGAATTAGATATCGAACCAACGATATCGAAACGTAAGTTCGCACTTTAATTAACAGATATCGCTGTTTACAATGTTTGATTTTCTATGTTCTCATTTATTTTATTTTTGATTTACGCTTGCCGTGTTAAAATGTAAAGTGTTTATATTTTACCAAAAATTGCTTCTTTGCTTAATCTAATTTAGATTAGGAAACTAGGTTAGTATAACAAAAGCTTGCCAGCTTCATATAAACCGTGTAAAGACCTCAGAAATTTATATAATATTTATGAAATGCCCGTAACACCTCCAACAGACATTTCACAATATGTAACATCAATAGAATTTAAAACTACCGCCGAAAGTTACGCTTAATTGCTGCAAGCCAAAACCAACTTAAACGAAGCAATTTTACCGAGCAAAATTGTTAGAAGCAAGTTTCAATTCATTAGTGAGAGTACAATCAGAGCCTAAACAAACATCAAAACCGTGAATTTCGTTTGAATAATTATTATTTCTGTAAAATTTTCCAAAACAAGTCGACGCGAATGGAAAACTCTTGTTCGGAATATTAAATCCAATTATAACGTGGCTGAACGTATCAAGTCGTGAAAGCCCAGAATTGAGACAATATCCCCCTTTTATTGCTATAAAAGGGCGAGGTATATTACGCTTGTTTTATATCGCGGACTATATAACCGGTTGACAGTTCGTACCTATTCTGTCCTTGCGAAACAAGGTTTGTCAAGTTTGCGTTACAATTGTGCTCCGCGCTTCTGCAAGAGGAGACGGTTCGCGAATCGCTATAAGATACGCGCAGACGCGCAAGCTTCATCCTGCGCTAAACTTTGTGTTCGCACAAAAACCGCCACCGCGCCACGTGGAGCGCTTGCCGCGGAGTGTGCAACGTTGCACTTGAGTTTCGCCTATGTATGAGTATATTTCACAAATGGAGCAGTTACCGATGCGCGGAGCACAGTTGGACCGCGAACATAGTGAATACCAGCGCTACGCGCAAAATAGCATAAACTCAACAATTATATTCCTCCTTGAACGAATGAATTTTGTGCCGTACATTCATAAGCGCAATTAATAGCCTCTTCCCGCGCCCGATGTAGTGGTTGTATTTAAAATATTTTCTGGATGCACGATCAAGTGGTTTTATTATCTTTGTTTTAAATGTTTATCTGGGTGCGCAAATTGGCGGCTTTGTGGGAAGAAGCCATGTTTTAAAGCAACAAGGTGTGATGGAGAAGCCAAAGTCATTGTTTGATGCCTTTTAATTTTGCTAAGAGGCTTCGGTTCGTATTAATTTTAAGCACAACCACGCGTAGGTGTGCAGCTACAAATGTGTTATTACTTAGCTACGTGATAAATATAAATATTGGTGGACATTTTTCACACATAACGCCATCTAGCCCCAAAATAAGCAAGCTTGTACTACATAGAAATACCCAGAACAAAGAACAAACATGCATGTTCATCACACAAATGTTCCTGGGTGGGAATCGAACCCGCAACCTACAGCCCAGAAGGTGGAAATCCTCCCACTGAGCCATAAAGCTAGGCTACTGGTAATACAAATTTTTAGGGCAAATATAATCAGACAGAGACTTAATTTTTAAAGCCTTTAATAGCTAGATTGAACACGTACATTAAAAGTGCGGATAAAAAGACAAAAATAGAACACCTTTTTTATGATTAAAAGTAACCAAGTTTTGCAGCATTAACCCTTCCTAACAAAGACTAGCACTTATCGACACCAATTTCCTTAATAAACTATAACCGAAATCCTAACATATAATTCAACTTTATTCATCCGAAGATTGTCTGGAAGAGACCGCTCTTAACGATAAGACTGTGTTGTTGTATTTACTCTACTTTAATGAATTTTATTGATATCTCCTTTTGCTAATATCGCTTTGTTGATTCCGCATATTACCGCACCATATATTATAATGAGTCAATCTATTGACCCGCAGTAGAATTGCGATCACTGTCAAAGCTCAATCATTTTACTACCGATACTATAATCCAATTTCCTATTTTCCTTTAGTTTTTTTGTTTTTTCCGTCCTGTAATAATCTGAAACATTTTAACATTTTTCTCCTAAGTATTAATTAAATGCAAAGATTTTTTTGCTTGCTTACGCCGAGCTAACGAGAGCGGGCGCTAGTTCGTGCTCACATTTGTCGCCAGGCGTTTGCGCGGGTGTGACGTGGGACATACCAGAACCAACGAGCGAATCGCGCGCTCCGCCGCTAGTTCACCAAAACACACAAACAGCTGCACACGTTTGATATTGCCGCGAGCGCCATTCGCGAGCTTGCCCGCTACTTCCACCGCATTTGAGTTTTGTAAGTGAGCACTTGCATAGTATACCATATGTTTGATATTTCCCGCCCGCGCCCGCGATTCACCGTGGATAAGCACTTAGGGCAAGAACACACCGGAGCAGTGGAGCTAGGCTTTGCCTAATTTTTCAAGGAAATTTAAAGTAAACAAAAGACAAACGAAACAAACTGAAACTTAATTTCATAGAAATATCCCAAATAATATTAAAAAAGCGAATGTAACTCTAGCTCTCTGTCTGGGGTTTATATCGCATTATCACGGCTGAGAGAGACGCGTAGGCTACTTTTTTTCTCGGGAAAATGTATGTTTTTTTTTGTAGGTCCACGCAACCGAAGTCGCGGGTAACAGTTATTATGACATATTTCAACCCAGCCTATATAGATTCCACAGCTTTAGTGGATAACCGGCCTTAGCATATTTCAAAACAAAAGCGAAGCGTGGGTTGTTAATAATATTAAAACGTACTTTCAAAGTACGTTTCAAAGTATAAACTCTTCTTTAATGCGGGAAGAATATTCAATACATAACTTTCAAACACCAAATTCTTCATAACAACACGTCGTGCGGTTTTAATTTACTTAAGAATGGTGTATACCGCCGTCTCGTCCATACAGAAAGCGTAGTCTGACACGCACCCCTAAACGTTATCCGATTTCGATGTTTTTTTTATATGCTATCTGTACAGTGAAAACCTATGCTTGTATGTTTGTTCTTCAATTTCGCAATATCCTCGTTGTTATAGGCACATTTGCACATTTTTTTTTGCGTCGAAAATACGACGAAGAAAGTCAGTTGGTAGAATACCATAAACATTTTATGAAGAAAAAAAATATAGCGGCATAGATTATAGTTTTACCAAGCCATTGACATCAAAAAACAAAAGAAATTGTTAAGATTGGGGGTGATAATAGACTACCCCCGAAACCCTAATTTCACCAAAAAGTTCACTAACTCTCTCTATCGCACGCACGAGAGACAAAGCGACAGCTACACAATTTCCAATATCGAATGCGCCAAAACCTCGCGGAAGGACTGTCCTCTTAAGAATAAGAAGCCCATCCTTTCACACATACATAATTATAGAGTTGTTCAAACTTGTAATTTTATTTATCAATAAGCTATGTTCTCACTGGATATGTAGTACTGATATGGTATCAGAGTTTAGCTGTGCTGTTCCGGCTTACAATGATACATTAGCGATGCTGAAAAATATAATTTCGTAATCTAAGCTTTAGCAAAGTAACCGACGAAGCGATCAGGGTTTGCAAGCTGAAGTCGCTCGAAGAACCGATAACCGCCATCGGTAACTAAACTTGTTATACAGGTTCTACAATTTCATAGTTTTTTTTTTGGCGTCGGCTATTTTTGATTGGATTTCCCTCAAAAAGGGTGGAAGTTTGCTGCGGCGCCATTTACCAGCCAATTTTGATAATATTTGGCAGAAACATTTGGTACTCAATTCTAAACAATAATTTCGAATATGAGCAAAACCGGTCAAGATGTCAAGACATAAGGACATATTTAGATTGTGCAAAAAGTGTGTATCACGAGGTCTACTGTTCCAAGAAATGCTAGTAATATATGTCTATGGTTAGGTATCTACATCATAACTAGCTTCTAAATGAGTATTAGGCTTTAGTGAGTACTGAGCTTAACTTGTACAGTTACTCGAGGAATTTATCGGCGAGATAAGGCGAAGTTTGCACCGAAGAACAGTGGCAACTCAAATATTCATAGCTGGAGTGGAATTCGTTATAAATCAGGGCCCGACTTCGCAAGTTCTCAAGTTAAACACGTCCTGGTAAACGACTCTGGAGATTAATTTTTAATAAGATGTCTGCGCGTATTAACAGCTCTATGTTACGTAGGGATGCGAGTTTCATAATATATCGATATCGATGAAATGAAAACTCACGAGGTCCCTTACTAACACATCGAATGGTGTAATGGTTATGAAAATATGAAGAAAAAACATTTAAAAGTCCGTTCCCATTCTATGCTAGGGGTTTTTATCAGCATTAAAAAGTACTGCAATGGGTTGGGATACGCCAAAAACATAGTACATAGTAATTTATTTTATGTAATAAAAAATCAAATGTCTGTGTTAATAATATTAAATAATATTTTCATTGAACTCAAAGAGAGAGAGCCATTAAGTGATTTCTTAGCAAAGATAATTCCGTATGTAACCATTGGAAACCTTCCGACGACATATATACTTTCCTGAAAAAAGACGTTAACCGATCACTAACTTAGCCGCCCAGCATTAATTTGTAATTTGTTAGAGCGTAGCGAGTGAGCGAAGAGCGTACATATTGTAACAACTTGGATGGCACCGACCGCCGTCTAACAAAACTAGCAAGAAAAGAGGATTAAATATATTATTCTGTTATTTTTTTATATATTTTTTAGGTTTGCTGCCTTGGTTGTCAGGAATGCTAACAGGATAGTCCTGCCGCGACGTTTTGGCGCATTCGATATTTGAATTAGTATAGCTGACGCTGACTTTCTTGTGCGTGCGATAGAGATAGTGAAATTTCCTAACTTTTTGATGAAATTAGCGTTTCGGGTGTAGTCTGTTATCACCCCCTAAATCTTAAAAAAACCTTTGGCTTATGGTGTCAATGGGTTGAATGGGTTAAACTATGCTGATGTGTTTTGTTTTTTCAAAAAATGTTTTTGGTGTTCTAATAACATCTGCTTTTCTTTGTCGTATTTTCGACGCAAAAAATCTGTAACTTTAAGTGCCATTACAACGAAGATATTGCGAAATTTAAATACAAACAAACATACAAGCATAGTTTTTCACGGTGTAGATAATATATAAAAAATCATCGAATCGGATAACATTTTGGGATGGGTATCAGACTACGCTTTTTGTATGGATAAGACGGCGGTATACTCTATTCATAAGGGTCTTAGTTCTAACACAATAAAAAATTATCGACATTTTAAGTACTGCTCAAACAATACATCGATATGTTCTATTTCTCATCCCTAATTCGCTGAAACTACAGCCTATACCAGAACTAGTTACTTCCCAACTTCTACGTAAACTGTTGTCTTGTTCACGCCATGTCCCTAAGGAGCGCAGTGATGGACGCGATGTAGGGTAAGTAATATATTACAGTGCAAGCTTTCTGGGTCAGTTCCTGGAGGTCTTGTAAGTACTGAAGTATGCAGTCATGTACCGAAAATGTACATAAACCCAGTCGATCGCGCGTGCAGAAAACGTCTAGAGTATACCCCCGTCGCGTCCATACAAAAAGTGTTTCTGATACCCACCCATAAATGTTATCCGCTTTCGATGTTACTCGTATTTACACCGTGAATTGTATGTTTTTTTTTTTAAATTCGCAATATCTTCTTTGTTATTGACAATTAAAGTGATAATTTTGTTGTGTCGATAATACAACGAAGAAAAGTTGTTGTTGTTAGAATACCAATAATTTTTTTTAAAATCAATACATAGCGGCATAGATTATAATTTATCCAAGCCATTGACACCAAAAACAAGCTTTTGTTAAGATTTAGGGAGTAATAACAGACTACCCCCAAAACGCTAATTTCATCAAAATTTTTGGAAAATTCACTAACTCTCTCTATCGCACCCTCGAGAAACAGATAAACAAATATCGAAAGCGCCTAAACCTCGCGGATGGACTATTCTCTTAATAGAATTAAAAGGATAGACGTAATTATGTGGCGGTCACCACATAATTACGTCTATCCTCGAGAAGCGATCGATACCGGCCCCTGCACATTAATGACGACAAGACGTGACAAGAGAATGGTCTACAACAAGCATTATTATTTTTTTTTAAACCCGACTGCAAAATGTATGACACTGGACTGTATGGAAATAAAGAGGAATCCATTGACACTTCCGTCGTCGAAACAATTTCGAGTTTTTACCCGACTGCCCAATGAGAGCTATGGGATGTATGTAACTATTTCAGTCAGCAATAAATATTTGTCCGACGATAACTTAGAACGTTGATCTGATATTCATAAAATTTTATTCCTTATTCTTATTTCTTGTATTTAAATATTCTATGTACGTATATGTACGCAGCCATATTACAAGCTTTGCTTAGTTTGGGGTCAGATGACCGTGAGTGCAAAAATGACCCAGATATTATTAATATTATTATTCTTTATAGCATATATGTACATGTACATATTCTTCTTCTCAAACTACGTTTTAGCTTACATAATGACATATACCCAGTGTAAAAGGGCGCAGCAATATAATGTAGGGAAGTAGTTCATTTCAAGGCAATTTTTAAATCCAATGGTTGTGTAGTTATAGGGGTCGCGAGATCTCGATTTGGCGCGAACTACTGCTTGGTGAGAGAGTTAGTAATTGGAGGTAATCTTGAGCTCAGCTCCCAGTCCGCTGAAAAATTCAGCTGATGACATTCCACATTTGACTTTACTCGCATCATTTTTCTTTCATTGCCATTCCAATATGCGGCAGCTGCCACTACCAAAAACCTCCACGCAAATTTATCCTTTCATCTGTTGAGGCTGTTTTGCATGTCAATAAGTAATATTTGCGAAATTTGGGTCGTTTCAATACAGCAAGAATCCCGGGGCTTACCTCCACTATTATTGTATTTGAATTCTGATTTATTATCTGTTTTGCAAACCGTATGATTGGGGAAGAGCTTTTTGAAACTATAATGATATACTAGCTTCGCATGGCTAGGCAGTAAATTAAACAACCCTTTAGAGGGTTTAAAATGTCACCTCTTTAGGGGTTGATTTCTGAAAAAGCCTGAGACATTTCTTTATTTTTTACTAGACTTTTATGTTACCCGCGACCTCGTTCGCGTGGACGTAAAAAAAATATCCTATGTCCGTCTTTGTGATATACAGTAATTCCTTATCAAATTTTATCAAGATCCGTTTAGCCGTAACAAAGCTACTTCCTATAGTTAGCTAGATGGCATTGATCCATTTTTGTGAATTTTTGACGTTTTGTATGGACTGACAATTGTTATGTAAAAGATTCATTGGCCCTGATACGACTGCGGCTATATTCCTCTGAATTATAATATTAGTTAGGATGCTTATTACATAAACAGAGTTTCATTGGCGTAGCGTAAAAAAAAACATTTCATAAACTTAGGGGGTCCATATTACCCTTTTGGAAGTGAAATTTCACCAAATCCGTTCTTATTGTTCACCTAGACCATTTTAGGAGTACAGGGGCGCTAGTCTCGACTTTTCGCTACATCACTTTGCGACCGAATTCGGTCGCTATGACGCAAAAATTCGAAAAAGAACACGAATTGTTAACGAATAAACGCAAACATAGCGTTGAATTTTCGCAAAATGAGTTTTTTCGTTAACAATTCGTGTTCGTTGTCGAATTTTTGCGTCATAGCGACCGTATTCGGTCGCAAAGTGCTGTAGCGAAAAGTCGAAACTAGCGCCGCTGGGTTTAAATTTCAAGTCTAAGCGGTTTGGTCTGTGCGCTGATTCCTGGAAAAGGGCTTATTCATTTATATATATAGAAGATACATTAATATTATTTTCACGGCCCATGTTTCGGCCCAATCTAAGACATAAACTTAATTAGCTTCTTAAATTCTGCTTTTAAGTTTAGATCGTGTTGTGTACACATACTTTAAAGATATAGTCAAGACCGAAACTGTAAATCTTATCCTGTTTTTGTAATTACTTGTCTGTATTCTGTTTTTTGTGCTAATAAACTAAATAAAATAAATACTTGTAGACGGGGATTTGCAGACCTTACCATGTGCTTTCAGTTGTGGAATTTTAAACTAGTACCGACTTTCTAAAAAAACACTAAAAGTATAAAATTTGCTGATACCGCTGTTCCCTTTAAAATTTGCAACTTGTATTTTAATTACTATAAAATACATACCCAAAAGTTATTAACCAAAATATGTCGTATTCAGGGAATTGAATCCGCTTCGTTTCGAAAATAAACGGCCACCGCCATAAATCTGTAACCGCATACCGACTTCCTGCGCCGGTTGCACAGTTGCACACACCCGTCCCGGGCTTGTGGTGCACGACCAACGACCGTAGCTGTGAAATAGGCAAAGATCTTAAATGCAAGGATATGCCCATCGGGACATTTGTCCGAGTCCGAATATGAAAGAACAACAAGTGAAAGAAGAAAGAAAATAATTTTATTTTGCAACAACAGTAACTTTAATAATATTGAAGGGCAGGTGGCAATCACACTAATATTATAAATGCGAAAGTTTGTGTGTAAGTAGGTAACTATGTAAGTGTGTTTTTTTCCATTCAACTCTGTAACGGCTGAACAGATTTTAATGAAATTTTGTAAATGTAAATTTTGTGTAATACTTTATATCTCGCAAAAATATTCGGTTTCTGTAGAATAGCGGATGAAACCGCGCGGCGCAGCTAGTATATTATAAATTAAAGTATTATTTTAAAAAGAAAATCAAAAAGCCCGACTGCAAAATGTAGCCTACTGTAGTATGGCTACTCTCCGGACATGAGACAGGAATCCGACGACATCTCACTCGACAAAATCGCTCAAGCAATTTAGGATTCAGGAGATAATATAGGAACATACATACGTATATAGGCCTAGCTATTACCCGTTCGTTCGTGTGGACCAATAAAAAAAAGTAGCCTTTGTCCGTCTCCGACCCTTAATCTATGCAAAAATTCAGCTCGACCCGTTCATCCGTTTAGCCGTTTAGCCGATAACCCGACAAACACCCAGACAGAGAAACAGAGTTACATGTGCATTTTATAATATTAGTTAGGATTAGGATTATACAAACCAAAAAAATTTACTTCCTTCTTGGGCAATGGGCAATCGGGTAAAAAAGTCCACACATGACATATGGAAGTGATTTTTTACTGCTTTAAGTACATTTTGGTATTTATGTAGTTTTAGCAAACGTTTGTTACCGCAGTCGTTATCGTAATAGGTTGCATTTTATGGCACAGAAATATGGCGATTACGCAAGGTCGCGCGAGTCAAACTTCAATTGTCTATTTTTGTTACCTCTTATATTTTGTCTCCAAACATAGTGCCAGTATCATTACATTATCAGCCAGAAGACGTCCACTGCTGAACATAGGCCTCCCCCTTAGACCGCCACACCGACCGACAATGCGCCACTTGCATCCACCTTGCCCGCGACTTTCACAATGTGGTCGGTCCACCTAGTGGGAGGCCGGTCTACGCTTCGTCTTCCGGTTGTGGTTGTCACTCAAGAACCTTTCTGCCCCAAAGGTTCTCAGTTCTTCGAGTGATGTGGCCTGCCCATTGCTACTTCAGCTTGCAAACTCTGAGAGCTATGTCGGTGACTTTGCCAGTATCAAGTATTGTAATATTACGCAATTAAAATAAGTCAAAGTCTAAATCAAGCAAAGTAAGTCACAGTCAAGTCCAACTCATGCCCAGTAAAGTGGTGGAGACTTAACTCGAGGTTTCCAAGGAGTTTTAGAAATAACACGAAAAATCACGTCTCATGACATTATACTTTCCCCAAAACTCGTGCACTTAGAGGACTTATTGCATAAAACACATAAACACATTTTTACGCATAACACAAGTTTTGGAAAATAATGACTGTCAATGACGCGACGTGACTTCTTCGCGTTCCCGCCAAAAATCTTTGAGGTCTTTTTTTTTTTTTTTCTCTTTCCTCCTAAGATGATTTTGGCGTCGCACGTCTTATGCATTTACCAGTGTCAAGTATATTTATATATTTTCAAGTTTTGTTAAACATTATCCAACAAGTCATAGTTACAGTCAAAGGCGAGCAAAGCAAGTCACGGTCAAATCCAAGTCATGCCCCAGTAAAGTGATGAAAACTTTACTAGAGTCTTCTATGGAGTTTTGGAAACAACACGAAAATTCACGTTTTACGACATTATACCATTCACCAACACTCGTGCATATTCACGAACACTTAACGGGTAAAAATTCACCGCTTTTACACATTAACACTCGAAATAACACAAGTTTTGGAAAATAATAAAACGACGCGACATGATTTCTTCACGTTCCCGCCAAAACTCTTGAGGTCTTCTCATATTTCTTGTAACGTATATATTAGATATAAAAAGAAAAAAGTATCTATCCAAAGTTCCTAATAATGAGCTTCTATTATAATCTTTGGCTTATGTAAAAGGATCTCTTGTTACGACGTAATTTTGTACAGCGTAATTCTGAGTTATTTTCTATAAAGAGAATTGTTATTAATCATGTTTCCGTCTTCTCAAAATACGATATAAATGTATTAAATTGTATTAATTAGAACTTAAAGACCACCGTTACCAATTTTATAATAAGCTTTTCAAGTTGAAATATTGCCAAGCACCTCGGTTTGTTCCGACAGCTTCAATTTAAAGCTACTCCCTATTCCAAGCTAGGTGTGTTTACGATCTGCGCCACACCTTTTAAAATCATGCGAGTTGCGGTCAAACGCCTAGCCTGTCAGTAATAAAAATGAATCCTCAAAAGAACTTTAACTTGAGCACTAGAATTATAATAAGCCTCAGTGGCTTTACCGCCAAAAAAACTTGAAAAATGCAACAACGCGTATCGGACGTAAATGTAAACCTTTTTTTTTACTTTTTCTATACATACGGCCACACGCCGCTCTACTCGCGTCGGCCTTGTTATCGCTCTATCTTGCCGATCCTTTGACTCACGCCACACTCACGCTGAAAAATCGGCGGGAAAAGCGAGTAGCGTGACGAGCGGCAGGACGAGTAACGTGGCCTTTGCCTATATCCCTCGCCACTCCAATGTGGCCGCAGCATTACGAATACGTAACGAAAGTATTTTCGATAGAAGTAATTACTAGGTCACAGATCACACTAGATACCGCATTACGACATTCGTTGTTCCTACAAAAAGTCACCAAAGTTTGAGGAAGGCGCGGGTCGCGGGGAGTGCGACCAAGCGTTCTCATTGGCTATCTTAAGGTTACGCCTACTCGCGCTTAACAATCAACCAATAAGAGTAATTTCGTATAAGTGTACTTAGACTGATGCGTGGTGCGCTCCGAGCGTCCTGGATGCAGTCCTGTGTTCTAGGTGTACAGAACTTCTCCACAAATTACAAGTAAGTGAATATATCAGACTCCCGGATACAGGGTCGTTCTGTTCCACTACCGTTCCCATTCCGGTATAATTACGCGCCAGAATTGAATAATGTACCGCGGTTTTGCCAAATATGGCAAATCTGACAAGTTACGTGTCAAATTTGGCTGTTTAACCGAATATACGCCGGGGCACGAGTTGTTACGTAAATCAGAAAAGCTTGTGTGGTTCCGTTGTGTTACCTTTTGTTACGTGATTTGTAGGCGGGCTTAGATATTGTTCTGGGTGTTCGTTTGGACGAAGGGAATACTCTAGGAGGCGAATGTGAGGCGAGCATGCTGCAACTGAGCTACCACAGCTTTTTACACGAGCTCATTGCATAGGCTTTTTTATTCGACGTTAATTTGGGCAACTCGGCAAAGCTCTTAACGAATTTATGAATTAACATTGTAAGTCAAACCTAAATGTCAAACGTTAAAGTACAATTTCGGATGGATTAATTAAATCTTGTCACGTCAAAGCTCCATCACCGCTAGTAGGGTAGCCAATATTTTTAGGCTTTGGTTTAATAAACACTTTTTAAATCAAAACCAAGGATGAAAAAAAAAAACATTTTAAGTATTGCTTTTCAGTCACATTATTAAAAGTTGGAAAAAATTGTTTATTTTTGTATTTTACCTGAATAATAATATATTTGACGATCTATTGGCTAAAACCTTGGTCTCTATAGGATTTAAAAAATGCAAGACGACAGTCTTTATTGCTATCTCGAATACATTAACTCAGAGATTTAACATCTAATATCTCAGGCTGACGAGCGCAGTGCATTGCCGCGCATGGTTTTGAACTGTTGTGGTTCAAAATTCTGGGTGGCACTAAACTGTTATGAGCGTAAGCGTTAAGCTTAAAATCAGGTGAGCGACTTGCTCGTCTCGTCACCAAATTAAATTTAAAAAAACATACTCCATATTTTTTTTCAAAATCAAATAATTGATGATAGTCGAGTTTCAAGAAGGATCAAGATCAAGTTTGTATGTAAATCCACTACCAAGTCTTGTTATATTGTTAGAGATATTTATCCGTATAATTTAAGGTTTTTCCTATTATTTTAGACATGGTATCTTCGGCGAAAGCTTATCTAACCTAACTGAAATAAAGATGATCAAATTTAATTGAATACAAAACTGCTGGGACTGCTGGGGCTGCTGCTGCTTTACATCGCCGTTTTGTGGCTTATACCAAATAATGGCCACCCTACTTGTATGCTAATGTTCAACACACACTTCGCGATTCCCAATTATACGAGTATGTATTAATTAATGTACCCATATTTGCACTTCAAACTTTAAATTCCATGTTCGTTTATAAGTACGCGTGACAAATTCAAAATTATTCTGAGTACAAATTTTATTATAGATTCATTTTGTGGCGTACATTTTGGCAGCAAAGTAAACTTGCTTGATTAGTTTGGAGTCCGCAATATGTCGAAACTTTTTAAAATCAAATACAAATTTTCTCATTTTATTACTTAAAGCTTCGTATTGGTGGTTGAACGAAAGAGTTTTCTATTATATTTAGACGATATCAAACCGAAAATATCTTTAAAACTTTTTTTTTTTCTTTCTCGGTGACGAGTCGTGCAAGTCGCTCACCTGATGTTAAGCATCACGCTTGCCTATAACAGTTCGGTGCCACCCAGAATTTTGAAACTACATTTCAAAACTATGCGCGGCAATGCACTGCGCTCGTCACCCTGAGATGTTAGATGTTAAATCTCTGTATGCCCAGTGATTACGCTGGAAACATTGCCCTTCAATGCGGAACACAGTAATGCTTGCACACTACTGCTTGGCGGTTGAATAACTGGCAAAGGAGTGGTACTTCCCCGGGCGGACTGCAAGAGAGCCCTACCACTACATAAAAATTTAAATCTTGACGTTATAAGAAACTCGTATTTTTTATCTTTTGACGGGGAAGATTGAATAAAACAAAAAAAAAATGTTTCGACCTCTTTGTAAAATCAAAACAATTCTTTCTTTTTTAATTTTTTTATATAATGATTTACAGCTTTTGTGAAGTTTTTGAAAATACTCATTCTATCTACAAACAAAAACTTAAAACCAACTAGTGCGCGAGTGACATAGCTATGGCGCGACCTAATTAAATTACAAATTCTTTGTAATCAAAACAGCCGAACGGTCCACGAGTATCTTATACAAGGAGTATCACTATACTTAACATCGACCTTGCTGTATTTTTTTTTTAATAACGGTTCCTTTCATTGACAACCATCTGTTAACTTTCAAGATACAAAAACCGTAGTAAAGGTTCCGGTTTATTTTTTATTAAAGTGGTGACCACATTAAGAAAACTAATGTTTTACTTGTTACTACTACGTACTGAATTTTTTTATTTGTGTAGAAAAAGTATACCAACAAGTGAACAAAAGAGAATTTAATTCGAGGGACTAAGTTGGAGCCCGAGAGAAGCGATGGATTCTAGAGTAGAATCCTGAGCGGAGCGAGGGACATAAGTACCGTTTTTTTTTTTCACTAGTTGCTTACTCTACTTTTTACCATTGATTGCGAGAATATAAATATTAGTATTAGTATAATATTTAACACCACGATAACAGAAAATAATCTAACTAAAATTGGCGGGATGTCTTTGTCATTATTTAAATTGGGTCATCAGTATAGCTCCATTCAGCCAGTCAGTAAGTACGTTCAGCATGTTTTTTTTTGCATGTTTAATTGTATGTATTTCTATGAAATGCCTTGCGAGCGCCGCGGCAACAGCACGTGCTGTCGGCAAAGGAGGATGCCGCGATTGCATGCAGTTGCTGCACTTGCTGTCAGCAATTGCAGTTTGCATGACGCTTCGGAATAGTACCTTTACTCGTCTCGCACTCAGTTGCATATTTTTTAAATAGAATTTAAGAATTATGTACCTACAAATTATTGTCATTTATTCCATTTACAAATTAACTACAGTAATTTTAAACTGTTGCTATAATTTTCTCACATTTTGATATAAAAATAAATGCATATAATTTAAGTGCTACTTAGAAAATGATAGAACAGAATTAACGCCATTGCACTGCAATTTGATTCTGATAACTTTAAAAAACAATCCTTTTATGTTCTCTTAGTTCCTCTATCTACTTCTAAGCGTACATTTTGTATTTTTTAATATTATAAATTCGTAAGTGTCTTCTCAGATTGTCCTTTTGCTTAATGGCGTTAACATACGTAACGACTTGTTACTTATGGCTTGTATATACTACTGGCTTGTACCGCCCGCACCGCCTATCAAACGAGAGATAAAGACAAATATATATATTCCTCTTATTTTCTCTCGCTGGTTCGCGGTTCTTGGCTGTCAGGTGGGATCTACTAGTATTGTTTCCATAGAGGTCAAGGAGAGCCGTTAAAACGGATTACTTTTATTTAAGTATTCCGAAAATATTAACCGCTAAAAATAAACATGAATTTTTACATGAAAAAAATTAAAATACTTTAGTAACAGATTCATACTAGGCAACCTAAATCAGAGTCCAACGCTTCATACTTTTAGCTAAATTTAATATAACAAAAGTTAACTCAATTTATGCGTTTGCTTTGTTTAGGTACGTGCAATTTGAGTTTGTTTATTCCGTTTTCTGATTCGGTTACGAGTAATAAATACTGTTTTGTATTTAAACCGAAAAGCTGTTTCGACTTCGAAGAATCTTTGAGCTATTTGTTGCAAATTCGAACTGCAAGTTATTGAAACTTGCAGAAATTTTTAAGTCGTTGGAACACATGGATCAGATACCGGTTGAGAAATTAAATGTCGGAATCGGTTTCGGTTAATTTAAAGAAACCGGTTTTTGTAAAAAACAAAAAACTTAAGCTATCAACCGCTTAGTGTGAGTTTTAAGCCCTATAATTTGAAAATATCTTGTCACAATAACCCTCTAGGTTTCCCTCAGAACAAATAAAATAATATTATAATAGAATAAGTGTTTGTGGAAAAATATTTTTTTCCAGACAAGCTTTTATAAAATCCGTTGTTGGCACTGTAAGCTGATAAAAATGAGTCCATACTCCATCAATATACTGCTGGTTACTGAGGAGTTCCGTTTTCTACCATCCGAATCCATCATCATATCAGCTCGCTCTCATAATATTCTATCGTCATCGGAACTTGACAGGCATACAAAATTTCAACTCAATTGAACAAATAACTGGTCTGAAATTCAGTTGCAAGATTTGACCCGAACATACATACATACAAACATTGCAAGTAAAATTTAAAATAAAAACGTTGTAATTAAAAACGACAAGTGACTTTTCTAAAGTCGGATGAAAAATCATAAATAAGTACATATATCATTATTTTTGTACTAAAAACGAAACATATAATAAATTTTAAATTCCCTTGGTGTTTCGTGTTATATTATGATTAGTGCTAATACGAGCATTATAAGCGTAGCTAGTGACCGACGCTGTTACTTTTTTACATAGTTCCAAACTTGTGTTGTGAAAATATCGTAAGTATTTATCTAATGATTATGTAGACGGGAAGGGGCTGATATCCTAAATACAGGGCAACCTCGTTAGGAGTTAGTGTACAGACTAGTACCTTTTCATCTTTATGCTACATTTATATACCTATATTTCTTAAAATAAGTAACTTTTGTACTTATTAGTTTTTAAGCCTCTTTTTTTTTTAAATGTTTGTAATGTTGTGTGAAAAATAAAGAGTTATTATTATTATTATTAAAAAAATGTACTTTAAAACACACGCCAGTTATAGAGAGCGAGTGACAAAAAGGTCCTTTGTCTTTAACAAGTTAAGAGCGTTGAAGTGCTCGCAATTCTAGTACATTTTAAAGTACGTATTTTCTACGCGATCTCGTTACTATCAGACAAAGAGGTGCAAATCGCTTTCAAGAGCTATGAAGACAGTAAAGGTAGTCTTAAAACAATTTGAATTTGATTCCAGATTTGAATTTTGGTTTCACGCTCAATATCATTTCATGCTATCCTTTTCTGAGTTATTGCTATGTACTTTTTGACGGATCATTCTCACGATGTATTGTGTAAACGGTCTCAAATTGTCATAAGAGCTAAATGTCCAACGAGTATCAAGTCCAAAGCTCACAAACACCTAAGAGCGAAACGTCCATGGCGCAAAACGTACAAAATGCCTGTTATTTTGCTTACTAAAGTGCCATGCTATACAGTTTCATTTAAATTCACAGACTACTGATGTATGTATACTCACTCTGTTCTTTGTTAAAAAAATACTTCGCGCCACCTACAAAACAAACAAGCTACAAAATAGTTCACAGCTTCTATCATAGATGGTGCTGATAACCAATCCCAGATTTTTACAAAACTTACCTTACTGTTATTATTGTTCCTGAGAAAATGTCGCCAGTGCAAGTGGCTTCAATGCTTTAAGAAGCCTTTGTTTTCGCTCGATTCTAAAGATGCTGGAGAAATATAAATTTAAATAGCTTAATATTCTTACCTACTTTGGCAGTTGGGTATTACAGCATCTGAGCCTTAAGAAGCTTAAAATTTGAGGTGAAATATATTTAACAGAAATATTAAATAAGTTGCAAGTTTTCTTAGAAATTTGTAGTAGAAGATCTAGTAAAACATTACTTAAAAGCTCCATTACTGTACTTGTATTTAGGATATTTCACAGAGCTTAGTTTTTGTGATTACACCTAATATCTAGATGCTTTGGTAACGGCTGAATGGATTTTGGTAAAACATGTTAAGATGAATTGTATTTATACTTTTATGAGAAAGTAACAATAATAATAATTTGAGTGAGATAATTTTATTAAATAATAACTTTAAATAAACTGGTGTAATATTTTTTTCCAAAAACGTATTACTTAAGAAATTGCAATACAACGTGGTAATGGGGCCAGCATTTTGGGAACAATTCCCACAGGTAGCGGTCTTTTAGATTAGTTTATTTAAATTATGTTTTTTTTTTTTTTTTGTAATTTGTTATTTAATTAGATTAAACATACGTTAGTGTTGTCCATTATAAAATGTCTGAACCTTAGTTAAGATCTTTCTAGAATTATTAAATATTAGTTATGTGGTGAGAAATTACCCACTCGATCGAAGCAGATACATTTTACACTACAAAGGACCGCACATAACATTTCAACAATAACTAGGTAAAATTAATTCAGAAATCAATTTAAAACGAACCTTAATTAACGACAACGTTAAAATAACTTATAACGCCCGTTATTCATAATCCTTTTACAATGCCAACAATTTTATCTCCCGGATAATCATGGCAGGCCCCAATTGAATGAGAGGGTAAAAAAGGGTGCTATTGTCCACCCCTACAAAGCCTTTGTGTGCCCTTAAACGTTCGGTGTTTGGGTATAAAGCTTTTAGAAGCAACTTAGGATGTGTACTTTTAATTCTCGTCATTATATAATTTTTGACTAGCTTGGGCGCACAGCTTCGCTCACACCCCATTTCACCTCTTTGGGGGTTGGTTTTCGAAAAATCCTCAGCCATTTTTTATGATTAGTACATAATTCGAGCTTCATTGGCTTAATTTGAAAAAAGATTTTATTTCTACACGACTTTGGTGTCTATTTCATTTACCTCTAGAGGTGGAATTTCGCAAAACCCGTTCTTATTGTTAATCTAGAATTCTAGACCTCTTGAGGAGTATTGGGTTCAAATTTCACGTCTCTACTATAAGCGGTTTGGTCTGTGCGTTGATTCCTAGAAAAGGTCTTGTTTTTTAGATATATATATAGATTTGTATAGTATAATTAAGCATAAGCAGTAAACCAGTTTTTTTTAGTTTACAAAGACTTAATATTCTTCTGAATTCTTTTTTTTTTTTTTTTTGTTTTTTTTCTGATTTCTTTGCGATGTGTAAAGCCCGAAACCCATCTAAAGAACGTGGCATGTGATCTGGCAAGTTTTCCTTGTAACCTGTAATTGTTCTAAAACTGCGACCAGTGCCACCGGAGGACAGCAGCGTCCTCTTACTATAAAGTGAGCGTTCTGCGATACCTAAGCCGTCTGCCTGTTGTATGAATTATGGCAACCCCGAAAGAGGGAGGTTCAGTAGGTACATCTTCTGGCTAAAAATGCACCTGTACCTACCACTTGCCAAGCGTTGGAAACTTGTCACATCACGTGTCACGTTACTTAGATGGTTTTCAAGCCTTGGAGACCGGGTGAAAGATACGATTGATTAAAGCTTCGGCCAAACCTATGCGCCCGCGACGCAGGAAGTAAGGTACAAAGCAGGAGCGTCAACATCGGGAAACTTGTTATGCATATCAGCGCACCTATGACGCGAATGGCTAAATATATTGGCGCGCGGTCGTCCTGCGTTGTTATCAGGAAAATGTGCATGGCGCTATAAAAAAGCATGGGCAGCGTTCGCCGTGCCGCTGACTCTCCAGCTTCCCACTGACGCACACGTCCGGCTACAGCTTAATTTGTGTTTTTTTAATTGTTTTCAAGATGCATAGTAATTAGACACTACAACTTTATGTATGGATTCGTGTACAGCATACTTTTTTTAATGGCTTCTTAATCTAGCTATGACGTTAATCCTACTTTTTAAATAAAATAGTATCATTTTATGTTTCAGGTAAGTAACGGGTTGACGACATTACCGCACCTCACCCTCGGGGTGAGTCTGAAAAGGTTTTTGAAATTAACTACTTCCTGAAGTCGTTATTCCTTTGTCTTGTTTTTACGAAGAAACTTTGTTTGTACCTATTTTAATACTTTGCAATATTTTACAAATGTCTTGCGTAAAATTAAATTAAACTTTAACAACATTAAGTTTAAATTTTGATTGACTAATTACTATAACTAGAATAATTTTAGTTTTATATTGCAGTAGTAGTAGTTGAGCGTAAATTTCACAATAAAAAGGTTTTAAAATTAACTACATCGGGGCGTAACTAATAAAACAACTTTGTAGGTTTAAATAATTATGTAGGATAATATTTACCCAACTTTGGCTAAAAAAAGTAGCTATAATACCTTAATGGAAAAAATATTGCCCTGCCTAAGATTTTTTACGGTATAATACGAGATTTATACTACACTTTTTATGGTCTAGGCTTTCATGACTTATTAAAATCGCTATAATACCGAATTTTCAATAAAATTGTTTGAGTTCAAGATTTCCATTAAAGCGTTCTAAATTGCGGGATTGGATTGTGATTGGGAATTTAAATTCCCAACATCTCCGCTGGTGGGGACGTTGGGACCAAGCCGGTTTTTTTTATGATTAATTAAATACGGAGTTATCACCAATACTTTTTAGGAAGTTTTAATATTTTTGGAAGAATCGGTATTATACTTAATTATCGTAAAGGTTTCTTGAACTGAGTGGTACTAACATACAATGTTCATTATCTATACGTCTAGCTCATTTTGATGTCGTTAGTGTTACCATATCAAACAGGAACCGGCGCAGACAGTAACAATTACCTATAGTACCTATCTGCATAGTAATAACAAACGATTGAAATAGGCGGGCTTATAGAACTTCTACCACAGTCCGGAAAAGGCAGTATACAAACTTATTCTCCTGTGTTATTGTCAATACCTTTTTAGGGTATTCGGTCTGTCAGATTCGTACATACCTATTGTTCTTAGGCCCAAAATATAGTTTCAATTTTTATTTTTTTTCATCGGACTTGGCATTCGTTTGACCACAATCTCACCTGATGGAAAGCGACGATGTGGTTGAAGATGTAGCACGCTTGCCTAGGAAGTACCTATTCACTCTTTTTTTTGAACAGCCCCGGATTGTATTTGTTCGGAAAGACAGACGCAGGTAAAGAGTTCCACACCTCTGCTGTCCTTACTAAGAAAGTGTATTGGAAACGCTTAGTACGTACGCTTAATTTATTTTTTCTGATTCTACGTTGTTCAGCTCACCGCTTGACCACAGGCTGACAAAAATCTCTAATTTGACTTCTTTTCTTTGTCATCAAAGTAATAAATATTGATGGACTTTTTACACACAGTGCCATCTAGCCCCAAACTAAACAAGATTTTACTATGGGAACCAGATAACTGAGAAAATACTTTTTTTTTTGCAAAAACATACATAGACAAAGAACACAGACATGTTCATCAAACAAATGTTTGTCCTGGGTGGGAATCGAACCCACAACCTACAGCTCAGAAAGTGGAAATCCTCCCACTGAGCCACGAGGCTAGTCAAAGGTAACTTTTGTACAAAGGTATTGGTCGAGGTTCACCTGCTCAAAAAAGTATTCATGATGCACAACTATTTCCTTGCTATATTTCATCCATATCGGGTCAATAGATTATTAGAAAGTTAACAAACAGGCAGGGACAGAGACAGACTTATTGTGACCGGCCCCAATTTACGGTGCAAGCTTCGTCCATCAGCGGACGTCTAAATGCTGATAGGAAGGAATATTATTGTCGCGCAAGTCGTTGACACGATGGTAAGTATCGCGCAGCTTCTACCATCTCTCGGAATCATTGCCCTAACTGCACCCCACTGTATTTATTCCACTGTGGGTCAAAACGCGTGCTGCGGACAGCAACCCCAGGGTTGTCAGACAGGGTGGCGGGGGGCGGAAGTGACGAAATCTCCCGGCTCCCGACCGGTTGCCATGCCAACCGCCTGTTTACCCCGCCGTATCGATCGATGCGCTTCCCTGACTAGTGTTTACATGCCGCGGATGCACTCCCCGTGTTTAGGAAGATTAATTGAGATGACGACACTGAACTGTATCTTGTAGATTGTGAGCAAATATTTAACGAAAACTATGATTCGGTGATATTTATAAATGAGCAAAGTCCGTTGGAATCATTAAGTATCACACTAGTTTATGTTTGAGTGTGAGATTGTTATGTTATGTTATCCCCTTCAGTAATGTTAAATAAATTAAAAGGTTGATTGTGCGAGCGAGAGAGCGAGTATTACGTAACCGCTTCCTAAGTTTTTTTTTTGTGTAATAAAAGTGTAGGGAATCTATCTGTCTGCGAGAGGTTTTGCGATTTCAAAAGCACGTTTCAACTACCTCTCGTATGTACCTTCCCTAAAATATACCTAACAACTTTTGTTCCATTACATAATATTCGTAATTTTTTTCTCCCAAAATAAAAACAATAGGAATATATTAAAACCTTAACTTTACAACCTTGTAGTGGTAGGGCTCACTTGCAGAGTCCGCCTGGGGAAGGGAAGGGGACCACATCTTTGCCAGTTATTCAACCACCATGTGTGCAAGCATTACTGTGTTCCGGATTGAAGGGCAATGTTTCCAGTGTAATTACTGGGCATACAGAGATTTAACTAATATGTTAAATCTCTGTATGCCAGTGACGAGCGCAGTGAATTGCCATTTATTTAACATTTAACATCTCAGGGTGACAAGCGTAGAGCATTGCCGCGCATAGTTTTGAACTGTTGAAGTTCAAAATTCTGGATGGCACTGAACTGTTATGGGCAAGCGTGACGCTTAACATTAGGTGAGCGACTTGCTCGTCTCGTTACCGAGTAACATAAAAAAAAAAACAATATAAATAATAATATGCCGCTGGTGCTATCCAGTACAGGCATAATCCCCAAACGCCAATTACATCATTAAAAGTAATAGACATCAATGAGAACACCTACATGACAATGTAAAAAGCCGTAATTTTCAAAACATTGTCCGCAAATTCACAGGAAGGCGAAAATAAACCACAACTATTATGGGTTATTTAGATCATGAAGCTCACTTGGTTCAGGCCCGTGATCTTCATTACACCGAAATGTCTTAAACATTTCGAGATAATTATACAACACGTATAAACATAACAATAATAATCATTAGGGCCCCGAATGACAATAACACTAGGCTGTTTCAAATGAGAAGGAACAAGCTGAAGAGCTGACATTTGTACCAAAATAATACAAGGATAAAACAAAGCATACAAACTTCAAAAAACTTTTTGGTGAATGTATTAAATTGCTTAAATGCTCATCGCAGGTTCATGAAAACTAATATTGCTATAATAAATAGATTGTTTCAAGAAATTACACCAGCCAAAAATTCAAGTTGAAAGCTAGTACAAGTACATTTGTCACTAATCCAAAAAGCAAGATGAAAATTGAGATTTGTAGCTAACGTTATCTAGGTGATCATTTTACCCGCAATTTCTTAAAACAACTTATTTAATAGCGCAAAATTGGTTTCAATAAATCCACGATGAGTAATTAAGCTGTAATTGACAAAAGACGCAAGAAAATTTGAATTTCACGCGATGAGCGAAACGTTGCACCTTATGTTTTATAAAAAATCATAGAACAACAAAACAAGTGTAGGTACAACAAAAGTTGTTAGGGAAGATGTACGGAAACTGCCTAAGAGAGGTTGTTGGCTAGTCACCAATAATTTTTCTGTAATATTTTTTTTTTTCTGTTTTCTGTAATCAGTGTTTAAATGTAGTGTACGTATAAATTGTATTGTATTGTTTGTATTGTTATTGGTTCACGACGGGAAGGCCTTGCCCCCAAGATACGGGTGCTTAAATGCACCCAGTTTGCGGAATAGCGCTACAAACTGAAATATTTTTGTATCAACTTTTTGTGAAATTAAATAATTTGAATTTGAATAACCCTTCATGGTAGCTCATAACAACTAGTTTTCTATATATTGATGGAATGTTTGTTTTGTTATGGGGTGTTTTGTTATTAATGTTGATTACGGAACGACAGACATTATTACGTATTATGACAAACCATTACCGACCGATCGATAAATTAACAACAAAGAGACAAAGGACCGAATATAATAACAGAAATGCGGTATCAATTACCGAATTCGCGTGTTGCGAACAAAGGAACGTATATACCTTGGTGTATACGTATTCCAACAAAGAAACGAATCTTGGTTTGAAACCGCTCGAATTAAAAACAACCGCACGCGATCCTAATTCTGTATTAAATTAAAGATAACTAGAATTCTGGTAATTTAGATATATCTATCAGTAAGTTTAAAAGTTTGCAATGTTTTTTGTTTAATTAATCTGAGGTTGAGTTGAGTCTAGTCGAACTACGACTTCGAGTCGACTTCTCGCGCAACAAGAGAAAAATATAAGTATTTTTTTTAAAACTCGCATTTTTGTAGAGCATTATTATTGAGAAGAGAGAACAGGATTTAATGTGCATATTAAACACCAAAATTATCACATTGCATTGCATTTTCCAATAATCCAGAAGCCACTGTTCTGATCGAAAGCTATCACAAAGGGAAGGCTTCCTACGTATTACCTCTACGAAGAAAATAATTTGTACCGACAAAGGTATTCTAATGGGAGCCGAAAAAATGGAGAATGGTATTAGTGTATATGCAATGTATATTAACAACGGTATAGTGCGTGGTTATAAATTTATCTTATGGGGGTACATCACTGATTTATTGTACTAGTATTAAAGACGTTAGTGGGGTAAATAGCCGTGCAAAAGTTAGTTTTTGTAGACAGTGCCAATTTAAAAAAAAACAGTGTGGTTGTTGTCGATCGTAGTATCAGCAATATTTTAAAGACATTTTTATACGATTTTGTTTTTTTCTTTCGTTTTTTTTTCTGCAATCCAATTAACAAATGTGATTTTTTTTTCTATCGGATTTGCAAAACTATGTTAGTTTATGAAACCGCAACTGCTCATCAAATATATTAATGCAAAGTTACATTTATTTGTAATGAATTTATTCACAATTAATATATTTTTATTACTTTTTGTTTTAATAAAACGGGAATACTCACGTTAAATTGAGTCGGTTATTCCGACTATAGTTTCCATCACATTCGGTGACCTTTATCAAGGAATTCTCAGCGAGACACGCGCGCGACCTCGTCTTGGCTTGCACGGCAAGAGCATTCTTTGATAAAATGGCTAACAAGGCCTCCAACCACCAAGCTCCGTCATATTCACCATCATCAGCCAGGAGCTGTCCACTGCTAAACAAAAAAATCCCTTTAGAGCGCTACATTGAACGATAATGTGCCATTTGCATCCACCGGACTGCCCGCGACTTTCAAATAGGATATAAATTCTTATATACTTAATAGTAAATTACAATAAAATCCCTCGCCGATGTGTTACGACGCAAGTCCTTCCGACCGGCGTCCGGTTTCCATCTCGATAACTGCAACTCAATACTTCATCCATTTGTATCGATTGCTAAGACACAGGACGTCAAGGTTAAACCTATAAACAGGTCCAAATAATAAGAACAAGGGTACCGTCCTGCCTGACATCAGTTACTACGTATTTTTATGCCACGGCCTTTGTTAAAGCCCGAAGACCTTAAAAAGCAACGTGGTTCTTAGATATTGTTTAAGAAAATGTCTTCAGCCGTTTTAAAGTTATCAGTTGTTTCGGGGTTTTTTAATTTAGGACCAGTCTCCACCAAATAATAATAATAAGCTTGGGCCGTGCCTCGCTGTCGGCGGGACTCTAGGTTTAGGTTTTTTATATCAAGTATTTTTTATATTAATATAATAAACAACCTAAATTTAAGAAATAAAATAAATAAATGGAATAATAACTATAATTTATTTCAGAAAAAAAACCATATATTATGTTGATTCAAACATATCATTGAAAAATTACAAATGTCCGTTAAATTATTCTAAAATTAATTCACATGTCAAAAATAAAATAATAAACTAATATTTGTCAAAAAGTAACAAAAAAAAAAGTCAATCTATATTTCGGTCTGGACCCGGAACCCTCAACATGTACTCTTGTCCAGTGTTGCATTATTGGGCAGTCCAGATCCATCCTTGAGCGAACATCTGCAGGTAGCTGTTGGAGCCGAAGCGAAGACGAGACGAGCGGAGAGATGTGTTAGAAACAACCAATAGGTTTTCGTTATTTACACACCGCTTAGCTTCGGAGAAGACGGTTGAGCAGAAACGAAATGAGATGTCTCATATTTGTGAAGAGCGAACAAAACAATATATAATGATATTATAGAAATGGATATTTTTACCTCAATTTTTTTTATTTTATATTAAAACAGTAAGGGATATTCTGCACGCCAAACCCACAAGGTCAAACCCGATATAGCCAGATTCAACCCAGAGGTTGCGTCTTGATAGATACAGAGAGAATAGAATAGATTCAGTTGCACATCCCTCAGTGTTGAAGTATATTCTATATAATTAATAGTTAGAAACAGAATTAGCAAACAAAAAAATATTAGCACATTTTCTGTTACTGACCTTTTTTAAAATATAAATAAATAAATGATGGTGGATATAACCTGATATTTATAAAGATCTATCAATAAATCAATTTTATATGTATGTGAATCACAATATATATGAGTGTAACCAGTTAATCCGTAACAACAAACGTGTCGAAATTCTTTCTGTAACATCCTTATTTTTTTTTCATATTACTTATTTATTACAAAATAATAATAAAAAAATAAAATGAAAAAAGTTGTCGTTTTTCACACAGCGCCATCTAGCCCCAAACTAAGCAAGCTTGTACTATGGGAACCAGATGACTGATTAAATACATAAATACTGTTTTTTTTTTTTAAATACATACATAGAATACCTAGAAACACCCAGACAAAGAACAAACATCCATGTTCATCACACAAATATTTGTCCTCGGTGGAATCGAACCCACAACCTACAGCTCAGAAGGTGGAAATCCGCCCACTGAGCCATAAGTTACGTTATTAGTAGTAGATAATTTCTTTAATAGGTGTATTGATAATGATAACTACCCGACACGACGTAATTCTATGTTCCACTAATCTACACTAGCAATCATACATCCTAACTAAAATTATAATTGCGAAAGTAACTCAGATAGACTGGGTGTTTGTCAAATTATGACGGCTAAACGAATCGACCTGAATTTTTGCATAGATATAGCAACTCCACGCGAACGAAGTCCCGGGTAACAGCTAGTTCTATATTATGTGTTTAGTTTTCAGTTCGGTTGTTTCGGCGCGCCATCTATCTCAGTCCTAAGAATCAAAATGTATATATTCTTACAGATTCGTGCAGAAAACAAAAGAAACGCGTTAAACAATAAACAAAACAAAAGCTACTTACAAAGAAGTACTTATCTTAGAAGTTCTCCAATTTACTGATGTCTAAAGTAAACTTTTTCAGCAAGTAAAACCTTTTTAGAGCTGCGTGAGTTAAGTAAGCAGGTTATTAGTGTATTTTATGTAGATACAAACAGAATTTTGGCTGCGTGTTAGTCACTGATATCTGTTTTACTAGTAAGTACGCTAGTATTATAGACGTCAGTGATTTTAGTTTTAGTAAAATCATAGATCACACTGGATACCGCATTACGAGATTCGTTGTTCCTACAAAAAGTCGCCAAAGGTTAAGGAAGGCGCGGGTCGCGGAGAGTGCGACCAAGCGTTCTCATTGGCTATTTTGAGGCTACGCCTACTCGCGCCTAATAATCACCAATCAGAGTAATTTTTTATAAGTGTATTTAGATTGATGCGTGGTGCGCTTCGAGCGTCCTGAATGCAGAATCTAGGGGGGTGATCTGTGAGTAAAATTGACGATCTATCGTAAATATTTTATGTAACAGACGGCCTTACTCTCAATCAGTTATGTCAGAGACAGTCAGGTCACTTCGACCTGACGAACCTCTCCCCAGCTGTGACGGTTGTGACTTTAGACTGTGACTGAGACTGGTTTTTAATTTAAAATTATTATGCTTCGTTTGAAATATTACACTTTTATTTTTTATCGCACAAATTAACAACTTAACCAGATATTTATTAACTTGACAAAGTACACAGAAACCAGAAACCTTAACTTACCTTAAATACTTAGCCAACTACATAAAAATAACAATCGGATTACCCAGAGACCATTGAAGGTCTAAACCTGTTAACTAACTAACTTTTTCACAACTTGACACTGGCAAAATACAATAATGTGTGAATCCAAAATTAAGGGGGGGAAAAGGTTAGGTAAGGTTTCGTTGACAAGTGACTAGCCAATAAAATGTTTTACTATGATAACTGACGTGGTTTTGCCACATTTAGTTTTAATAAAATGGGAATACTCACGTTACATTGAGTCGGCAAGGCAATACGAGGTCGCGCGCGTGTCACGCTTTGCATTCTTGTTAAAGGTCAGCGAATGAGATCGAAACTATAGTCGGAATAACCGACTCAATTTAACGTGAGTGTTCCCGTTTTATTAAAACAATAAAATGTTATTTGTTGCACTTGTCTTTGCGACTGTCCTGAGAGTCCCGACCAACTAGATCCTTTCCTCGCATTGCGAAATCGAATTCTCTCCGATACCTCACGGCGTTGTCAGCTGACCGAATAGGTTGTACCCACGGAACATCACTAGTGGATAGAATAACCACTCGATATTTGATGACGTCGCTCATGTTGTGCCATTTTCTAAACTAAGTGACACCTGTAAAATTCTTGCCATCTCTTTCACATATATCAAAATGAAAAGGACGCGTAATTTTACTATTGCCAGCTTAGATAATTACATAAGAATCAATCATTAACGCAAGAAAAACTGTTTTTCTCGTATAATTCATCCACAGACATACTTAGTTTATTTCTGGTATTAGAACATGGGGCACAAATACCAACTTTTTCGACGTCTTCTGCTAAAATGGTTAAGTTCAAATTTTTGATTGTAAGAGTTTCATTATTAAATCAGTTAAGGTTTCCCTGATTCTCGCATGTTTTTTAAAATAGATAAATTACTGAGTTGAATGAACAAAATATGGATGTCAATTTTAAAGAAATTTTCAATTTATTATTTCATATTATGGAAAAGGAAAAGAAACTTGAAAAAATGTTTTTATCCTTCTTCGTCAAAATAGAAAATGCTTACATAAAAATAGCTTTAAAACTTTCAAATCGTCATTCTCAAGAAACAGAGTGGTTTTTTCTTTGAAGCTTGTCAAGCGGGCTCTTAAGATACGTTACCACAGAACATATAACACGTTAATAAAATACGTGATCAATTCACGACTGATACATCTTATTGATGTACGACTTACTGCCCAACCTCATTTGCTAGAACTGCTCATACTTTTAACACATGACCGTTTCGTTTACTTTTAAAGTCCGTGGTTCGAACTCCCGACTGAACCTCCCGACAGAGACAAAGTGCGATGTAGAGAGTAGGTACCCTCGTTTAATGATACCGAGGAGCGTGTCTGTGTGCTCCTTTATCTCAGTTCTAGTTATTGGATTGTCTGTTCTTTCTATCGACGATACGAAGTGGTCAAAGCGTAGCTTGGCTAGGTTTTTCCAATTCCCATCCCACCATTGATATCAAGAGGCTATTTCGAGAAAAAAGATAGCCCTATACATTTTCGCGCTCAGGTAATAAACAATTGCTAATCCTAACTAATATACTTGTACTAGTACGCGGCGAACTGAGACCTCGCGACCCCTATATCTTCACAACCGCTCGACCGATTCAGCTCATATTCGAACTTAAAAATTGTATTGAAATGAACTACTTGCTTACAACATTTCATGAAGACCGGATCAACAGTTCGCAAGTTATCATCGGACAAATATACACACAAACATACAAACATACATACAAATGCCGATTTGTCCCAGTAAACTCTGAGACCTTCGCTTCGCTCAGTTAATTATAATAATTCAGAGGAATACAGCCTATAGGTAGCAGGTACGGCCTATATAGGCCCATTAGGACCAATAAAAATGAATACGTCGTATAAAAATGAACATCTTCATGGTATAAAAATGAATACGTTCGTATCGAGGAAAAAACTTTGCTTGCGCGATTCAGAACTCCCTACATTACAACTGTCAATCCGTACAAAACGTCAAAAAATGCACAAAAATGGATCACCGCCACCTATTGAACTAAAGCAAGTAACTTTGTCTCTCTGTCTGGATGTTTGTCGCGTTATCACGGCGAAACTGCTGAACTGACCTCGATAAAATTTGATAAGGAATTATTTTATATCACAAAGACGGATATAGGATACTTTTTTTTATGTCAACGCGAACGATCCTAGATATTATTACCTTACTATAAGTAATAATCACTTGAATATAAACTAGGGGATCGGCCATCGCAAAAAAAAATATATATGGTTTCGGAGAGCTAGCGAAAAATGTGTTTAAATCATGATGTTTTCAATGATTTTTTTTATCTAGAAAGTGTCAAGTAATCATGTTTTCCCTCTTAGATATACTAAAACTAGACGACGATAAAAAAACATATCTCGAAATAAGATTTTTAATCTACATAACTAATGAGGTGCACAAGATGAGTGACCGCGTGTGGCATTTAAACAGACTGCTACAAATAAAAACAAACATTATTTCGGAACCATTCGGCTATGACATTCGCCTAAGAACCTAAGTTTGCTATATAGCCGAAGTGACAATGGCCAGGCGCCACATCGCCACTCGAAGAACCGATAGCCGATTGGTAAGAGACGTTCTTTAGTGGTGACCACGAATCGGAAGACGCAGCGTAGGTAGAACTCCCACTAGATGGATCGACGTCATTGTGAAAGTCGCGGGCAATCGGTGTATTCAAATGCCAGTATATCGTTTATTATGGCGGTCCAAAGGGTGGCCGTTGTTCAGCAGTGGACGTCTTCTGACCAATGATGATGAAATTAAAATTAACTTTTTAATTACATTTATTATGAGTCGGGCAGACGCGACGTAAACAACAAAAATTGGTTAAATAACGCAAATTTAAATCCCCTTCGTTCTGGAGTAGAACTCATGTCTGTGGGACATGATACAATCACCTCCATTAGTCTATCTTTAAAACTTTATTGTTGAAATATTATTTTCAGTATGAAATATAGTTCTTGACCGCGCTCTTTTTAAATATTATTTGCAAAGGGATCTCGGCGGACCAAAAAGTCAAAATCCATTGATGGATTATAGAAGGAAAAATGTTGAATCAAATCCATTGATGGATTTCTTCTATAGATTAGAATGGAACAGGGCACTAACAGACTCAAGGATTAGGTAATTCCAAACCACCGTATAATAGTGAGAGAGAAATATGTACATAATTATATTTGTCTCTTATTTTCTCTCGTATAGAAGTTTCGAGCCTATATTCCAAAGAAAAATATGTCTATAAAAGAAAAGAAAAAAAATTATATCTATAAAAGAACAAGCCTTTTTCTAGGAACCAACGCGCAACGTACAGATAGTTTAAGACCACTTAATTTCTTTTTAAATATTTTTTTAAATTATGTAATTGGTGGCTAACAAGCGACGGGCCTCCTGATGGTAAGTGGTCACCGCCGCCTAATGACACCTCCAATACCAGGGACATTGACACTGCCTACCTTTGAGGACTCTATTCATATGATAGACTTATGACTAGACTTATATGATAGAGACATGACATTATGACCCTATATTCCTCAAATACTAGGTGAACAATAACAACGAATTTCGGGAAATTCCACCTCTAAAGAGGACGTCAAATGGACCCCCAAAGTTTGTAGCAAAATAAAAACTTTTCTCATACTAAGTACGCCATTGAAACTCGGCTTATATACAGAGTACAAGAAATAAACAAAATCAACCCCACCAAAAGGTGAAATGAAAAAGTTAAAAATTTCTTTTGTGAGCGAAGCTGTGCGAGCGAGCTAGTGATACAATAAATAACTCCAACATGTGAAGTACATGTTGGAGTTGCTGAGCACAACTTTTCTCTTCTCTCACACTACCTTAGCCACAGAAGAGGATTTTTTTTTACTTCTCTCTTCTATGACCTTAGCAACAGAAGAAGAAACATCTGAGTAACAAGTACAGTGCCAAGGCCGCAAGGACGCCAACTCCCGAGTCCCAATTTCCATTAATAAGAAGCACCCTAACCAAATCTAGTGCGTATCGGGAAAGTATGACTTTTTATACGCAATCAAGTCTTCTTTCAGGAGATATCACAGAAATACGACCGAGTATAAAACGTATAAAGAAACAGTTCCTAAAGCGCAAAACTGTGTTTCACTGAATGCGCACTTACGCTGTGATTTGTGCTGTCAGCTCTCAATAACGGCTTCACATACAAAAGGCCAGAATTACCTTGCAATTAATTTTAAAAAGTCGTCGGTACCACTAATGATTTTTTAGTAAAAAAAATATTTTGCGATCGAGAGAACGTGTGATGACTGATGGGTCAAAGTTTTCTTAGTGTTTATTTTGCCAGTAGTTCTGTAAATAGTACTAGATTTATACCAGGACAGCTTCCTTATTATGAATGTCCCCGATTTTAATACTGATCGTTAGAGAGCCGGAGAGCGCATACTGCGAGTAAGTTACTACGAGAGGAATTGTGGTATCACAAACAGAATAACGCACACACGTACATAATAAGGGTGTAGAGCTTACGTCAATGTCACTGTGCATGTGATGTACAATTTGTTCTTTCAAAAGCTGTTCCTCTGTTCATTTTATACTCATTAGAAGCGACGTCAATGCTATCATCGGGGAATTTCGGCACCGTATATCGTCTACTTCATTTGCGTATCCCGGCAAAGGAATAAATTACTCCGACATGTGTATAACTCGATTTTTGTTTACTTATTCGATTCGTTAATATATCGAATCGAAATGAATCGAGTTGGAATTGCCGAGGGCGGATATTGAATTAAATCTTGTATTTATTTCGCATGGTGCAGAAGCGCAATTCGATTTTTGTGCCAACGCTTTAACACTAAATACATTGATTGATACAATTAGCCGAAATTAATTTTATCTACTGTTCTGCAAAATGCGGTGAAATCAATTAATGAATGATTTAATTTATAGGCTTCTACAAACAGACCGCGTGTCGGCAGCAGCGCGGCTTGAACGCGGGGGCGCGTTTTTTATAATACGGTTATATAATATAATATGGCACTGCATACACCATAATATACACCAAACGTGACCGCAGTTGCTGCCTGAGAACAGCCGCATGACAGCTCGTGCGCAGGCCTCCGCTCATAATTATATACATGTTGTTTTTTAAAGTTCAAGCTACGGTTTTGTATACAAGATAACCAACAACTTTGTTCTAAGACTTTTGAAAATACGCGTTCTCAAAAAAATGCTTCTTCATACATTTTATTGCAACATCCAGGACATTTACAAATTTCATATTTTTTTTTTTTTTTATAATTTAATATTATACCGTTATTTTTGAGATCGGGTCTCCTAACTGATCTTGGGTTGTCGGTTTGGGCAATTGGAATTTCTTGAGTCTCGTTCTATGTTGGACCCCCAGGTCGATGGCGGGCGGCCTCTTCAATGAAGGTCTTAGCTGATGATTATGATAATTGTAATACACAATGCAATTTTGATATTTTCATTGGTTGTATTCGTGACTTCATCTTCACAATTATCCAGCTAGCGGGATCACAGTAACAGCTACGCTTAAAATATAAACAAAATGTTCCACACATGGAAGTGCTCTTGTACTTATTAGAGCTATGGCTCCTCTAGACGGTCTGTAGGAGGCATAAGACCTCCCCGATTCACGAGATCTTGCCTTATTATTTTTACCATAAAGTTGCCAGATAGGAACTGCCACCAACATGGAACATGACGCCACGTGGCATGAACATTTATTTATCGGGTCAACATATTGCAAAGTATTTTTTTTACTGTTCACGTACATTCAACGTTATGAATCATTGCGTTTGTAAAACTTTATGCGGAACGTGTGACGCAGCCATTGCGTGGGTTCCGTAATAAACTAGCTATTGTTTCAAGATACAAGACTCTTTTGATGGGATGGAATTGTACGACGATGAAAGGAAGACGCACTCGATTCGGAATTTTAATTAAAAGCGTATTTCGAATTGTCTATTAAGTTATTGAACCTGTATCCCAAAGTAACCTTCAAGTCACTTTCTGGTTCACCGATTAACCTCGGGATTCTGAAACATTTTTTAACTATGACAAGAGATTAGTTCTAATGCTGCCTTTGTCTGGCACTAAGCAAATGACAAAGACAACAATAGACTTAATATGTCGTCAAAGTTAACAAACGTTTCAGAATCCCGGGGTAAGGTACACGTTGAAACCCAAACCAAACTGGCCTAAAGTTCGGCCCCTCGATCCCTAAATACCGAGATGACTGTAGTCATCATATCTCAGGTCATCGACCCCGGGTCTTTGAACCCAGCACCTTGGTCCTATTTATAGGGTATACCTACAAACTACATCCGCCCTACCTCAACAGTGTATGCATAGTGCATGGTGTGTATGCATATGGTTGCGGTGTGTATATAGCTTTATTGACAGGTGGCCAATATAAAGTTGACTGTATATTTTATGCGAAGAAAAAATAATGCCGACACCCGAACTTGTAGATTATCTAATGCAAATAATTTAACATGTTTATAGGATTCTAGAATCGATAACTCCTGAATCAATACAGCAAAAAATCAACGGAAATGTTTGGCGGTATATCTTCAACTTTTTGACCGCTAATTTAGACATTTTATTTCTTGTGTTGCTGTCGTCACCGCCTCGTCTTTTTGTAAATTCGCGTCATTCTAATTATGTTTGCAAAGTAAGTGCAGCCTTAAAAATCACCTCTCACCTGCCTACTCTTCAATATATGTAATTAATGTTGTTTTGTATCAAAAAATAAAAACTTTCTTTCTTTCTTATCTCTGTTATCATCATCACTATTATTACACAGTCGAACATAAACCTCATTTGATTTGGCCACCCTCCTAGGCTGTAACGGCCCGGCGCGTCTCGATAAGTGTTCTTCGTATGATGTGTTTCTTCTGGCTTAGTCGGTAGCGCTTCTTCCTTATGAGAAAGGTCTCGGGTTCGATCTCCGGCCCAGTGGATATTTGTTAATTTAGTCAGTTTAAATTTGTGAGCCGGGTGTGGATGGTAGTTGTACTTGGATGGTTGTAGCTACGAGTTTGAAGCGTTATTATATTATCTATTGATTTTTATGACGTAAATAAATAGATAGTTTTCTAAAGTTAAAGGTTCTTGAGTGGCGACCACGAACCGGAACACGAAGCGTAGGCAGGCCTCCCACTAGGTGGACCGACGACATTGTGAAAGTCGCGGGCAACCGGTGGATGCAAGTGGCACATTGTCGGTCGGTGTGGCGGTCTAAGGGGGAGGCCTATGTTCAGCAGTGGACGTCTTCTGGCAGATAATGTAAATAAATAGATAGTTTTAAGGACGCGTATACCCTGGTTCTCGCTGTCTCGTTCGCACTATATCAACATTTTTTAATATAAAAAAAATGTCTAGTCATAGACTTAAGAATGCCATTGTCAATGTTTTATAACAGTTTTCATGTTTTTCTCTTTTTATTTTGGTTAAGGAAATTTTTTTTTAACCTAACGCGCGTTCAGTTACACCGTCGTACGATCGCTCGGCGACGATTTACCCGTTCAATAAGCCAGTGTGTTCAACACAATGTCGTTCAAAAAGGTCGTCGAACGTCTTCGGGCGTTCACACTCGTCGCATCGTAAAATCGGTGGGTGAAAAACACACCGCTGTCAATTTGACAACTTCGTAGTTTTGACACTTGTTTTGACGTTGTTATTCTTGTTATGCCCAGTTTGTTTATGTTTTTATAATAGTCTCAACTGCACTATCATGGATGGCTTAGCAAAATCTGAGTAATGTATTGAATAGTCATTAAATAATTCCTGTTTTTAAGCCTGTTTTTTTTAAAAAATGTATTTCAAAATTGTAAAGTAATAAAACTACCGTTCAATGACGTCTGATGAAAATCATAGACAACAAAAATCAAACTGAGTGTGTTAAAAGCAATGACGAAAGAAAAAATGGGAGTTACAAGTCCCGTCATTTGCGGCACTTTGAATACACAATATGGCGTCAACTCCACCTCTTTCACTAGTAATTTCCTAACACTTCAAAAAGATTTGACAGTTTTTGACAGCTAACATATTAGTTTGGCTGGGATACAAAACATGGCCGACGTGCCGCAAGGCAGTCCCAAGTGACGTGAGCAAACAATACTTTGTGGCCCAACCGCTATAGTAGAGAATCCTTGGTTCAAAGTGAACGCACCCATATAGTCGCAACGGCGAAGGCGAATCAAACGTGATTGAGTTACAATAACCTACTCATATGTAATACCAGTAAGATTAGTGCTATGGCGCAATCTAAGAATATGTAAGTACCGTATGTCTTCAAACCTAGGTTTTTACTTGAAACTTCGAGTCACGTCCGAGGCACCATGACAACATTTCCTTACATACAATTGCTTATTGCATATAAATGACCTTGGGTATAGCACGCTTTTAACAAAACTTAGAATTAACTGAATCGCACTGCTATTGCTTCGACCAAAGTAAAATTAATGGACGGACCCGAGTAAGAGAATCTTGAAGACTTTCAAGTGAGCGCCGGCGCTCACCTTGCTTCAGTCGCTTTGTCTGTGAAAAGAGAGAGACGTACGTTCGTCAATACATTCAATTCAAATATCCACAAAAACATACCTTGATATTATAATCGCTATCTCTTTTTTCATTTTAATTACGTATTGAAGTTCTATTGTTTTTACAGGTTTTTTTAAGAAAGTTTTGTGGTTGGGGCCCGCTCATTAATTTTACTTTGGTTATTAATTTTACTTAAGATTTATTGTTGTATTGCTGAATATATAACATATTAAAATAATGTTAATATCATTCGAACCAACATTCTGGCAAATAAAATATTTGATTTGATTGATATATAGACAAATATTTATTGTTCACACCAGAAATGATAAACAACGTATTCGAACTAGTGTATCAACTGGCGGCCTTATCGCTTATAGTGATTTCGCTTTGATGGTTTAAAGTAACTTTAGGGGGTATTGACACAGTACTGTCACAGCTACCTCTAAGCCTGTTTTCTTAGTTTGGTTGCTTTTCCTTTAAGTTTCACCACTTTTTTTTATATCATGTAAAAGGTACTAAAAATCAGATGGTACATTATTAGATGTCTTTATCCAGCACTGGAGTCACATATAAGTCTATGATGATGATAATCTGTAACATATTTTGTTAACGGAACCATATGTTTTAGCAATACGTAATCGCAACAAGATGTTTTTGGCAGCCTACGGAAAATAACGTTATTTCCTGATTTTAACATTTATCCCTGTCCAGCTGATCGCAAGCTGCTACATTTACTACTTTTATGGGAAAAATAAATTAATCACAAGAAATAAATTGCCGTACAACCCTACAGGCACGCACACATATATCCCCATTAACACGTGTCGTAAATGCGTGTTCATGGTTGTGTGCAGGGCAGCAGCTGCAGGGCTCGACCGTGAATCTCAAACTTTTTCAAAAAAAATTGCTTTCGTTAATAATGTTATTTATACAAAATTCGTGACTCGCTAATTAAATACAAAAAGTGTATCGTTCTAGATCTAAGGTCAGAAAGATCGGGTAACAATGTATAATGCTCTCAACGATAATATTCAAACTGAATTATCGTTTATAACGCCTCGAACAAAATGATAAAAGATCGGCAGTTGAAAATCGAGTCATTGACCGCGATGACCACATTGAACATTCAACTAAAAGCTGTTCACAACTCGTTATTTGTTTCAAATAATTTTAATACCGACAGGTAATAAAAAGAGTACAATGAACGGACGTAGATTGCCTTGATCACGTATTTATCAAATAAAAAATCCTTACTTTTCTCATTCGAATGAGATCATAGTTACTTCATTTTATTAAATCGAAATCATTTCGAGAAATCGTTCAATTGGGTTCGGGTACTTTTGTTATTGGCTTTCGAGCGTTATTATTGTGTTATCGGTTTCCTTCTAAACCAGAGTCTTCATGTATTCTTCGTAAATGAATTAGTTTTTGGAAATCTTAGAAATCGACTTATTAAAATATTATTGGGGCATGAGAATATCATCGAGAAATAAACATAAGCAAATAAAGAACTAAAAATGGAACTTGAAACATCTGGAGCGATTCATGTTCCAAGAAATCCGATAGACCTTCCACAAAGATTAATAAAACTATAAAAAATCGTCCGCAGGTACAGATTAAATAAAGTTACAAAACTCAGGTAGTGGTTAAGTTTGGGAACCGGTGTTTTGATAATATTTAGGGTTCTTTTTTGTTGTAGTGATCTCGCCCGGAACGTATGGGTGCCACTGACTGCCTGCAGCGGCCTGTTTTTTTTCCGAATCTTGACCCTCACTCGTCGACTCGTCAGTTATGATTCGACCATCGACGCGAACGGTCGTGTCCCCGGGTTCTCCTGTATTCTAGTCATTGTCCAAATTAGTTTTATTAGTGTGTTAGCGTGTAGTTTTAAATTTAGAATAGCGGTTGTGTTTTTTCCTGAATTGTGAAAAAGACTGATTTATTTAATGAACGGATTTGGATTGCTATGGTGAGATTTTTCGTATTGTTTATTTCTGGGTCTGTTAATTGCATTATATGTTTTGTTATTTGCTTATATCAAGTTAAAGTTATGAATGCAATATTTATATGTGAAGTAATAAAATGCTTAACAATTTATCATAAAACCGTTACGTTTTGAACATCTGCGCTGTTGTCGACATTGGTTTTTATGACGGTTGTTATTGTTGCGAAATGTATTATTATTCATGAATTAAATAATTGACTAGCTTTTGCAAACATGTTTGATGTTCATTTTGTCAATACTGACATTTTTACATCAGCTATATTACTTTAAATATTTGATTTTGCGTTTGTGCGTCATGTTTTGTCCGATTACCCCATAGCCGTTGTCAACATGTCAATATTTTTCTTCTTAAACTTTGGTGGGTCCTTATTTTTTAAAACAAATCATGATTAATTTGGTACCTACCCTACGTATGTTATGTACTTTGTTGCAACACTTTGAGTATAACCGAATAACATTCTTAAATTCAATATTATGTATTCTTATCATTCGAAGATAAACATCAGCAGCCAGACACACCTACTTATAACTATCATGTCAATAAAATACCACAACACTAGAATTCAAGGAATAGATACAGCATATCTGCAAGAGGAAGAGAATGCAAGAGGTATGTTTGTTACGGATTTCATATATAACATTAAAATACGAAATTCCAGTTTCATCTCCATTCTTTGTCAACATATATTTAAATAAAAATACAATAAGCTTAGTGTATTGATGTGCTATAACGTCCACCCACAGTCAGCTGAACAGATATTTTAGAAAAGGATACCTCACATAATTTTCGAGGGAGTAAAGTAAATGAAACATGAGTTAAGTAGGTTGTTTCGTTTAATTCAATGAAATTTTCGTCTTGGCACACTTTTCACAAAAAAAATATCAGGCCTATATATAGAGGCATTGGATAATTTACGGCCTGTGGTTTTACCTATCTTTCTGAAACTATAATGTTAACTTCCATATCAAAGTTATTTATCCGTCACAGAGTTCAATGTGATTGAATACACGTACAAAAACTATCGTAGTTATTATATTAGTTAGTTGTAATATGTTTGAGGTTTGTTTCGTTTAATTCCCTGAAAATTTAGTCACCAACCTACCTGAGATTAATTCCCTAAAGCTGTTATAGTTTCTAAATATAGCAAGTATTTATGGTATAAATATTAGATGATTTTATAAACTTTTGCCTGACAATCGTATGTTATTCTGTGCTATAGTTTCTAGATACTATGTTGCGGGTACTAAATATAGGCAGTATTAATAGATATTGGGTAATAACAACAACAAATAACAAACCTTTAACAAAATTACATATTTATTTCGAAAATACTATATATATTTTTTATTATTTTGAATAAGCGCCTACAGTAGGAAGACGTTAGTACCCGAGATACCGAATATCTTGTTCGGGTGCTAACACTCCTGAAATAGTAATAATAGAATTAGTTATATTGTATATTATTATAGTAATAATGATATTTATAATCCACATATACTTAGTCTACATAACAACCGAAATTTAAGATTACTCTACTTATCTCTTAATGTATTTTCACTTGTTAACACAGTTACGTATAACTTGAAACACTTTAATCACACTAATATTATAAATGCGAAAGTGTGTTTATTCCAGTTCAACTCTGTAACGGCTGGACGGATTTGAATAAAATTTGTTATGGGGGTAGCTTACACCCAGGATTAATACATATGCTACTTTTTATCCCAAATATCCGGTTTCTGTAGAATAGCGAGTGCAACCACGGTGCTCAGCTAGTAAGTTAATAAAATATAGAAATATTAATCTGAATTATAATATTAGTTAGGATATAGTAACATATATATTTTGTCGAATATCTGAGTGTTTTTTTTCTTCTATGCTAGTTGCTTATGGTTAAATGCGGAGTGATTTCAAATAAATTTGTCTAATTTGTTGAATATCTTGCCCCAGAATGAAGGAACCTTCGAGAAACAATACGACTAGAAAGTAACGAAAACAAAAAGCTCAGGTAGCTCGAGCCAAAGCTTACTTCCAAGAGGCAGCAAACATTTTACGACCAATATAAATTGTAAAGAAATATACCCCCATCAAGGAGCTTATCGTAAGCTGGAATGACTTGATTTAGATATGGGGGTAGGAAGAAAAGACGTTATTTAAGGCTCGTGGTTCGCGTTTGGTTATTGTAAATGTTATAAAAACGAGTAAATGTTACAGTTATGTTATGTATATGCATTTCCATTCAGCGTGGTAATGCCGCATGCTGAGTACGCTGCCATCTGGTAGTGGGCTTGAACATTTGGATTATCTATAGACCTATAACGGTCTCTGGATAATCCAACAGTTATTTTTATGTAGTAGGCTAACCCCCGAATACAGAAACGTTTGTTAAGTTTGACAACAGATTAATTCTAATACTGCCCTTGTCTGGCACTAAACAAATAACAAAGACAGCTATAGACTTAATCTGTCGTCAAAGTTAACAAACGTTTCAGTATTCGGGGGTAATTAGTTTTGATAGTTAATAAAGGCACTTGCTCGATAGACAAAAAAGTTACAGAAGGAACGAATAAAATTGAGACGACTTACCTATGGTAGCTCTCGGTGTGGTTGCGTACAAATGTTACTCAAGAGGATAATTATATGCCACGAAATTAATTAAATTGGTCTTTTAGCTTATGCTTGCCTTTTCCTATCTCACCTCGAACACCAAGCCTTGAAAGCCGACGCGATCGCGGCGCGCGGCTTTGCCGCTATTACATCTAATATCTAATCTAGCTAAAGACTGCGAGTGACAAAGCTATCACTCTCGCACGCGTTGCGTCCTTGTAGGCATTTATCGTGGGTTACGTTTCGGTGGGCATGCTAAAATTAACTTTATTGAGACGTATCTAGAGTCTCTATTTAGTATTCATCTAGGAGAGTGTATTCTGTACTTTATTGTTTACTAGTTGTTACCCGCGACTTCGATCGTGTGGACATTTAAAAAAGTATGCTGTGTCTTGTATTTGTGATATTCATTAACTCCTTATCACATTTTATCAAGGTCGACCGTTTAGCCGTGATAACGCGACAAACATCCAGACGAAGAGACAAGGTTACTTCCTATAGTTCACTAGATGGCGTTGATCAAGTTTTCTGCATTTTTTGATGTTTTGTATGGACTGACAGTTGTAATATAGGGAGTTCTGAATCGGACAAGCGAAGTTTTTTCTCGAGAGGAATGTATTCATTTTTATACCTTTATTTACTTATTATTTTTATTGGTTATATCCTGATACGACTGCGGCTAGTTACTCACTTACTCTGAATTATAATATTAGTTAGCATTAGGATCCTCTTCTTCCATTTCACTGTCTCTGGCCTCCCTTTGCCAAGATGTTATACTCCTTAGATCTTCCTCAACACACTCTTCCTGGGTCTCCCTCTGGGCCTATCCTGGATTAGGATAGTTAGAATTCTGTCATTATATGTAGATTGTCAGGTCAGTTGTATACTAACTATGTACTCATACTTTTCCGGACAATTTTTTTTCAATTAAACTCTGTATTTGCTCGTTAAGGGGGCTATACCCTGGTTCTCGCTATCTCGTTCGCACTATATCAACATTTTTTTATATAAAAATAACAGAGAAGAAATTTAAAAAGAAGTCTAGTCATTGACTTAAGAATACCATTGCCAATGTTGTTTAATAATTTTCATGATCAATGTTCAATTTTCGACATCAAAATACCCGAAATATCGGGAACTCAACAAAAATAAAAATCGTGGTAAATATCCCGTGAGTAGTAATGTGGTAAACCACCACGAAAGTCTAAAACAGTGTTATTATAGAGTTTGTAGAAATTAACGTAAGACAAAATTGGAGATATTTTATTGCCACAGAGCTAATATCATTTAGTAAGTTACGTGCTATCACCACAGTTTTTATTTAATTTATTTATTTCCTATTTTATTTTATTTATTTTATCTATTATTCTATCCTGTACATTTTATTTGTGCAGAATTTCAAGCGTGAATCAAGGAATGTTAGTATACGCAACTGATACCTAACAAGATGCCAAGCTCTAACGAAGTGGGCGATATTTGGGGTATTAATCAAATTGGAGAGCGGCTAACAGAAATCTGAATAGCAAATCCCTGGCTGGTTGGACAAGGGTCGTGGTGATTAGAACAGCGATGAGCGATTTAACAGATCTTCCCATCAGGTTTTAAACGTCCACTACTGAATGAAGCCTCCCCCTATTGAGGAAATGTGGTGGTTGCCATAATCTCCACGCTTGGCAGTCGGCTTGGAGATCGCAAAATGTTCACGACGCTGCTGCCCGTCTTCGGGTGGTTCTTGTCACAGTTCTTTATTCCCGGCTCCGTGAGAAATTACTAGAAGCAAATTATCATGTACAATATTCTGGCACTGCCAAAAGTTTTTACAGTTTTTCTCAATTTAAGCCGTTTCTTGGCATACAACCGGCTGAACATTATTTTTAGATAAGTTTTATTGAAAGACGTGTCTGCAGAACTTCATACTCTAGACTCGCTAATCGCTCCTTTCATGCACCCTGTCCTCTACCCAGCCACAGTGTCGGAACTTGCCCTAGTAACTATTTGAACAATCGTGATGAAGCTCGATTCGGGTTTCACACATTCGGAAAGTCCCTAGCGAGCCGATCGTTAATGGTAATGGGTAGAAAAGACATTTTTCGATAAAAAAAATAGCTACCTGTATTCTTAAAGGGTTACCGATGCGAGGTACTACGCTTACCTATTGTGGAATGAAATTTTTGTAAAATTAAAGGCACTGGCGCATCCGCCCGTAACACTCCTTGTGCATTCCTCCGCTGCAGAACCATGGCACCAAACTTTACTCGTCGAAATATGAACAACTAGCTGCGCCCCGTGGTTTCACCCGCTATTCTACAGAAACTGATTATTTTTCCGGGATAAAAAGTAGCCTATGTGTTAATCCAGGGAATAAATTACCTCCATACCAAATTTCATTCAAATCCGTTACAGAGTTGAACGGGAAGAAACACACATAAATACTTACCTACTTACATAATAACACACATGCAAACTCTCGAATTTATAATATTAGTGTGATATTCTTTTTTTTTTATGTTACTCGGTGACGGGACGAGCAAGTCGCTCATCTGATGTTAAGCGTCACGCTTGCCCATAAAAGTTCAGTGCCACCCAGAATTTTGAACATCAACAGTTCAACACTATGCGCGGCAATGCATTGCGCTCGTCACCCCGAGATGTTAGATGTAAAATCTCTGTATGCCCAGAAATAAGAGTTTATTTTTAGATAAATTTGATGTAGGCTAGCTTAGTTGATTAGTTAGTTATGCAATGACCAGCGTAACCTCCGCGAAACGAAGCGAAACTGAGATCAGAGTTTTGCATACGTTTGCCCTTGGACTCGGCTTTGCGTTTCAACTTGTTGACAAATAGTGTATAAGCTTTTACTGCTTGTAAACATATTCTGTAAATACAAATAATACCAGTAGTTCTGCGACCAGTAGACCTCGCGAGTACAAACTTTCTTGCACAATCGCAATTCTATAATTTCATAGCCATCGGTGATTTTTGATTGGTGGGCTAGTTCCCCCCAAAATAGGGGATTTCATTGCCGACTTTGATAATATTTGGCATAAACTTTCGATACCTCAATTCTTAACGAGAATATCGAATACGAGCAAAACCGGTCCAGAGGTTGTCAAAATGGTCATGAGTTCTCAGTTCGAGATGTCGCGAACTGAAACCGCACGACCTTATATCTTAACAACCTCTTTACCGATTCTGCTCATATTTGATATTCTTGTTATAATATATATAATATAATAATAATTTTTATTTGTTTCTTCAATAGTGTACACTTCATTAGATTAACATAGTGATGAACTAAACTATGAACTAAAACTAAGACTGAAACTGAACTAGCTTAGAACTAAGCTAGAAAAGGAGAAAAATAATAATAATAATATTTGTTTTGGGGCACTAGCTCCCACGGTAGGATACCCTGAGTTTGTGAGAGCTAGTTCTCTTCGGGTGTGTATTCTTGGTTTGAGAAGTGTTTTTTATGAATGAATGTTATGAATTGAGTACTGAATGTTTAGCCAAATATTATCAAAATCAATCGGTAAATGGTGCCTCAGCAAACTTCCCCCCTTTTTGGGAGTAATACCCCACCAATAAAAAATCGCCGACGACTAAAAATTTCTCAAAAATTGTAGAACCTGTATACCAAGTTTCGTCAAAATTGGTTGAAAAATACGACGGTTGATACCTGTACGCGAGTACCTACATACGGACAGATGAAAGCAAATTTTGCCAGTCAAAACTGAGGCTTTTAGTTCGCTTCGCTCATTCGGTCAAAAAATAAATTTTTAAACTAAAAAAACATTTTGGTTTGGCGTATATTTTTTCACGCAATGGTGTGTAATTGCGCACGGGTGTAATTTAGAAAAAAAACAAGTCAAAATTTGAAGTTACTGTCTTTTTATATATATAAATCTTCCGGGAAAATTTATTAAACTGAAAGTAAAAACCGCATCAAAATCCGTTGCGTGGTTTAGAGGAGTTAGCGGATATACAGACAGACAGACGCGGAAAGCGACTTTATTTTATACTATGCAGAGATAATATACTTTCGACCGATGTGGCCTACCCATTGTACTCAGCTTGCAAATCCTGAAACATGTATCGATGACTATGGTTCTTCGGCGAATATCCTTGTTCCTGTTTTTTTTAAGATACTGAATGCTCTGTTTACCTAATTCTTAACAATTGTTTCTCAACACATTTCGCTAAAAATAACTCGGCTAAAATTAGAGATATTTTATCACAAATCGGACTCAATACATAACACATAATTAATAGTCATAAATTTTGTTATAACTAAATACGTTGAAATACGATTAAAGATCGCGCCGCGCCCCAAATCCCGCTGTTTTGATATTAATCGCAAAGTGCTATGTAAATAAATAATTTACATAACTAAAAAGGGAAAGTGAAGTTAAGTAGAGTCTCAAAACTATATAATATATATATATATATATATATGAAAAAAATATATATATATATATGAAAATGTATGTTTTTTTTTATGTCCACGGGAACGAAATCACGGGTAACAGTTATTTATATATATGCATAAAGAAAACATACATTTTCCCGAGAAAAAAAGTAGTCTATGTCCGTCTCTATGCAAAAATTAAGGTCGATCCGTTCAGCCGTTTAGCCGTGATAACGCCACAAACACCCAGACAGAGTTACATTCGCTTTTATATTATTACTTAGGATAGATAGATATCTTAGATAAGCTCTTTGTTGTTCACATCAAATCTTTCTATTTAAATAAAATAACAAGCCTTATTCTAAGAATCGACGCACAGACCAAACCGCTCGTGATAAGGCGTAAAATTTGGCCCCAATACTCTTCAAATGGTCTAGCTGGACAGTAGGAACGAACGTTAATACTTGCCAGAAAATGCAAGGCTCTAGAAAAAAAAATTGAATTTGAATTTGTTTTGTAGAACTTTTGATTTATTACGTTACTATAATTACAAACCAGATATAGAGATTAATTTTAGGTTAGTTTGTAACGTAACGTCTACGCACGCGAGTGAAGCCGCGGGCAAGACTAGAGAAAATACCCGACTGAATAATGTAGCCTTTGAGTATTTAACACACAAACGTACATACTTAAAAACACCCCAAATATACTACCCTTCTTCTTGGGGAGTTTGGTAAAAACTGGCAAACCAGCAGACTGTTCCTACAAAATACTTACGAAGTAATTATTGTGCTTCGTTTATAAAATACATGCTTGCAAGTAAAACAGCAAAACCCTGTTAGCTAATCAAATCTCCGACGACTACTCGTCATGAGTAATGACTCATAAACTTGACATTTCGATAATTAAAACGTACGAATTCGAGACATTCGTAATTAGATCGCGCGATTGTATGAAGGTCAACGGACGTGTGGGAAAAAGGAAATCTCGACGGTGACTTTATCCAAAGTCAAACGGTCGGTTTCAGAGACGTTTTAATGATTACTTCAACTGTCACTAAGCACTTAAAGATTTTCTATAGAAAATCTTTATTTAGGCCGAAAGTCTAATTACATAACTATTAAATTGAACAGTAGCGAGCTTAACCGGGTCGAAAAGTTAGTATCTTAGGCATTTAATTGGGGTAACCTCTGATCTGAAGGACGAGAGCGAAGGGCGCTGTCTGTGAGTGCTCGCAGGGTCGCGTGTTGTTCGAAGGATGTCAAATGTACTCTTTTCAGAGCATTTTGTACGTCCTTTACATGGGCAGTCTGTGGGTGACATATCCGCAGAAACAGTGTAGCGCCCTTCGTGTGTGTTTTGGGGGTGATGGTGCTGCCCCGGTACTGCAGCTCGTCGTGGATGTTCTACGAGTCGCGCGTCATTGTTTTTACATGACTATGCGGAAACGGCGCACACCCTTGGCGCGCAAGGTCGGGGCCAGCCCCAACACCATCCTAAGCTTACTAGCGAGTAGTTTTGATGGGTACTGTTACTAGCGAGTAGGTAGCCAAATCAGTTTGGCAACCTAGTTAGAGCACGAGGAAACACCCGAAAAAATTCAAGTTCACTTAGCTATTTACCGCAGCGTTTTTATTCAGTTTGCAGAATCAGAGCCCTGTAACCAAGGTTCGCACGAGCGCTATCACAGAAAAATAGTAACAATACTCTCTTAAAAAGTCTACGATGGAAAACCCGTTCCTTTTCATTGTCGCATCCCAATTTCTTGTTGCGTTAGTGACTTTAAGCTCGCATTTGACATTCATCTCGGCGACTCCACTCATTATCATTTTTCTTTCTCCAATTCTCGGGTCTATTGTACTGTATTTAGAAGTTCCTAAAGAGCTCGTGTCAAGAAATAGACCCCATTACTCATCGCCGGAACTCTTCGAAGACATTCGAGATTAATCAAGTTAATTACTTTCATTGCTGACTGTGAGCGGCAAGCTTAATTTCAAGTGGGGTGAGCGATTTTGAACCTTCTTTTCGGGAGATAGAACTCATATGCTACATTGATACTTATTGTCATGTCTGGAGGTAACTATGGATTATTCTGTGATATGACTTGACTGAAACAAGTGAGTCACAGTTTTTTTTTAATACGTCTGTGGACATAAGCAACCTTGCTTATTTGTTTTGTTAACATTCAATCAAACCAATGACCTGTCAAACATCCATATGACATTGACAGTGTCAACGTTCAAACTTTTTTGCATGATTTTTTGATCCCGCGCCGCTTATGTATTTAGCTTCTGTAAAAAATATTTGCATTAAATTAGTAGCCAATGTCAATGCAAACATTGTCATTGACTACCTTTTATACGTTTTTATAGTAACTAACTGAGAAATCAGGTCATATTATATATATAAGCCTATACGTTGGTAACTCACTTACGCGAGATGACTAGCGTGTAACGAAGTTTCACGTTAATTTAGTTAGGTAGGTAGCTTCCTATTTCTCGAAGGGAATTAGGTATTAGATGGAAGTATTTTCAATATAGCTAGAGATGGTTATTACGCGATCAGTCCAGTGACAGTTGCGACTGAATAAAACAATAAAAATTAATTGTTTATCTAGAACTAAAGAAAAAAGCAGCTGAAGTGCCAATAGGCAGGCTGCATCACTCGAGAAACCGATAACCGATGGTAAAAAAAGGTTCTTGATTGGCGACCACGAACTGTAAGACGCATCGTTGGTAGGCCTCCCTCTAGGTGGACCGACGACTTTGTGAAAGTCGCGGGCAACCGGTGGATCCAAGTGGCAAGTTGTCAGTCGGTGTGGCGCTCTAAGAGGGAGGCCTATGTTCAGCAGAGAACGTCTTCCGGCTGATGATGATGAGATGATGAAAGAAAAAAGAGGACCTGTTACAAATCAAGTCATTTGCGGCACATTGAAGGCACAATATGGCGTCTACTCCACCTCTTTCACTAGTGATTTCCTAACACTTCAAAAATTGGTGCGTTTCTCACGCAAGTACGACATTAAATCCAATTCTTTTTTTTGCATATTTTATAACTATTAAATATTTGTTTCTCAGTTTCAAAGAAGTTTCTCCCTTCAAAAAACCAGTCGTAAAATAAAATCTCACGCGAATATAAACACAATGGTGTCATACACAAATTAGGATCTATTGCAACGTATTCCCATAAAAAGTCGTAATAGAACTCGGCACAGCCGTTAAAACTATTAAGACTATCGTCTATGGCAACCCCTGTGTATTCTTATAGCAGTGTCAACAGTAAGGGCTTTTCAAATCGGCCCTTCTCGTTGCAACTATTATTTGAACTATATTTTTTGATAGCGCGACCCCAGTGTCGTAATAAAGAAACAATGTAAAAACAAAAATGTTTCGCTTTTGGAACAAATACGAATAGCACGTGTATTCATTTAGGAAATTGACATTGTTGAAATTCATCATTTACATATTTCTAATAATCAACGTCTTACGAAATAGATTTATTATTTACTGTCACCAATATTTGACACCTAATTTAAAAAGTACCAAAATCGCATCAAAAGGGCATAACTGCATGCATATTAGCACAACCCAGTCCATAGTAAGTCGATCAATAAAATTTAATCTCTGCCACTTCACCCTTACTGATAATACCGTGTGTCGCCTAGTCCCCTCTATTTTGTCTATTCCCACGATCAGGTGAATTCTTCACAATCCACGGACCTGTCTATCCCAAGAAAAGAAACCAAGATGGCGGCGGTAACGGTTTTCGTCGAACCTTTTGTTAAGACATCAAGGCTCTTTGTTGGTTGGGGTTTAGGGAGATGTGGTGAATTGCATTGTGTTGGTAGGTAGGTTAAATGTGAATTGACTTCGTCTTATCGTTTATTGATATTTAAAAAAATCATACAGACGTCAGATTCAAAGTAAGACAAAGAAATATGTATTTAAGTTCCAAATTCAAAGCTTTGTACGTCTGAACTATTTGTACAAAATGTTGTTTGAACGGTACAATATTTTTTGTATTACGCAATTTTTTGGAAAATATTCCGTTTATCGTTTGGTGCGACAGCACTGTCGCGGCCACGCACCATTATCGAATCGTCCACACAGCAGCAGTAGCTGCGGAGTAGAGTAGAGAGTAGATGCTACCAGAAAGAAGCGGCTGAAATACGGTGCAATGTAGCCACTATCTTCGAGACCATGGACGTTGGGGGCTAAACTTTGGCGTTCGATTTAAGCGCCGAATTCGAGGAAAGCAAAGAAATAAATAAATACAGTGTAGTAATGCGACCGGCAGTATAGGCTCCGTTGCTAAAAAAAAACTAAATCAATAAATCAAATTTTTGTTGTTGAGTACATAAAGGATTGAGTCTTCAGGTTTATAGGTTCCGGAAAAATGAATCCCATAGATCCAAACAATTTACTACTTTGGGAGCAGGTCAAAAAATAAATTTACCGTGAAAAAGCATTTTATTTGACTACTTTTATAAAGAAAAGTTCAAACAAAAGCATGACGCATTCAATTTTCAAAATAACAAGTACGGCCTACCTACGCCGAATATTTATTGCGTCATTAAAAAGAAAAGCGCTCGGCAACCCCTAGCCCGACATCTAGCACCTTATAAAACTAAGTTCGTTGTAAAGAATATCACGGTTACGTGTTTAGAAGCTGTAAAATTAAGTTGACGAACAAGTTACGGCGAGGAAAGGGTGGGCCAAGTAGGGACATTATGTTTATCGTACGACCGAGAGGAACATTTTAAAGTTTGCGGAAGTAATTTTGGATGTTAATATCCTGAGAGTGAAGTTGATTTTATTGAAATAGCGACGTACTTTTAATGATGTTTCGGTTATTTTGGAAATTTACTCGTGTAATGTTTTAAAATTAAATAAACCAGTTTTTTTAAATATTGTGTAATATGTTAATTATGCTGAAAAATGTGATAGTCTAGCCCTTGTTACAAGTATCAAGCTTTTATTTAACTTCCCATTTTTGTTCGGGTCAAATCTTGCAACTGAAGTTTAGACCAGTTCTCCTTGTTCAATTGAGTTGAAATTTTGCACGCCTGTCAAGTTTATAGTCCTTACAAGCCTATAGTATCGATCACATTCGGTGACCATTATCAAGGAATGCTAAGCTTGACACGCGTGCGACTTCGCCTTGTCTTGTCGTGAGTATTCCCGTATTACTAAAACATTTAAAAATCAGTCGACTTGAGAACCTCCTCCTTTTTTTTTGGAAGTCGTTTAAAATTGAGCCGTAATTGACAAAAACGCAAGGAATTTGGCGCGCTGCGCGAAATGTGCCTCTATTTTATATATATTATATAAGAGGGTATTTCGAGAGAAAGATAGCGCTATACACTTTCGCGCGCAAAGGAAAAGAGATGGCTAGTCAAAAATCCAGATAATTGCTAATTACATCTAAACCAGGAAATCAACCGAAATTCTGTGCACCTAGATATTATTATGAACTCACTATTAGTGTAATAATCACTGGAATATATTCTAAGGATTCCGAGCGCCAGCGAAAAATGTGTGTAACTCGAGGTCTTTTCAATGATTTTTTTATCGAGAAAATATCATGAAAATGTTTCACAGGACCAAAAAATAAATATATATACTAAAATAATATTTTTAATCCACAACGAATGATACTAAATAGAAAATCACATTTTTATCAAAGTAGGCCGTTAAGCGTCAAGCTTGCTCATAACAGTTCAATGCCACTCAGAATTTTGAAATTTAGCAGTTCGTAACACTACGTAGCATTGTGCTGTTTGTTGCGAGCTAGAACAATTTCCGAAGACGAGAACAGATTCTGACATTTAGGTAAAATAAAATTCCACTAGTCCAGACTTTTTAATTGCGCCCGACCAAAATTGGCAATGACTCACTTTCTACCAAATAAGGCGCGCCTTCGACAAACAGGCCGTTCGCGACAAATGTTCCGCACTTGTTGCTATACCCTAATTTTAGACTGGCTGTTTGTGTGCGTTCGGCGTTGTAACTCGGTTTTGTTTGTGTTTTGTATCATTTGTTAGTGTGCGTATGAATCGATAGACTCTCGTTCATGTTATCGTTTGTACAAAAGTGCTAAGCTTTTCTTTTTCTCTTATATTTTGGCTCCGCACATAGTGTATCATTTCAGAAGATTGAATGATCCTACAACATTAATTAAACGCAAAATTAGGTTCACTGAGTTAAAATGTATTACTTTTAAACCTAAAATAGGACGATACCATAATTGTAATGCGCCATCTATACATACTCGATAATAACCCCCTATTCTTTAAAACTTTTCTATTTACGCATTAACTACTGATTAAATGTTCTGTCAATGCAACAGCTATGATTAGTTCTAAAAATATTCAATTCAGCATGATAATGCTGTCAAAACAATTAAAGTGTTTAATTGTACATTTATTTTATTTTTGATTAGTTACAAATTTAGATAATCTATAGGTATGATAAATTTTATAGATTTAAAGTTTTGTAGTAAATCGCGAAATGAAACGGTTGTTATAGAATTCGCGCTGAATGACACAGATGGCGCTAAACGATATATTGATTTTAGAACTATAATCATCTCGCTAGATGGCGCCAGGGGGCTACGCCCACGTGTATTTTGCCAGTGTCCCAGTGTAAGGAAAAGTGTCCCAGAAAAAAATTCTTTGTTCTAATGGTTCTAACCTAAAAGGCTGACAATATCTGTCATTTAAAAATGAGAATAGCTCTATAGAACCTACGTATATACAATATATAAAACCTTTATTCTGAAGGAAATTTGTGAAATGACGATGCATTGTCACGGAAGCTCTAATTTATGACGAACTAGTTGCTACCCGCGCCTTCGTTTGGGTGGACTTAAAAAAATATCCTATGTCCGTCTTTGTGATATACAGAAACTCCTTATCAAATTATATCAAGATCCGTTCAGCCGTTTAGCCGTGATAACGCGAAAACCTCCAAACAGAGAGACAAAGTTACTTTAAGTTCGCTATCTAGCCTTTATATATTTTTTTGCATTTTTTGGCCTTTTTGTATGGACTGAAAGTTGTAATGTAGGGAGTTCTGAATCGCGCACGCGAAGTTTTTTCCTCGAGACGAACGTATTCATTTTCATAACTCGAAACTATTGGTCCTAATACAACTGCGGCTATATTCCTCTGAATTATAATATTAGTTAAGATGGACGCGGATTTACGCGCGTTTAACACATGTACTAAAAAAAAAACTATAAAACTATACACACATTTTTAAATTTCGAGTATATCACAATTTTCACAGTGACCTACTTAACATTTGCCTGCACTCAAGACCATTGAGTTCTTATCTAGAATTCGAAGGGAGAGCGGTTCCCGTTTGCCCCACGCTTGAGGGCAGGGGGCTTATCCTCTAACTTTGAAACGTTCGTGATTCTGTTTGCGAGAGCATGCCATCCCGCTCGTACCAACTTAGTCGCACTATGCGCGGTCCCGCTCGCGCAACTCTCGCTATCTCTTTCAGAGTTACGGGATAAGCCCACAGGTTAGAAAAAGAGGTTAGATCTGAAATGTGTTCTTGATACCACATAATACGAGCTAGGCGGGCGGGACAAAAATTCACCCATCTAACCGCGTATGACGAACAGGGGCTTCTAAGGCTATCTTAGGGGATATGACTAAGGCTATTCAACCTTGAGCCAGATCCAAATCTCTTGAACACGTACCGTTTCGAAGAATTAAGGTCGAAAATCTAAAGACCCAGATAAGACGAAGCGTTCCTTTCAACCATACGTATGGCATCTATCGTATAATAAGTCCACACATCCGAGATTCCCGCGGTCTCTACTTGTTATCTCATTTTTACAACCAAAGTAAGATGAATGGGCGGGCCCAAGTAACAGAATTTTAAAGACGGGCGCACACCTTGCTTGAGTCGCTCTCATTCTGAAAAGTGCGAGACGTATGTTCGTCAATACATGGAATCCAAATTATCCGCAAAAATATGCCTTGATATTATATTCCCTATCTCTTTAGTGACAAATGTAATACATACTCTTATTTTAATCACGTATTGAAGCATCAGAGGATTTAAGCTTAATTTCGGTCAGTAAAATTACATTATATCACATTCTTGTTGATAAGAAAAGCAGTTTATGTATTTGATAGCAACTTTTTCTTAAATTAAACTATATGACGGCACATGCAAGGCGCTCGCGTGATGATAAACGTTACGTATGCCCAAGTTCAATGCCACCCAAAATGTTGAACTAAAGCCGTTCAAAACTGCGTGGCATTGTCCTGCGCTCGAGATTAGATGTTAAATTTCGTTATGCTCAGTAATTACGCTGGAAACGTCGCCCTTCAATCCAAGACACAGTATAGTTTGCACACAACTGCTTGGCAGTTGACTAACGGTCAAAGGAATCTTTTGCAGAATACGCCTGGGGAAATACCGCACATTTCCCCAGGCGTATTCTGCATAAGAGTCCTACTACTACCAAAATAGATAAACATGAGTAACGATTTCTGTGCTGCCGTGCGAAGCTAAGAATCAGCTAGCTCATATTTGCGTCTAGTTTGAGCAGCAAGCTTGATAACATCATTTCGCAAAATGACAAAAGCGCAAAATTACAAACGGTGTCAAATTGTGAAAAGAGCAAAATGTCCAAAAGAGTGTTCAGTCTAAGGCGCAAAATGTCCAACGCTCACAAGGACTAAAGAGCGAAACGTCCATAGCGCAAAATGTCCAAAATTCCAGTTATACTACTTACTAAACGCTTACTAAACAGTCATGATATAGTTTTATTGAAATTCACAGAATAGTGTTATAAAGGTAAAAAAAAATAAAAAAAAATGAAACAAATGAAACCCTAAAAAGTAAAAAAAAATATATATAAATTAATATTATTATAAATAAATAATAATATTTCTATTTTATTTTTTACTGTTTTGACTCACCAAAATAAACTCTGTATATTATCGTAGTTCATTTAGCAACATAATTGGAATTTTAGACGTTTTGCGCTATAGACGTTTCGATCTTTGGTCTTTGTGAGCTTTGGACATTTCGCGCCTTAGTCATTGTGGACCTTAGTCTTAACACTCTTTGGACATTATGCTTTTTTACAATTTGAGACCGTTTGTCATTTTGCGAGTAAACGAATCGACTTCTAGTACCAGTGGTACCCGTAACAAAACACTGATAAAGGGGGTAAATCGGTTTGTCTGCTCCTATGTTTCGAACTTTTTTGTCATCCAACCGCACTCTTCAGTGTACCCGTGAACATGAAGCATGCAAGCGTGCAAATAATATCGAGGAAAAAAAAAACAGTCGGCTTGAGAATTACCTCCATTTTTTTTAAAGTCGTTTAAAGATAGTTCAGATCGTGATAAATATCCTGTTACTAATTAGAAACTCACCACCAACATTATGTCAACACTACTACTTATAAATAGCACAGGCGGAGCGTCGCAACATTAAGATAATTATTTCATAATTTATCAGATAATAATCTATTACGAATTGAAAAACTTATATGGAGCATAGAGGATTTTACTCGGTATTCGGCTAAATTTGCCGATAATTCGCATGAGTGAGGCCGAAATTGGACTTTGCAAACCGGACTTTATTTTAGTTCATTTTAGATAGAAATTATTGTCAGGGAAATGGTTCATAAATTTAGTCATGACAGTTTTCTTTTATAGCCAAAGTTGTCAAAACTTTGTTTTACCGAAAGTATATATAGTATATAAAAGTATTAGTATTTTACCCGTATATATTTTTTTTACACTGTGCCTCGTAGTTACTAATTAGTGATGCATATGAACCTACATACTCATATCTTTTTTATCTATGCTTATATAGATAAAAATAAGTATTGCCATTTCATATAGGTATAGATTTGAATTTTCAATATTATAATGGTCTCTTTTCTTTTCAATTAGTGCGAGAAGGACCGCAATAATTTTAGATCTCTTCTATTCATTTAAACGCACAGAATCTATATTTTGCAGCAGAAGAATTTTCTTTTTAATCATTTCTGAGAAAAAAAGTATTAAAATTAATTTTATATATTTGCCTAGCTAACTCTGTGACATACCAACCCTCTTGCATGGCACATTAAAAAAACTAATTAATGAACTTCATAAAACTCAATAACCTTGCCGACAAAAATTTCAAGAACCGCGATTATTCTTAAAATACAAGATTACGGAATAAAGTGGTGCCACCTCAAGTGTCATTTAAAAGTGGTCGTATAACAAACATAACTAGGCAAGAAAATAAGTGCTAGAAACCGACACTACAAAAATTGCAAGTAAAAAGTACTCATTGCAAAGAAAGTGGCGCCGCTGTCGAGTGTCAAGATAAAGCGGTCGTATTTGCGCGGGAAGTCCGTCCGTTTACGGAGCATGATTTAAATACTGAGTGCTATCTAACATCAGTACGTGACGGAACGAGGCACGAACGTTTTGGCCGTAATCGGAGTTTCGTAAATGTGCTTGTGATCTTTTCTAACATTGAGATTTTTCTCTTTAATTCAACTTTAACGGTAGTTATTTCAGGCAAAAAATAATAATTAGGGGCTTAAAATTCGCTGCAGACCCTAAAATATAAGAAAGAGAAAACACTAACTTTACGCTTTATGGCTTAGCAAATATTTTAGTTCTATTACAAAATACAAGTAAATAAAGTCCGCTGCAATAACTTACATAATAAAAAATGTTTAGTTATGAGCATAACGAGTAGCTCTTTATGCCTCGTAAAATAGAACATCAATTTTTTTCTGTTACCTTTTACTCAGACTAGATGTAACCACAAATAAGGGACAGATGGAAACCTTTTGAAGATAGAACCGTTGACCTAAATATTTATTTATTTATTGAGATACGCCATCAGTGAACATATTTTACATTCTAATAATATATTTCTACGTAAGTGGGTATATGGAACTGATATGATCACCCTTTATAGGCATATAATAAAACATTCGCCATAAATAGTGATAAGACAGGTTATGTTAGTTAGAACATATTATAACACTTTCTATGATAAAACAAAAATAAAACATCATAATCAAAACATTATTTATCTTCTTTCATTCATCATTCATTATTACTTTCTTTACTAGTTCGTTTTTAAAAACAGTTAAAGAATCATTAAACACATCAAGATCATCCAAGTAAGCGTTAAATTAATTATAGGTGCGACATAATCTTTGTGTAGGGGAGCTAAATCCCAAATTTGTAAATACGTAAGAAAGCAGTATAATTGGAATTTTGGACGTTATGCGCTATGGACGTTTTGTTCTTTAGCCTTGGTGAGCTTTAGACATTTTGTTCCTTGGTCATTATACTCCTCGGGCTTAATACTCTTTGGACGTTTTGCTCTTTTGACAATGTGAGGCCGTTTGTTATTTTGCGACTAAACAAATTTGAACGTGTTGCGCTATAAACGTTGTGTTCTTCGGCCTTTGTTAGCTTTGGATATTCGGCACCTTGGTCAATGTGCGCCTTAGACTTAACACTCTTTGGACACTTTGCTCTTTTGACAATTTGAGACCGTTCGTCAATTTGCGCTTTTGTCATTCTGCGACTGGAGTTAGTTCTGGAGTTTCAGTTGTGTCTCTATAATTTTCTAGTCTGTGCCTCGTCCTTCATTCACCTTAGGATCCGAATCGCAGGTGTGTCTCGAGTGGTATCGAAATCTAATAAAAAACGTACATCGAATTTAAATCTAGTTATCTTCGATGTGCTCTACGGTTTATGAAATTCTTGAGAATATATTCCTTTTGTTTTGTTTGGATATATTGGGGAAGATAAAATACCTTCGTGTACTATTATCGACTCTGTGCCCTAGCTCACAGTAGGATATAGTTGGTTAAGAAATATAAAAATATACTGTATATATATTTGGCCAACAGTGAAACAATGATGACGATTTTATAGCTTTAGGCGACAGAAGCAACTCACTTTTATTTTATCAAAATAAAACCTTGTATGCGATCCGATTGTTCTGGCTGACAATGTCTCTCTAATATCAGGAGAAAGAGATGGCTAGATATTCATTTCATGGGAGCAAAAGGGACAGGCTTTCATGGACAGGCCAAGCTGATTATCGCATATACATCCTATCCTAATCCTTAGTAATATTATAATTCAGAGGAATATAGCCGCAGAATGAATACTTTCATCTCGAGGAAAAAACTTCGCTTGCGCGATTCATTACACCCTACATCAGTCCATACAAAACATCAACAAATGCTCAAAAAGTGGATCAACGCCATCTAGTGAACTATAGGAATTAGTAGGAATTTTATAAGGAATTACTGTATATCACAAAGACATAGGATACTTTTTTATGTCCACGCGAATGAAGTAGCGGGTAACAACTAGTATGAAATATACTAAATACATGGATTATCGTGAACTGGGACAAACTTTACCGTGTACATTCCCGGAATGGGAATTCCCTAAGGGGCCAACTATGTTATATGTATTATTTTTTTGTTTCGTTTACTCCCCTAAAATTCAAGTTTAGCTATTTCTTTCACACATCAAGTCAGGGGCTCTATTTTTGGTACGCTAGTATGATTTCGAACGAAAATATCATGGGAAATTAAACATTATCTATTGATAGAAAGCAAATTCGTGATATGATATGTGAAAGTGATATGGTTATTAAAAAATTGCAACTTTTGTTCGAAAGTCAGTCATTTAACATGATATTTTCGTGCGAACTATTATAGAAGCTTTTCAAATATCGAGCCCCAAATATGCGTGGTTAGAGACTATGACTTGACTTTGTCTTTGTTTCCTCGTTTTGTAAAATAGCTTTATTTTACAACAACTTACGCAACTTTCATATTTTGGGATTAAATATCCCAAAATATAAAAGTTGCGTAACTGTTATTTTCGCAATCTTTTTACTTAGCTACGCGTTTTACAAATTCGCTTCAAAAAATGTTTTATACATTTTTTGGGTAAAAGATTATGTAGGCCACCTAAATTGTAGCTGGCGGCAACAGGTGTTATCTGTGACGAGGTTTACACCATCTACCATAATAATAGTTTGCTCTCATACCTTTTTTTCTATTAAGTTTTTCAATTTTACCGAAAAATCTGCTGAAAAGCCTTTTTCCTACGCAAGAAAATGGCTTCTCTCATTCTTTCATTCACTCATTCGCAAATAAATCTTTAAACGTATTTCCAATCATATCTACGAGTACACATTAGATTAACAATACATATCTACCCACAAACACAATCAAAAACTAATTATTCTCGAATATTCGACAATCGCGCCGATAGATTCCAAATTCAAACGCCCGATATAACCTTCGTACCGCTAACACAAATAGAAAATTATTAAAACATTCCTATCGGGAATTATTTGCGGGGAAAAATTAATTAGTTTCCGAAGAATTCCCATTAAGTTGAGCCCGATGTGCGCTATCTAATAAGAGAAATCGAAATTCGAAAGAAATAATTAAGGTTTTTTTTTATGAAACTCTTTGATATTTTATTGGTGCTAAAGCTAAAGGTTTTTTTTATTGTTCTTGGTGCAGCTCCACGGACTCCGAGGTCCATGTCCTTTGTCAACTTTTAATATAAGACTAACAACATAGTTCCTTTTTAAAGAAATTGTTCCTTACTAGCTGATGCCCGCGAAGCTCGGCCTTCGGCCTCGCTAAACTCCTCATACAAACCTTACAATAACAAACACAACAAAAAATAAATCATCAAAATCGGTCCAGCCTTTCTCAAGTTATAGCGTGACCAGGAAAAATGGGGCTTAATTTTTATACGTATAGATTAGTCACGGTCAGACGCTACCCTGGGGCCGACCCGTGACTGTAAATTTCAGCCGCCAATGCTGCGCGGCGATACGATTTGCGCAGTGTCGGCGACTGAACCCAATCATCGCAAAAAGGAAGTAACAGTATACTTATTCTGTTGTCTTGTGGCTTGTCCCACTGATACCACTCGCTCCAATAGCGCGAGTAAGTTGCCGCGAGCGGATATCCATAGTCTAGGTTCAAATCCCAACAATGTAATTGAAATCGTAGTCTTCACATGGCTAAACATAATTCAAATGTGACAGCTCCGAAAATCTGAAACAATGTCTATCTTTTATCTTCTTTTCGACAAGGACAGCAACACGTCTATTTCTATCAAATGAGGTTTAATTAAAAAAAATCCACATCTTTTTTTTTTACATAGTCTATAGGGTATTCAGATCTAAAAATACTCCTTCGAAAAACAAAATACTTACCATGATTAAAAAAATATATTTTTCTTGTAAACATCAATTAATAAAGTGTTTCTATTTCCAGGTAAGTAGCAGAAACAACATAATTCATTGGAGCCGGCGCGGCAGTATGTAAAAAACCAATATCAGCTAAATTATTTATTATATACTAGCAGATTCCCGCGGTTTTCTCCGCTAACCTTTAGAAACCGTACAATTATATGTGATTGAAACTATCCACTAAAGGTGTAGTAATATTGAAATGTGTGTATGTACGTATGTACTCATCATTGTGAACTATATTACTATGGGACCAACCTTAAAATCGCGAAAAAAACAGCTATTATCCAAAATTTTGTCCAGCGTCATTGTTATTTTTCTATGGGACAGCAGATTTTTTTTCGGGATTTCAGGGTTGGTCCCATAGTAAAAGATGAGTACATACATACCTAACAGTATTACTATACCTTTAGTGAACACTTGTATAGTTATTTATTGTTGTTAAAAAAATAAGAACGATTTACTCTTGAGTCGTGTAAAGAAAGCAATGCGTTTTTTATTTCGCATAACACAATATTTGTCTGAATTTTATAAAATTGGCCCATATTGAAGGAAACACAAAAAATCCAAATCCCCTCCCTACGTCCAATTAAAAAACGCTTCAGTCGACCTTTTCCGTATCGAAACGCGTTGCGTAAATTCCTCATTATTTTACAGCGGCGCCGGTATTCGAAATTTAAAATTATCGTTCGCGCCAAACGGAATTCGGAATTTGAAATTATATCGTTCATTCTCGGCTAAGGGCGGACACACAACACTTATATTTGTCCAACGATAATTTTAAAACCGTTGATCCGGTGTTTAAGAAAATGTTGTAGGCAAGTAATTAATTTTAGTAAAAAAGTTCGAATACGAGCAAAATCGGTTCAAGGGTTGTGAAGTTATAGAGGTCGCGATGTCTCATTTCGGCGCGAACTGCTACGTGTATGACACAAAACTACCACTGAAGGGTTAGAGCTCAGGCGCTTTAAAAAAGAAAAAAAAAAAGTATATTTGTGTATAAAAAAAACAATGCAGCTGAAAGTATAGTGTACTGTTGCCTTTACATCGTTCATTATCAGTTGAAAGGTTTAAAAAAAAGAAAAAAAAAGAAGCTTTGCAGCTGAAAGTAAAGTGTACCGTAGCTTTACGTCGTTCATTCTCAGCTAAGGTGTTTACCCGCGATTCGATTACGTTAATTAATTTACGAATATTTGAATTCTTTGTGGAGTTTGCAAATTCTCGATATTGTTTGTGCTTACTTCGATCATGCGAAGTTTTTCGAAGCTCGTTCCAAGTTTACGAATAACTCTGTTTGTTATTTGCCCTTAATTAAAAATATCGTTTACTAATTTTTTATGTTTTTGTTTGCTTATTTTCAAATTGTAAATATCATATTAGCTCTTGCTTTGAAATGTATGTCTGTTTATAACGAACTCAAGTATACTTTAGGTATTGATTAAAATATAAAAGAAATGTTTGTATGTTTGTGAGTATGTTGTTATTCAAACTAGATGAAGAATTTGTTTTTTTAGATGAAATTGCCGTTTAAGAAGATCCCAGAATTATAACACAGGTCTATTTATAGCCTCAATATGCGGAAAATATGCTTTAAATATGCTTTTTAAAAATACAGATAGTTTTCAATTAATCTTAAATCGGTTTAGTGACGGTGAACTAAACTGATTTAAGAAGAATTGAAAACTATCTGTGCAAATAGACGAAATAAATTTTAACTGTCAAAGTATAAAAAAATAGTACGTCAGAACTGTCAAAGCTTAAAAAATAGCTAAATCCGAGCAGCGCACGGCGTACACGTCTCAAATTTAGGTACTTTCCGGTCCCCTTCTGTAGAATAAAACGAAATCCAAAATGGATTCCCGTGCTCCTGTTCAAATATTGAATATATTAAAGACAAGTTGAGCGTAAGGGCCCGAAATCCTTCGTATCTGTCATGACAGGTGGCGGAAACAGTTCAACGGGGTATATCTATACTTTAGAGGCGTAAGGTACAAACTTACGCCTTCTGTGGTGGTAGCATTATTTTGCAGGGTCCGCCCAGGGACCCTATTCCTGTGCGCTCGAGATTACCTCGGTCACTGTCTCTCTAATTTAGAATTTAATGGGAATGAGAGTGACCGAGATAAAATGTAATTTCTCCGAATAGTGCCCCAGGGAAGAAGCATGCTATTGCTAGTTGTTCCCTCGTCAAGCAGTAGTATGCAAAAGAGAAAGCTTAAAGAGATTCTACATCTAATATCATCAGTTTGGTATCGTCCTGTGTTTAAATAACACTGGAAAAAAACCGAGGTTTTAAAATAAGGCTGAAATACCGCTGGTTTTTATTATTTAGTGAATTTAAGATGTAAGATTCTCTAATCTCTTCTATTCTCTTCTTCAGTCTACTATAATTGCGCGTAATCTATCAAAGCCGTGAGATCGCCACAGACAACAAAAGTGACGTTCGAAAACCGAACTCATCAAATCGAGCGCTTTCTCGTGAATCATTGTGGTAACGCTTTGCGGAATTTGGAACGCAACTTTTATTGTAAGTTACGAAAGATTTATTGAAATTCACATCAATAATAAAACCTATAACCAAAATATTGAGTGACCTGGCTATAGTTATATGGTAGTCGACTGACTCGGGCATTACTCTGCGGAAGTCCATTTGCAAACTGCAACGGAAAGACACTACAGACTATTATAGAAGAAGTCATGTCAAAATGCACCAATCCAAAAATAGAGTATATTTTGACCGAATGTCATTGTATTCGTTCATTCACTCACAGATTAAACACTCGCTCGCTGCTCCTCACTCAACCCAACAGAAAATTTAAGTAAGCAGAAAATTAATATCCTTTTTGATACAACTCATGCGGAATCCCGCTTTATTTTCTGTAGACAATTTAAACGTTTATTTTGGGTAATGAAGGATTATCTCAGTTCTATTTATAATAAATAAAGCAAGTGCGTTGCTAAAATACTTGCTTCAGACGGATTATGATTTGTAAATGTAAGTTGTTTTGTAAATGTTATATTATGTATGGTATATAAGTGTAAATCTTATAATAACTCTACCTATAAAAAGGAGAACGAGCCGTTAGGGCCGGTCACAGATCACACTAGATACCGCATTACGGGATTCGTTGTTCTTACAAAAAGTCACCAAAGTTTGAGGAAGGCGCGGGTCGCGCGGAGTGCGACCAAGCGTTATCATTGGCTATCTCAAGGTTACGCCTACTCGCGCCTAACAATCAACCAATCAGAGTATTTTCTTATAAGTGTATTTAGACTGATGTGTGGTGCGCTTCGAGCGTCCTGAGTGTAGAATCTAGGGTGTGATCTGTGGGGCCGGTACAGAGTTGCTCAATCTAAAAAGTTTTTTCTATTCCATGCACCTCATTAGATAAGTAGATTAGAGATATTATGTTGAGATTTTTTTTTCTCTTATGTTTTGGCTCCACACGTTGTGTATTTAGCCAGTATCAAGTATTGTGATAATTCAATTCCAAGTCATATATTTCACAATTAAAATAAGTCATAGTCTAAGTTAAGCAAATTAAGTCACGGTCAAGTCCACGTCATGCCCCAGTAAAGTCGTGAAGATTTTACTAGAGTTTTCTATGGAGTTTTTGAAACAACACGAAAAGTCGTTCACGAACACTTGATAAATAAAGATCCACCATTTTTACACTCGATATTACACAACTTTTGGAAAATAATACAATGAAGCGACATGACTTATTCACGTTCCCGCCAAAACTCGGAGATATATGTTTTTTGGTTATGTCGTCTAGCCGAAAAAAAAAACTAATCTCATACATTTTTCGCTTGATCTTCGAATGCCTATTGTAAGTACATATATTCAGGTGATTATTACTAATCGTGATACCTGGTGTAGTTATATGTTTTTTTGACTAACGCTCACTATTTCTTTTCTTCTGCGCGCAAAAGTTGTAGCTCGTATTTTTTTCTCGCATAAGCACCTTAACAAAGGTGTCGGTTCTAATAACTTCTCTAATCTTACAGGACTAACAAAATTCTTCGTCTCTTTTCATTTTAATATTATCTGAGTCTCTTTTTAAGTTGAAGGTAGTTAAGAGAAAGTCAAGTTTCAAAATTTAATTTATTCTAGAATATTTAACAATAGAAACGACAGCAATCTCATCGGAGAAGTAAAGGCCTAATTAAATTAAGTTTCACGTTGAATACATTTTTTAGCATCTTCCAACTGAAACGTTCAATTTTAAAACAACCATGCTTTACTTAGTACTAAAACTAAATAATTACAAAACTCATTAGCTTTCATCTCATAAAAAACACTATTTTCATCGCATAAAAGCCTTCACTCCCTTCCCGACCCGATATAACTATGCAAACGAAACGTATTCGTTGTCCTAACCTAACATTTTCATTTTATTATGTTAATCCAATGAAACTCTGTTTGTTTACTGATCATAAAAAAAAAAAAACGTGACTCAGGAATTTTCAAAATCAACCTCTAAAGAGATGAAATTGGGCCTTGAAATTACTGTAGCTTATACTAGCAAAGCCGTGCGAGGCAGCTAGTATACATACAAACATATAAAACATGCCGATTTGTTCGCGTAGACTCTAGACGTAGATACATACAAATGTTGACTTGTTCCCGTAGACTGAGACCATCGCTTCGCTCGGTCAATAAAAACTTATATTTGGATCGTATCGGCTCGAACGCTGTGGGTAAAGTCTTTAACAAAACGCAATTTCCCCTCGACCCTTGACCCTCGAGTTTGGGTCTTATATTTGGAAAACTCACACTGACCATACGAACTGAGTGTTAGTAATCATAGCGTTTAATCAAGAGCGAGTCACGTGCCGGCACGAGGGTTCCGCGGGGATCGGACCAGTTTATTTCATCCTAACTTTAACTTAGTGCTGTACAGGGGTAGTTGAAACGGGTACGATAAGCCGAAAGGGGAACATTGTGTGATTTGGGAACATTTCACTGTGTGAATCGTAAAGAGCAATCCAATGACACCTCACTCGTCAAAATCGGTCAAGCCGTTTATATAGGAGGTAATATAGGAACTCACATACTTATTCATTTGCATAAATACTTATCAACTCACATGCATATACACCCCGAAAACACTACCCTTCTTAGGGAATCGGGTAAAATAAAACAGTTTCATGGAGATTAATATTCGACATGCTTGGTTATCGTAGAACAGGTCAAAAATGCGATTCCAGGTTTGGATATGTTTATAATCAAGAACTATTGTTTGTACTCGTAATAATGACAAAGACCCCCAGATCACACCCTAGATTCTGCATTCAGGACGCTCGAAGCATCAGTCGAAATACACTTATAAGAAATTACTCTGATTGATTGATTGTTAGGCGCGAGTAGGCGTAACCTTGAGGTAGCCAATGAGAACGCTAGGTCGCAATCCCCGCGACCCGCGCCGCGCCTCAAATTTTGGTGACTTTTTTTAGCAACAACGAATCTCGTAATGCGGTATCTAGTGTGATCTGTGCAAAGACCCCATTAAGTTTAGATACCTAGTTTGTCTAACCCTGTACACCTAATACACAACAATATTATCATCATTATTGTTAAACAATAGAAGCATACATTTATGAAAACATTTATATAAAAGAACAAGTATTTTCTAGGAATCAATGCACAGACCAAAATGCGAATGTTAGAGATGTGAATGTTAAACCATAACGACGCGTGACCAAAATGCTGGCGTTTATTTGGCTCAACGCATAAGCATTGCCATTCAACGTGGTAATGCCGCCAGCATGCTGGGTACGCTGCCAACTGGTAGTGGGCTTGAAGATTTGGATTATCTATAGACCTTTAATGGTCTCTGGATAATTCAACTGTTATTTTTATGTAGTAGGTTAAGTAGTTTAGGTACATTTTGTTTTAATAAAACGGGAATACTCACGTTAAATTGAGTCGGTTATTCCGACTATAGTTTCGATCACATTCGGTGACCTTTATCAAGGAATGCTCAGTGAGACACGCGCGCGAACTCGTCTTGCCTTGCACTGACTTGCTCTAGTTTAGGTAGTTGTAGTTTGTATGTATTATTTATTTTAACCCTAATACTCCTGAAATGGTCTAGGTGAACTAAAATAATGGATTTTGCGAAAGTCCACCTTTAAAGGGGTAAAATGGACCCCCAAAGTTTGTAAGGAAAAAATATTCATGCTGAGCCAATGAAACTCTGTGTTCTAAGCATCCTAACTAGTGTTATAAATTCGAAAGTAACTCTGTCTCTTTGTCTGGGTATTTGGCACAGCTAAACGACTGAACAGATCGAGCTTAGTTTTTCATAGATATAACTTAAGGGTACGGACATATGCTGCCTTTTTTTTGTAGGTCCACATTAACAAAGTCGCGGGTAACAGCTAGTAAAAAATTGAGAAAGGCCAGAAGAAAGACAGGTGTAATGTGGTGTTTTATTTACTTTAGCCTATTCGAGCGAAGCCGTGCGGGCAAGCTAGTAAGTGTATATAGGGATAGTCAGAAAGGGTATGCCAGCGATCGTTAGCAGTTACGTCCAAAGTTCGGCCCGACATCTCAAATGAGTGTTGTTGTTTTGATCCTGATGACCCCATATCTTGAAGCTGGTATTAAGATAATCTTGTTGCTCGAGTCAATTAAATTTGGGAGTCAGGCTTATTATGCCTGTTAGAGATGCGATGGCGAAAGTTTTCAATATTAAGTAAGTTTAGTCCATCACTTCAACTTGTACACTTCGAAGGCTAAGAATAGAGTATATGGCCGTCTTGTCCGTACAAAATGTTTTTTTGATATGTTACTAGCTGCGCCCCGCGTTTTCACCCGCTATTATACAAAAACCGAATGTTTTTCCGGGATAAGTAACAAAAGTATAAGTAATAAAAAGGACAAGAAAAGTAGCCTAAATCCAAGCCTTAATCCAAGGTGTGATGTATCTTCATACCAAATTTCATTCGAAATTTACCTACTTACCGACATACTTAGATGCGCTCAAACCTCGCGGAAGGACTATCCTCTTAAGTTTAGAAGAAATCTCTTTAGTATCAACATTCCATAATTTAAAATGAGATATAACATTTAAGATTAAATTTATAACAATGAATGTTATTGTGGTCACATCACTCGAAGAACCGTTAACCGAAAGAAAGAAAGAGGAAAGGAAGAAAGGTTTTTTAGTGGCCACCACGAACCGAAAGACGAAGCGTAGGCAGGCTTCCCACTAGGTGGACCGACGATGTTGTGAAAGTCGCGAGCCACCGTTGGATGCAAGTGGCACATTGTCGGTCGATGTGGCGCTGTAAGGAGAGGCCTATGTTCAGCAGTTGACGTCTTCCGGCTGATGATGATGATGAAACAGCCTTTAGAATACCATTGCCAATTTTTTATAGCAATTTTCAGGTTACTGTTTTATTTTATTTTTAGCGTAGGAGAAGTAAAAAATAGGTATTTCAAGTATTTTGTCTTCCCTTTCGCCTAATTAAAAATATATATGAAAATTGCTTTTTAACGTAGGCAATGGTGTTCTAAAAATCGATTAAATACGTGCGAACGGGATAGCTGAATCAGGGGAGCCGGCTCTTAATAGAACATTCGCGAACGACCATCAATCGGAATAACCATCCAGACACCCCCAAAATATGCAATTCACCAACTGGTCAAACATCATCCCTCCAAATCCAACCCTTGGCCACGTGTCAGACTTATCCGCGATATAGTGAGGGGCGAAACCAATTTGCCTTTTGTACTCTAAGCCTGGCTTTCACATCTCTTCCTTTCATACGTACTAGGCAATCAATACGAGTGACGAGGAGGACGAGTAAAGCCGGATTTCGAGGGTAGGTAACAAAGACGCGTCTGATCGAAAATGGTAGCAAATGTAGTGCTAAAGGTTTATATGGAATCGTTTTATTACTTTTATTGAAATACATTCGTAAACTTTATGAATAAATTGCACATGTGCCAGGCTTTTAATTTTTTATGCACGCTTTCTGTTCAAGCTGGATTATTTATTCACGATATTCATTCACTCGAAATAAAAATAATGTAAATTGACCCCGACTATTTAAAATTCTTTTTTCGTAAATTAATGTCTAAAGTTTAACCCTTTCTTTATTCCAATTAAAAACTAACGCAAAAGTGCACCCGAAAACTTGGGACTTGGGGTGCTGTTATATTAAAAGTTGCGAGAAATAGAAATCGGATGGGTAATCCTAATCATTATGAACGAATGAATGAATGAATATTCTTTATTGTCATACAATTGCGTTCTTAACAGTTACATAATATAAAAAAGTTAAGAATGCTTCCATTATGGACTCGTCAACTTGCTACAATTTTTAACAATAATTATTATATTATTATATCACTGTATAATTATATTAGGCATTTGTTGTGTCCCTCAAAAAATGACAACCTTAGGAGGATTTATCAATTCTATTTTTGAGAAAAGTTATGAAGTATTTGCTTGTAATCGTATCGTTGCCTGCTTAGTTCTTGTTAGCAAGTTATGATATAAACCAGTGAACATTAGTGTATAATGAAGTCATTGCTGGCGGAAGAAAAAATAAATTAAAGCAACGGCAAAAGGGCCCGCATCCAAGGCACCCCGCTTGATGGGTGACTAAGCAGAAAATGGCGATTGAAGCAAATTGCATCCTGCCCATCTGTCGCTAGAAATTGTTCACTCATTCATTCGTATCAATTAAAATTAAAATAGAACACAAACACTTTAGAATTTGGAACGCCGCGTTATTGGTCGCCGGGTGGCGCGGGAAAAGTGACAGTCGGATCTGAAACTATTACTTGCATTTTAAAAAATATATATTTAGCCAGTGTTATACATTTTTGAATATTATTTTTTGTTTCTCCTCCTATGAGGATTTTGGCGTCGCACGTCTTATGCATTTGTCAGTGTCAAGTATACAATTTTGGACGTTTCTAATTAAATTTTATATTTATGTAATTCATTTGAAATTATTAAATGACAGTGGCCGCAATTCCACCGAGCACTCACTAAACGCAATTAAGCTATCGCTGTCTTTTACTAAATAGAAACACAAGATAGAGATAGCATGAATTATAGTGCTGTCAAATTAGTCAGTTCTCCATACAAACTTAGACGAGACCGAAGCGGGTGCCGATTTAATACAAGTTTTAAGTGTCACTAGTGTACGTTTTTCTTCGAATCGGTAAACTCGTTTAACAGAACTAAAATGCATGCTATCTTTTCCTCGTGTTTCTACTAGTACAAGACGGCAATAGCACTAAGTTTGGTTTAGTGGGAATCGACGCCAATATATACCTAAATAATCCACAGACGGTGAAATAATCACACTTGCAGATATTTATGCATTAATTTTGGTCCCGCAAGAATTGCATATTAAGGTGCTTCGTTTGAGTCCGCTAGGTAGGTAGGCGCCAAGAGATGGCGCTGTCGTTGAAAACTCAATTGAGGTAATCTGCCCCAGTTTTAATTCACTTTGCGACCTCTTACTATTGTTATAAACACATCTCAAAAATAATAGAGCCCATTAATAGCTGCACTCGACTGAAAATTCAAATAATCTTCAACGCCTGTATGCACGCATGAACATTACGCACACATGCGAATTCAAAACAGTTACAAGCAATTACGAAATTTCGTTGCTCTGAATATCGTCTCGGTGGCCGAAGTCATCAGTTTGATTAGGTAGCGCTCGTGAGGTTCCGGGTTCGAACCCCTAAAATTAGGTAGAATTATTTTTTATAATTTAATTTCGAGAATACTATTTATTTTAATTTTTGCTGTGGGTTTCTTGAAAAACAAACTTATTCAAAATTAGTAACGAAACTTATAAAAGTATATATCTACATAAACCTAATATTGTCACACAAATATTTAAAATGCGAAAGTTCGTGTGTAAGTGTGTAAGCATGTAAGTTTTTTTTTTTTGCTATTTGGTGACGAGACGAGCAAGTCACTCAGCTGATGTTAAGCTTCACGCTTGCTCATAACAGTTCAGTGCCACCCAGAATTTTGAACCTCAACAGTTCAAAACCATGCGCGGCAATGCACTGCGCTCATTACTCTGAGATATTAGATGTTAAATCTCTGTGCCCAATAATTACGCTGGAAACATTGCCCTTCAATCCGGAACACAGTGATGTTTTGCACACTACTGCTTGACGATTGAATAACTGGGTCCCTGGAATAACCCCATATCGGGGGTTCTAAAGGCACCGAGTCTGGTACCTTCCGAACAAATTTTCCACTTTTTTTCGGTTTTTTTCAAATTAATTTCGAATTTTACATACCTAATACCTAATGAAATGAACCTAATGAAATATGCAATACCCAAAAATGTTGTGTTTTCCGCGTCGATAGACATTATTCTGCGACTAAAAATATGGATTTTAGACCCGGGTTAGATTAATTTAGTCCATAGTAGGTACTGTTGTTTGTTATTTGTTATTTTGTGTGTACACAACACACAAAACTAACTAATAGGTAGGTACGTAGGTAGGTAGGTTTGTTGCTTGGTTGGTGGCTAGGTAGGTATTATTAGTATAATGTGCATATTTTGATCGCGCAGCACGAAATATTCAAGATTTTCATATACCTCTATCTACCACCTTACCACCTACCTATATAGGTACCATACCTATATAGGCACCTTTTACAAAAAATCTATTATTTCACTAAGAAGGAAGTTTTTCAGAATTTTTTCAATATTTTTCCCGGGATCAGTGAGCGTGCGCGCAACGAGATCATACATAAAAATGCATTCATCATCATTATTGAGGTGAATTTTTTTCCCGAAATTTTGCATTATTTTTCCTGGCAGCACTGATGGAGCGCGCACCGAGCCCCATACTCAGAAATGCTGAATTCCAACAAATTTTAGATTACATACACACAAACTTTCGCATTTTGGTGTGACTAACTACTACTACTTAGTAGTAGTACTTACTACTACTAAGGTACTACTTAGGTATGTTAGTATGTAAGTGTGTTTGTTCCCGTTCAAATCTGTAACAGCTGCACGGATTCTAATGCAATTTGGTATGGAGGTAGCCAAATTTAGGTATGGTAGCCTCCATACCAAATCTCATCCAAATCCGTTCAGCCGTTACAGAGTTTATACCGCGGGTGAAACCGCGGGGCGTGGGTAATGGGTAAGAAATCTCGGTACGATATGGAACAGGCTGATGATGATGATGATGAATTTTAAATCTATGACCGAATCACATGCGAATTCAAAACGGTTACAAGCAAATACGAAATTGAGTACCCGATTTTCGGCATTCCACCTATCAGATCGACTGGCCGAGCGGTCGAGTGGACGGATTTTCATTATGCTTCGTTTTGTAGTGTGTATCAATGAGACGAAGGTCCCCGGATCGAATCCTCATTTAAAAATTACTGTTTTTGTAGATTTTTGTTCCTTTTGTGCTATTTTTTTACAGAATAAGTTATCAAACAACACAACAAACACCACACACAAAACTAACTAACTAACTAATAGGTAGGTAGGTAGGTAGGTAGGTAGGTTGGTTGGTTGGTTGGTTGGTAGGTAGGTAGGTATTATTAGTATTATGTACATATTTCAATCGCGCAGCATGAAATATCCAAGATTTTCATATACCTCTATCTACCACCTTACCACCTACCTATATCGGTTCCTATACCTATATAGGCACCTTTTACAAAAAAACTATTATTTCACTAAGAAGGAAGTTTTTCAGAATTTTTTCATTTAGGTTATTAGTTAGTCACACCAAAAATAAATATTATAAAGAGGACAGATTTGACTGCCCGTTTGCCCGCATTGAATAGGCTCCGAAACCACTGAATCGACCCGAAAAATCCCCCCGCTGCTGGGCAGCCTTTCAGCCCTCCTTACACTTCCTTCTTTTCTGCAACTTGACGCAAATAGAAGGGTTCTGCGTGTGCATTATAATTTTCATTCCCTCGTCAAACACCCGTGCGAAGCTGGTGCGGGCTGTAAAGGATTCAAACAGACAGACGGACAGACAGACAGACAGACGGACATGACAAACTTATAAGGGTTCCTTGTAGTACTACGGAACCCTAAAAATGTATAAATGGTTACCTATGTCAAAGTCCTCAAAATATATATTTCGCGAGGCTGCGCGGGCCGCGAGCGGCCCGCGGGGCGGTCCTGCAGTTGGGTATGGCTGGATCGTTTAGGTCGACTTGTAAAGTTAAAAAAAAAGGAGGAGCATGATGAAAACGGGTAAGAAACCTCCATACGGTAGCAATTTGGCTAATGATGATGATGATTATGGTTAAAATCTATGACCGATAATGAACGTCGCAGTTTGACGGGTAGAAATCCCCCCATCACCATGAAAATGGGCAAGAAGTCTCGATACGTTAGGAAGCGTGCTGATCATGATGATGATGAATTTTAAATCTATGACCGCAAATGAAAATCGCAGTTGGAAGGGTAGAAATTTCCCCCATTGCTATGAAAAATGGGTAAGAAATCTCGGTACGATAGGAAACAGGCTGATGATGATGATGATGATGATCCTTAAAATCTATGACCGTACATGAAAATCGCAGTTGGAAGGGTAGAAATCCCCCCATCGCCATGAAAATGGGCAAGAAGTCTCGAATTATATTTTTTATTTATAAATTAGGTAGGTAGGCACTTACGAAACACCTTCGCCATGATAATATTTCAGCCGAGCACGAACACGTTTCGTGCTCTTTTTTGGCCAGAATATTGATGGCGTCTATAGCGCAACGATGATGTCTGCTGCATTCTATTATAATTATGTACGTTATTATTAGGTTACTAGCAGCCCGCCCCGGCTTCGCACGGGCACCCAACAAAAAAATAAAAACCATAATACACACACGAAAACCCCTCCACCCGCGTCAAGTCACAAAAAAAAAAAAAATATTAAGAAAGCCGAAAAGCCACCCAACAGCGAAACAATTTTTCAAATCCGTTCAGCAGTTTCGGAGCCCATTCAATGCAAACAAACAAACAAACAAAGAATCAAATCTTTCCTCTTTATAATATTGGTATAGATAGATTATTCTATCATCATCAATAGTTGTCGCAACGCACGCGATGTAAAGGATATTTTAGGTATTTTTTTTACATCTTGGGTTACATTATTCGAGTTTTAGTAAGGATCCCAATTTTTTTTAAAATAAAATATAGTATAGTATAGGGATAGTGTAGCTTCCCAACAGTGAAAGAATTTCCCAAATCGGTTCAGCAGTTTCGGAGCCCATTCAATGCACACAAACAAACAATCAAATCTTTCCTCTTTATTATATTGGTATAGACTATTCTTTCATCATGAATAGTTTTCGCAGTGCACGCGAAATACATCATCTTGGGTTACATTATTGGAGTTTTAGTAAGGATCCCTAATTTTTTTGAAAATATAATATAACCTATGTCACCCGGGGATAGTGAAGCTTCCCAACAGCGAAAGAATTTTTCAAATCGGTTCAGCAGTTTTGGAGCCCATTCAAACAAACAAACAATCAAATCTTTCCTCTTTATAATATTGGTATAGATAGATTAGGTAACCAAATCAAACACTGCACTGCACACCGATACCGAATCTCGCAACGTCGCAATTATCGAAGACCGCGCGCGGACTAAGCCGCGAGGCAAGAATACCTAGTCTCGCTCACACACGCTCCGACAAGCTGGCAACGTCGCGTAAACCGCGTGACGCGCGCGCGGCACAACCAGTGTACACGATTTTTGCAAGACGCACGCACACATCAATATTTCACGCACACCATGATCGCATGATTCGCATGTAAAGAACACACCACTACAATCGTAAAATTTGTCGTAATTATTGGGTTGAAAGATGGTATTTCCTAGCCATGAACATTTTAAATTATCGACTTTGCGATACTTAGAGGCCAAATTAGACCTATGTTAAGTCATGCCCAGTTCAAAATCGTAGTAGGACGCCTAAAAAGGCATCGACAGTTTTGTATGAAAGTCGTTTATCCTTAAGCCATTGCTGTTAATAAACTCAAATTCGTTTGCCCAGAAGAATTAAACATAGTAAAAGGTAGGTGTTTTTGTTGAAATTCCATTATAAATTACCTAATAAGATTTAATTGCATGTGTTACTGAAGAACTATAATTTAACTGCAACTCGCGTAAGTCGAAATTAATTCAGCATAATGCAGTGAGCCAAACACGCGCTTACCAAGTTCCTCGTGATGCGGAATATTCGCTTTCAAGGAATATTCGGTTTCCATTATTTTTCTTGTTGTTGTCTTCACTTGTTTCATAATTACGCTTGGATATGATTGGTCTGCTTTCTCATTTCACCGGATTATAAGCTAGCTAATTTTTATGTGATGTCAGTAATGTTTTTTTTTTTTTCGTAAATTCCTTTCTCCATTCCATATAGCATAGTGCGGGGTGACGCATGGATTTTTCTGAATTGCGGCACATTAAAGTGTGTGAATTATTTGTACCAATGCAGGGTGGTCCCAACGGTGACGTCAATCCGAAAAATTTAGGTTCCTACTAAGGGCTTGACCAAAATTACCATTTATAGTATAAAATGGTATACATTTTATACCATTTAATGTATAACATTTTTCGTAGGTATGAGGAACCTAAATTTTTCAGATTGTGATGTGGGATAGCGACAACATGACAACATGGTCCAACCATGTGTGTGTAACTATAAATAAATTCTTTAGTTTTTATTATTAAGAGCCAAAAATTAGTAGTATATACGAGATAGCGATGGTTTTATTCAGTGGTAATTTCAACTGGTTTTTTTGTTATGCATTTTTGATATCGCATGTAGTGCATTGTGCACGTAGGCAGGCTGTTTTGGCTGTTTTATTTCAGTTATATAAAAACTAAGATATTTTCCTGTTTACTAGGTACTTTTAGAATATCACACGACTGAGTAGTACAAAGCACCCACTGCGAGCACGAATTATTTAGTTTTCAAACTCAGGCGGGGCCGGTTTTTATATGTTCTAATGAGTGCAGTAGTAACAGAGCAATCACTCTCGTCTTCTTGGACGCGTTACAAGCCTGTAGGTATTTATCACGGGTGGATACGCTTTGCTGTTTTCGTGCTAAAAATAACTTTATTGAAGAGTCACGGAGTCTCTTTTTATTTTTATGGTCACCTCGGAGTCTTATCATAATCATCAGCCAGAAGATGTCAGACAGAACAAGGCCTCCTAAAGGGGGTGGGATGCCATAATCAGCGCGCTTTGTGATCGCAGTACGCTCACAATTTACTAGGAGGACGGTGCTGTCCGTCCTTAGGTGTTTCTGGTCACAGTTTAAGGACGTCCGAGTACGTCGTAGTCTTATAATATTGGTCTTGGAACTATTGTTTATTCTGTGACACAGTAGCTTTGTAACAAAATATGAAAGAACAAAATCTACTTCTACAGATAGTAGAAATTATTGCTCTTGTTTAATTTTGTAATAGAAATAAAACCCCTAATCTCGTTTCACGCTATATAGAATGCAAAACTTTAATAAACTTCCGAATTTTCCAGAATAAATTATTTTAAATCCAACTCCTTCTACGTAAGCTTTCATCTCGTGTTGTAATACGAAGTAAATTTACCAACTGATGACAGTAGAGGTTTATGGAGCTACCATCGTTTATTCTGAACAAAACTCTCACCCATTCACACACAATTTCAGTTCCACCATTTGGCCGCCATTATGTGTAAGTGTGTAGGTTTATAGTTCATATTTCGTTGAAAACTTTGCACGGAATCAGTACGATGTGCGAGCAAACCCGCCGTCTCTGCTAGTCATGAATAATTTATAGTTACAAAAACTTTGGCTCATTCACTCTGCCAACTGAATAACGAATTCAGCCCGACCAATCCATTTTACTTGCGACCTGTTCTTTACGTTTAATCCACATTGCTTCATTTTATTTTATTTATTAATAGACCAACATCACAATAGCATAATAAAAAAATAATCTTAATCAAACATATAGTACCGCCAATAAAAGGTCTAAACATATTACTTAAAACAAACAAACAAATCGTATTATTATTATGTGTATATATAGGTACTATAGATTAGAAAAAAAAAACTAAATAATATGTTTACAAATAATTTAAATGTATAATAACAAAATATATATATAAACATTAACACAGAAAAGTACATGCGCAGTTTAAGAATCAGTGGAAACCAATTAACTTTATTATTAACAATTAATTACTTTGACTTTTCTTGTTCGTTTGAAATTCTAAACATGCACTTGTAATGAGCATTCTAGCAAATGATACATTAATGCTCGTTTTCATCAACGAACCCTAACTTTAAGGGATCACCTTAGAAACTTTAAGGGTTAGTTTCGTTTTCACCATTACTTAGGAGAAACCTAAGGTCTTAAGGGATTGAAATCTTCAAAAATAAAACATATTAACCCTTTATAACCTTAAAACCATTAAATAATCCTTTAAAGTGGCTTAGGTGATCCCTTAAAGTTAGGGGTTCGTTGGTGAAAACGGGCATAAATCCCACACATGAGCATTTTCTTGAACCCTAAACAGAAGCGTTCAGAGGGATCGACAGAAATTTGGATTCCATGTTTTTCACGTACTCAAGTCCATGAAACATCTCTCAGAACATTAAAGAACAGTGGGCTTATCCCGTAACTCTGAAAGCGATAGCGAGAGTTGCGCGAGCGGGACCGCGCATAATGCGACTAAGTTGGTACGAGCGAGATGGCATGCTCTCGCAATCAGAATCACGAACGTTTCAAAGTCAGAGGATAAGCCCGCAGAACAGAGCTTATATATTTACTAAGTTATTGAGGAGACAGTTTTTTTAGTTGCGCCACTGCGCCACACAATACTCAGTCTGTCGCTAGAAAACTTTTTGTGTAAATGTGCCTGGGGTTTGTCGTAGTAATAAAACACATGTGAGGGAAAAGCGAGCGTCAAGCGAATGCCTGAATGAAGTGGTCACATTTAAACGGAATACCTCAATGTAGCAAATTATGTTATGCTACGAAATTATGACGAATTGTGTAAGTGTGATGAACGAAGGGTGAATAGAGTCCTCAAAGGTAGGCAGCGCACTGACAATGCCTCTGGTATTGGATGTGTCCATAGGCGGCGGTGACCACTTACCACCAGGAGGCCCGTCGCTTGTTTGCCACAAATTACATGTAAAAAAAAAAGAATTAAACCTTTTTGGCTGAACATTAAGGTAGAAGAAGTGAGAAAATTGTCTGTTGACTTTATTTTTTGCTGTCCGAATAGAGTTCGTAACAAATTAAAAACAGTTCATACTCAATGTTCTCATGTCAATGTCATATTCTCCTGGAAGGAAGTCCCTGAATGACACTACAGAAAATAGTTTTTGCCATACATTTATATCTACCACGGCCATGCTCATATGTTTAATATTTTTAATAAATTATAAACAAATAGGAGCACGGCAGTGGCACAGAACATATAATAATGGTAGATATAAACTATATGACATAAAAAAATACTGTAGATTATTAAGGGAGAAAAACATGGGGAAATTGCGTTTGTATGAAATATACGGTCGCGTAGTTACTTACCTCTTAAATCAATCCTCCAATTTTGTAATCCACATCTTTGCTTTCATTTTCTTAATACTAACTTTTTCATAACAATCGACGACAAAGTTCCATTTTCAAAACTTTTTATTCTTCAAAAACAAATGACGACTAACTTTTTTATCAACTGATTCGTGTAGCTTTAGGGTGGGGCGTCGTACATCGATAGAAGCATGGGGTCGCTCCCCTCACTAGTGAAATATCGATTGTAACATGATCATTAGGGCGCGACAGCCCACGCTTTAATGTCATACCCTGTTTACACATGACGACAAAAATTCTGACCGTGTAGTGTCGTCTGTAATCGTTATTATCTATCTACCTTTTAGTCGACTACGAGGCAAAAAGGAGTGTTATGATTTTGAGCGGTATGTATTTGGACATGTATGTTTATATCATGTGTTCACTCATAACTTCTGAACTACTCATAATAATTTGCCAAATGAGGTATCATTGGTGGCGTTTTGATCGTCCGCTGGCTATAATGCTATGTGACGTCACATTAAATTGAATAGACAAATGATGAATAATTGCTTCTAATTTTAAAAAAACTTCTCGTTTTGCTAGCCTACGTTATGTAATTTTTTTTATGTAACTGTTTGACAAGACGACCACGCTGCTTGTCTCATGATAAGCGTCATGCTTGCCCAAAATAGTTCAGTGCCATCCATATGTTTGCAGTTAAAACGATGCGCAGCAATGCACTGCGCTCTTCACCCTTATTATATAAGATGTTAAATTTCTTTATTTACGCTAGAAACATTGTCCTCCAATCCGAAACACAGCAATGTTTGCACACTACTGCTTGGCTTACTTCCTTAGGTGGACGGCAAAAGAGTCCTATCATTACAAGCCACTTTTATTCAGCAGAAACGATTTCCTTGGTACCAGAAATTCTACTTATCACACAGAAGTGTTATAATGGGCCATTTATTTCTACTACCTAACCACCTAGGTAACAAACAGAGGCTGAAACACTAACGTTTGGAATACTCTTGACTATACGCTTGATATATTGTCTACACGTTTACGCACTTACACTAATATTATGTTATACCACTGCGTTACACATAAAACTTGTAGAAGCATGTGTCGCAGTATAGACGAAATCAGTAAGGACGCTCAACAGTAACTGAATTACAATGTAAGAATGTCTGGTGATACAGTTTTAGGATTTAAAATAAACAAGCTAACTACAAACAAAATTGAAATCACACTAATATTATAAATGTGAAAGTTACTCTGTCCTACGTTTTTTCAAGACATTAATAAATGAGGGTAGATCTCAACACCCTCATTTCGCACAGAGACGACCCGCATTCTTCAGTCAGCTCGTAACCACGGCCATTGAAACTTGGCCGAGACGTCGAGGTATATAAATAAAAAAAATGAATTTGTCATTTATGTGAATAAAACAGATTTAAATGCCTATAAGTGGGTAAAAAATGAAAATGCTAAATATTATGATAAGATGTCAAAAAATAATGTATCATCCATAATCCTGTTTTTCATGTCTATTAAAAATACTAAAACGCCCTAACTGCCACGCTGCCGTGTTTATATGGAGGTAATTTTTCACAGCTTGTTTGCGAGAATAGACTAAGGGACTTGCGGACGTTAATTTTAGAAAGGGATAGAACTATATGAGGGAGGGGATGCGAATGATAAAACGTGAACATTAAGAAAATTTATGTGTGTAGGGAGTACGCTTTGGTTTCTACAAAGCTGTATATTGCCAGGAAATGCTTTGTGATAAGTTGGACGGAATTATGCACGACTGGGTGAACACTACAGTATCGCAATCAATCAAATTACCCATACTGTTATAACTGTAGATCACAGAGTATTTTTATTTATTGAAAATCGATTAGGAACGTTCTATTTTTTTTTTTTTTTTATTATTATTGCTGGCTTTGTTTTTCCTATTTTCGGTTATTTACATTTTAAGGATGTAGTAATTTTACTACATACAACAATATTTCGAATAATTTTGTTTGAAGGTTAAACTGCTCAGCCGATCTTGATGAAATTACAAAGAATACATTTCATGAAGATAGACATAAAACTTTTAATAAAGGCAAAGATAGATATAAACTTTTATTGCCCACCGAAAAACTAAAATCAGAAGCAGGTTCACCTTATAAACTTATAATCTTATAAAATAGTGCCAGCTAGTTGTAGCCTTCTCGCTAAAAGCGTAAAAACGCATCAATATTATAAATGCGAACGTTTGTATTTATTCCCGTTCAACTCTGTAATGGCTAAACGGATTTGAATGAAATTTTGTATGGAGTTTATACCCTAGATTAACACACTACTTTTTATCCCGGAAACATATTCGGTTTCTGCAGAATAGCGGGTGAAATCGCGGGGCGCTACTAGTAAAAAATAAAGAATATCATATCTCAGGATTTTTCGAAAATCATCCCGTAGAGAGGTGAAATAGGGTGTTGAATTTACTATTGTAGCTTATGCGAGCGAAGCCGCGCGGGCAAGCTAGTGTGTGATAATTAAGCCAGTCATAAGCTGCATATGCTATGTCATACGGGGTGTCACGGTATTGCCCCATAGAATGAAGCCCCATAATATCGCATAGCAACTGCATCAGAAACAAAATAACAATCGGTTAGTAATAAAGTTAAAAAAACATAATAATAACGCATAATTATGTGAAAGCAAAGCGCGTGCCGTGCAATAAAGCTTGGGGAAGCGACAGCTGCGCCCGACGCACATCTGCCGGGCAGCCCTAGCACGCACACAAGTGGCCCGTATCCCGACATGTTATACGCACACTAGGGTTGACACGAATTTGTTTTTACCCGACAATCCAAAATGGAGGGTAATGTCAAGTGTGTTAGAAGGTGGTCAAGATATAAGGTCGTGAGTTCTAAGGTCAATGTCCCGAACTGAGATCTTGCGATCTTGACAACTCTTGACCGATTTTGCACATATTCAAAATTATCGGTTAGAATTAAATAGCGAATGTTTATTTATGCCAAATATAATTAAAATCGGCCGGTTAATGGCCAACGATAAAAAAAATTTAAGAGCCTGCATGCCTAGTTTCTTCAAGATTCGTTGAAAAATACGACCTGTACGCGAGTACCAACATATGGACAGATGAAAGCAAATTTTACATTACAAAAAAAACGTACATCTTTTGTTTTAACTAAGTGTAGCGTACCTTTTTTTTTTACTCAAACTGACACTTCATTTGGGGGTTCCTGCTTAATTTTCACATTTAAAAAAAATGCCAGAAATACTCAACATTTAAGATACCTTCGAATCATACTAGTACTAGTAGTAATGCTACTTAGCAACCGTAGACAAAGAAAGCAATAGACGCCTAGACACATGTCTCTTTCCCACAGAAAAAAAAGGATGAGAAATTAAGTATTACTCATGAAAAAGGGACATACATCGTTAAAATATTTCTGTCCCGTAGCGTATTTAAAGTTTTTTCAAGGGCAGGTTATTATGCCTGCATCGTGATTGGTAGAAAATTGGTAATGGTAATCGTGATTGTCGTGATCATGTGAGGACTAACCGCCGTTCTATACCTAGCTATACTTTTTCTAAGTCAGCAACCCTAACGCATCCTTGTTACGCACACTTACGCACCCACTTTTGCATAGGTGTGCGTTAGGGTGTTGCCCCATCGTGCGACAGTCACTGCTTTTAGGGTTGGGCCCGATAACATTTTGTTTTTACTTGTTGAATGTTGTTGATGGATGAACGAGAATGATGGATTAAAGCCCCTTTTAGACCTGGCGTTCGATTGTAGAGGTAATAGATTTTATGAATACGCCGCTATTGTTTGCTTTGCGTTATTGTTTGAGCGTGAATTTTTCGTTAACATTTTTTTAACTAACTGCTCAATTAACACAATCTTTGACATTCTGCTGAAAATATACTTTTGTCAAAATTTTAATGACGTGTTTCATTCTCTTTTTACGGAGAAAAAAATATTTCGCCTGTTTCGTGTAAATTAGGCGCTCTTGTTTTGATGATCCCCGTTCAAAACCAGGATCAGGGGTTGGAAAAAACAACAAACACTCAATTTATTCTGTCCCTTTAATCAAGCATCACTGGCGTGGAATTAGCGGAAAATTCGTGACAGCTAAATCCCTTCGGGGCCATGTTGGATCCAAATCCGGCGTGCCAGGTTTTTCCTGGTAACATTTGCATAATGGCAGTTTAAATCCCTCCAGTAACTATTTACAAATACGTGCCTATTTCAAGCTCTATATTTTCATTATGAAAAAGAAAGCAAAACAAACATTAAAAATAAATATAAACAATTTTTACAATATTCGTATGACCACCAAAATGTTAAATTTCACATCTCTATCTTTAATACATTTTTATTGCTATTAAAAAAGTACCCACGATCTAGGCCAACCAACTCGATGAATAGTTGGTACAATTCAATGATATATTTTTAATAATCAATTCGAATGTAATTATTTTTATAGTCCACTATTACAAAAAAAAAAAAGCGAAAAAGGTATAACATTTACGTAAAGCTATCTTATCAAAGTTGTTAAAAAAAAAGACAATGATTGCTAACACTACCTCATAATAAAATGTCAAAATAGCCAGCCTAGAACTGGATCGGATCTATTCAAATCCGAAGTTACGAGAAAAAATAAAGCTATCGATATATTTGTTTTGCAAGACTTATTACTCACATCACTGTCTTCTACCGCACGATATAGCACGGTCCGCGTCCATCTTTATTGCCGGTAAGAACTGGCTAGTTACTTTTATCTATTCTGTGGTACTGGATCGATCCAAACCGACTCGCTGACAAGTCTCGGTGCAATTCAATCAGTTAATGTGCCTCGTACATGGGATTTGGTTTTACAACTGGCAATACCGGGTTTTAAAGCTTGTGTGATGTCTGGCTATAAGTTTTATAAGTGGCAGAAGACGACGTCAAGAGCTACTGCAAACTTTTAAAGGATTTTATACGATGATTTTAGAAAGCAACTTTCTAATTTATATGTATATGCGCTAACTAGCTGTGGCTCTCGACTTTTATCGCATTTTTCTGAAAAGTGTGTCTTGTCATTCATTATGATGCTCACTATTTTTATTAAGATCAGTTCGGCCGTCAGTCGTGAAAATGTAACGAACAGACCTAGTTCTGCATTTCTAATTTTAGTGTAATACAATTTACTAAAAAACATCGATTGCCCGAATAGTAATCCTTGTATAGATTATAAGCTCGAATTACATTTTTTATTTTAGAAGTTTCTGATTTTACATAACTTTCTAAAATGTAGCATAAAGTGTTTGTGTTTCTTTATGTCAATTACATACAAATTACGTCCTTAATTTTAAAATTAAAGTCTTTAATAAAATAATCTAAACTTAAATGTACAAACTAAAACTATAAACTATACTAAACTAAATAAGTACTTAAATAAATTAAATCTAAAATGTAAAAATGTAGCTATCATCAACCAGAAGATGTTCACTGCTGAACAAAGGCTTCATAGAAAATTGCCATATAAAAAAGAAGGGGGTTGCCATGTATAAAAAAGGCCTTGTAAAAGGTAAAAATGTGTATAAATATAACATTTTTATGGCCGTCATTTTTATTCTGTAAGCTATAGAAATCTCACTATTTCAGCAAACTTTCATAAAAATATGGTTTACGTGCATTTTACGAGTGCAAAGGGTGCTTTGATAAACGTAATGCGAGATTTGAATAAGAATACGATGTAACATAACTTAAGGCGTGGATACCGTAAATATTTAAGGCAGCTCCTGTAAAAAAATTATATAGAGCTGTTATTATGGGTTAAAGTTTTAATATGAGACATTCTGGTGTTGTTCGCTCTAAGTTACTTTAAGAGAAATTTTTGTCGGTTTTTTTATTTTATTGGTTTCCTCGAATATTTTTTTTTCATCAGCATTGCACTTAAAGGCCCTTACTCGTTCACAGTTGTCTCGCTCGCACTTTTTCACTTTGCTAATTATTATGATCTGTCGGATGACGTCCATCTGCTGAAAAAGTCATAGAACATGGTACGTGAAGCCCTTGGTATGAGGAACCTAAATTTTCGTATCGTCACCGTTTGGACCAGCCTTTATAAACATTCTCGTCGAAATTAATTAACAGAAGTAGAGTAATTTGTCACTTTTATATAATAAGAAGTACGGTTCGCGTGACATCAAGTTTTACATCCGCAATGCAGCTAATCGCCCCCAATGGGCCATGAGGGCGCTTATTACCCCGCTACATGGAAAGATGGCGACTTGAAAAGATAGTAGAAATCATTTTGCTAAATGCTAATGGACTATGTCCACTGGACTGTGTCCTAAAACAGGCCCGGATATTTCCTAAAATACAAGTCGGTACAAATGTTTTTAATTTCTTTTCTTTTTTGTGGTCCGGTCCGAATTAGCTAATAGGAAATAAATACTTGGACAACCGAACCGCACCGAATCGACCGTTCGAATGTACCCACTATTAAAACCAGTAGGCGATTCACACCGCGGTGCGAAAGGCTCGCATTGATATCCAACCCAGCATCATAAAAACAATTTTTTCTTGCCCTCTATATTTTCTTTTGTTATGTCCTCTAAGGACTCAGTGGCGCCATATTCTATTTAATGTGACGTCACAGCCTATAACTTGTGAACGGTGGAGACGCTTCCAACGATACCTCATATGTGAAGTTATGGAGTTTATAAGTTATAATGATTGAACAGATGAACTTACATACCGGTCAGAATCATTACCCTCCTTTTAGCTTCGCGTGTAAACATTGTATTTGTTGAGAAAGGGCATGAACCTCGGAATCCGTAGAGACTCACTACAGAGAAAATAAAAAAAAAACGTACCAAAGACTGAAAAAACAACACTTATGTTATTTCAACGAATCGCAAGAAAGTTTTAACGGGCAACAGCTTTTCGCGGAATAACTAGAGTTACGGAGTTCACGTAAAAACGCGATTCCGTTAACGACGTACAGTTTAACCCTAGTTCTGTGCTAAGGGGAGTTCACACGAGTTGGGGGTTAGTGTGTAAACTTGATCCATACTTCTCCTTCTTCTTTTAAGTCCCGAACGAGGATATTCGCCGAAGAACCAAAATCGCCGACGTACCTCTCAGAGTTTTCAAGCTGGAGTGGGAATGTGCAGGCCACATCGCTCCAAGAACTTATAACCGATGTGGGAAGTAAGGTTCTTCAGTGGCGACTGCGAACTGGTAGACGCAGCGTAGGTAGGACTGACGACATTGTGAAAGTCACGAGCAACAGGGGATGCAAGTTGTAAATTATCATAATGTGGCGTGGACGTCTTAAGGCTGTTGATGATGATGATGATGATGTACCTAACTTCTCGCTACAATGTATGAACTTGCGCTCTTAGAGGATAAATTTCCAAAGATCCTTTTTTGGTGTTCATCCCCTATTTAACCCCTTGAGGGGAACAATTTTAAAATATCGTTTCTTAGTGCTTAGCTCACCTATGTTAAATAAGAAACTCCTGGGCTAAATTTCATGCTTGTAAATCCACTGGATCGTTGCTTTTCCTCGTATCTCAGTTATTTGTAGGTTTTTTTGTAGGAATTAGTTTTATTAGGTGTAGACTCCGCTTAAACATACTACACTCTGAATAGGACCTTCCGGTACATTCATTCTACTAAAAATGAAACTATAATGTAATTCTCTGAGACAACTAACTGCTTTTATTTTGTTTTCTCGGTTTCATACGGGAATTCAGTAACGAAAATGACTGACCGAATTTGATTAAGGTTGCCTGGAAGAGATCGCTTTAAGCGATAAGGCCGCCAGTTGTTACACTAGTTTTAAGTTGTTTTTTGGTCATTTGTATGTTATTTCTGGTGTGAACAATAAAGAGTTATCTATCTATCTATAGGCGATCCAATTTTCGAGCTTATGCTATTTTGCACATAATATTTTCGTGGGATATAAATGAGCTGTCTATGTTTACATGGTCTGTGGACAAGCACTGACCACGCCTTATCAAAAAAAAACAACAGTAAACATAAGTCAGATAATTCTCACTGATTTTCCCCATGATTTTCCCCATACATAGAAAATACCTACTCGTACTCATAAATACTTAGTACGTAGTGGAACACGTACCATAAACAATGGTTCCATAAACCGTCCGCGCTATAACAATATCTTCAAGAGCACTTAGAGCTTTGCTGTCAATTAAATAGAAATACGGTAGGGGGCAGCACGGGGTTGCGTATAAACTGTTACGTAATCTGTTGGTTGCGTGGATACGTTGGTTTACGGTTCACGCCGTAGGGAACAATAGAAGGGTGAGAAAAATTGTGGAAATCACAAGAAAAACAAAAAATCTTTAACACTGGAGAATGTTTGTGCTTTACGTTGCAGTTCGTTTCATATTTTTACTAGCTACGACTTGTGGTTCCGAGAGATTTTTCAGTTTCCGCATTTATAAAAACGTAATAATAATAATCAGCTCAGTGGGAGCAGGCTCGCCTCATTCGTGGGGTCGTGGGGTCGAACCCGGGCGGGTCCGTGCAAATGAGTTCGTTGGAACTTACATACGGATATACCACTGGCTTTTCGGTGAAGGAAAACATCGTGAGGAAAACCTGCATATCATATCATATCCGGAGCAGTAATTCGATGGCGTATGTGAATCTGACAACCTGCACTGGGCCAGCGTGGTGGATATGGCCTAATCACCCTTCGAGGGTAGACCGATATCCCAGCAGTGGGATGTTTAAAGACTGAGGCAGAGATAATATTAATAACAACTTTTTTATCGAGGATGCCATGTCACACACAAAGACAAGTACATATAATACACAGACTTACAGCAGATATACAAATTCATCATTGAAACATCTGCCCGGCCGGATGTCGAATCCGGCACCTCCTGCTCATAAGGCAGACGGTCTACTATTGAGCCAAACAAGTCGTGGGATGAAGTCACAGATCACACTAAATAACGCATTACGAGATTCGTTGTTCCTACAAAAAGTCACCAAAGTTTCGGGAAGGCACGAGTCGCGGGGACTGCGACCAAGCGTTCTCATTGACTTTTTCAAGGTTACGCCTACTCGCGCCTAACAGTCAGCCAATAAGAGTAATTTATTATAAGTGTATTTAGACTGATGCCTGGTGCGCTTCGAGCGTCCTGAATGCAGAACCTAGGGTGTGATCTATGGATGAAGTACACCATTTTGGGATGACAAGTGCGAGTGTCATTAAATACTGATCTGAGGGACTTCTTTCTTCAAATTCTATTTCTCCACGTTATTTAATAAGAGAGTAAATTTAAAATAGTTTAGTGGTAAAAAAAGTAGAAAAAAAAGCAATTTTGTAAATAAACCCGACTGCACACAAAAGGGTCACAAAGAAACACAAACTTGCACCAAAAGTACTACCCACTTTCTGGGCAGTACGGTAATTATCGTACTGAATACGTCAGAAATAAAATGTACCTTCCGCGTATATCTTATAGTACCTTATTTCAATACAAATTGACCATACGGACATTGTTGAAAACCCCTTGAAACTTTGTTCCATCACAAAGCCAATCGCGTAAGTGCCATTCGACTTGGCCCGGACCATCCTTTACACAATTTTATTGGTTTTCTGGGCTATAAAGCGTTGGCCAAAGGAATTCGTCAGTAAAGAAAAAAAATAAAGGGTCGAATTTCGAACTGTGGAGCTTCATACGAATACCCTAGTGGTGAATAAATGGCCCTGGGTACGTCCCGACTATAACCACTGGAGGGTGGGTATCCTCTTAGTAAACGGAGAGCACACTGCGACTCCCAAGCCGCCAAGTGGAGATTATGGCACGGCACAATTTAAGAGCATAGCCCTTCCGCGAGGTTTTGGTGCATTCGATATTTGTAATTGTATAGCTGTCGCTCTGTTTCTCGTGCGTGTAATAGAGAGAATTAGTGAATTTTTCTAACTTTTTGAAATTAGCGCTTCGGGCGTAGTCTGTTATCACCATAGTCAAAGCCGCTGTTTGGTTTTTTTCAAAAAAAGTTTATGATATTCTAATAACAACTACTTTTCTTCGACGTATTATCGACACAAAAAAATTGACACTTTTACCCCCGAATACTGAAACGTTTGTTAACTTTGACGACAGATTAAGTCTATTGCTGTCTTTGTCATTTGCTTAGTGCCAGACAAGGGCAGTATTAGAATTTATTGTCAAAGTTAACAAACGTTTCAGTATTCGGGGGTAAGTGTCTATAACAACGAAGATATTGCGAAATTTAAAAACAAAAAACAAACATACAAGCATAGTTTTTCAGTGTTTTAGCTTTTAGAAATCGGATAAGGTTTAGGGGTGGGCATCAGACTACGCTTTTTGTATGGACAAGACGACAAGACGGCCTTAGTTCAGCAGTGGGCGTCTTCTACATGATGATGACGATGATGAATAACTTAGTAACTGATATTTTGTTCCTAGTACTTTTGTCTATCATTAGTCCACTTCTGGACAGTGGGCACAGACCTCAAAGACGCGCGTCTTAGCACTCAACCCCAGCCACTGCCACTGCCTACGTCCCGACGCTTCTACGGCATTGACGGTGAGTAGGATCTACGCTATGGAGATAAATTTTACTACACTTTACCCAAAATATTAACCTTATTTTACAATAATAATAAAGTCACATTTGTATGTATCCTTTGTATATCGCTCCTAGAAACGGAAATACTCAGTAATAATACTCATGGTCGCATTCAAACCTAAGGGCAATAGTACACGACATTTTCAACAGCAGCGATGGAGTAGATATTCGGAAACTTGATAACTTGATATAGCGACTGAACTGTAACGCTCACTCACTTTAATTTTTTTCTTACTCTTTATACATTCAGACTGAACACTCTTTATATTCTTGACGTTTAAACGCAGAAGTCATCAACATTTTAAAGCGCGCGATGTTGATACAGCGCAGCGATCGAACACAGTCATCGTTATTGGCTGCTATCTTCGTATTAAAGTTTGGATGTCAGTAAAGAACATCTTGCGAATGCGATACCATGTTGCGTTCCTCATATGCTGATATGCTCGATTTGCGTTGCGTTGCGTTCTTCTAATGAACACAGCAAGTCGTCAAAAGGCGATTCGACACCGAAAAGCAGCCGACATATCACTAATATCGCCGATCCTACAATTGCTTTGTGTGCTATGGCCCTAACAAAGACGGTCGTTTTCCCCCCAATTCTTCGATACGAGTAATTCTTTGCTTTTTTCATTGTTTTCGCCTCTTATTTGTTCAGCTATTTTGGCGTCTGTGGTTTCGACTTTCTCTTTTATCTAAACTAAATAATTCCTTTTGGCCAGATGGGTAAGTTTTATTTGGAATTGTTTACGTTCTCTATTTGCTTTATTGATTTTGTGATGTTTTTTGGGAGAGGGATTCGTTGGTTTTTAGGTTGTTTTGAAGGGATTTCAAGGTTGTATGACGCAACTGGTTAAAAGCCGACAATTTACTTAATTCTTGTTTTTCCGACAAGGAAATAATGAGATACGAACAAGTGTACCTGATTATGCTCGTGTTGTTTTGACATTTTTGTATAATCTAAAGATAATTTAACACAATATATGTTATAAAATACATAGTATTTGTATTGGTTCAAATTAACGCGGTTATTTATACGTATATAGAAAGCACACGTTATTAAAAAATCGAAAACCCTCGACACCTAAGAAATGGCTTATGATCTTAAAAAGCAGCAATGAAAAATCGCAGACGACTAATCTACGAAATTCTAGAATTGCGATTGTGAAAAAAAAGTTGTGAACAAGTTGCTCCCGAGGTCTACTGTTCGCAGAACTACTAATATTTAACATCAAAAATTGTAAACAGCTTAAGACAATAAACATATAACATACATTTTGAATCCACAATGTCCATGCGAATTGAAAACAAAGGTTCACTGCAGAATTCCATTCTGATTACCAATACAAAACTCCCTAAAACTGGTCTAATCCTATCGTTTCCATATCTCCTCCGTTGTAAACCGTGGGGTTAACCATACAGGGTGTATTTTCAGTTGGTTTCAACTCTGGGCTTGAGTGTTAAGTTTTGACAGCGGTTACAAGCTGCAAAGTTGAAGTTTTAATATTTAACGGACAAAATGGTTGGTTTCACCGGACTAATGAATTGATGTTTGTTGGTAAACAATGAAGCTTGATTTATGACGTGAAAGCTTTTCGTAAGTCACTTTGTTGTGATTTCTTCCAGTACTTTCTTGCCTTTAGATCTTTGCTATTTACTATTGAACGTTAATGCTGAAATTGTTTGACTTTGACTTTGGTTATAGCTGCGAATTCTTCGATTGCAAAAAAACAGCTGTTCCATACATTTTGTCGAGTGTTGTTGTGATTTTTGTATGGAACAGATGTTTTTTTGCGATTTCAGGGTTGGTCCCATAGTAAAAGTTGTTCATGATGATGATACCTCTCAATATTGAGACCCAAGAATGAGTAGACTAATAAATAAGTATCAGCATTTAGGTCAATTGGACATTTTTGGGGACAAATTATCAGGGTTCAAGATTGGCTTAAGCTTGATTATGGCCTGTCGGCCATAGTCAGGTTTGGGTTAGTCTTGAATATTGTATATTACAAACTCTCTAACTCTTCTTCTAGATATTATAAATAGTTAAAAATTAAGGAATAATAATGCATGCTGTGCTTCCTTAGATAAATAACGCATTTTGTTTAAATTTAGTGTAAGATTATGGTGTTAGAATTAATGTTGTTATAAATGTGAAGCCTCAATAAATAAATACATATTGCCAAACTTTTCATTATCACCTTGTATATAAATGAATATTGATAAACTGGTCATACAATTTTCCTAAATAAATAAATAAGCATTTTTTTCTCTACTGAAAAGCATATTTCTATTAGCTATTTCTCATTTCTTGTAGTTTATTTGAGATTCCGAAAATGGCAACGACCTTAGTCAGGTTTCTCAGTTCGAAACAATTGTACTGCGATTTTCACATTAAAATAGAAACGAAATTAGGTCTAAATTACAAAGACTGGAATGGTTCACGCGCATGCAATCATTTTAATACGTTATACAAGTTTTGCTGTTATTTTTAGCATGAATTCCGTAATATTATCAGTAATTTGATAACATTCACTATTTGAAACGCTTGGGATTTTAATTTGTTACTTTGATATAAGTACTTAAAAAGAGCTGATTTTAATTACTTGTAAAGTGTACTACCGGATATAATACCACTACTGGGATATAACTTGGACTTGACCGTGATTTGCTTTGTTTGACTTAGACGACTGAGACTTGTTATTGTGAAATATTTTTCTTCACAAATCTGCATCAGTCTTTAAACATTCCACTGCTGGGATATCGGTCTACCCTCGAAGGGTGGTTAAGCCATATTCACCGTTCTGGCTCACTGCAAGTTAAATATTACAAAACTGGACACTGGTTGAAATATATGAGGGAAAAAAAAAACAATTTCCGACTGATTATGTCTTCAATTATTATTAGTAGCGCCCATGACAGTTGTCAAGAATACATTAATAGCTTAAAAAATATATATTTTAAAATGACAAAGCAACGGTATCTGTGCACACAAACATTTTAATTTCAAATATTCGAACACCGCAATCGCATCGCGTGTTACTTTTCTGACACGAGGCTCAGGGCGGCTGTTTTATTCAGCCAGAGTTAACGTTACATTGTTTCGAGTTTTCCATCACGCGAATCGGCGAAAATTATTCAAACAAGTTGTGTTAATTTCCTTTTCAAATTTACTTGCCTGTTAATTCGACCTGAATAATTTCTTTATTAATTTTGTTGTAAAGACTAGCGTTATAAAAGTTCAATAACATTTGAGAATTTCGAGTTTCGTTCACGCAAAGGGTTGATGAAAGTGAAAGCTAAATTTTCTTTGTTTCATTTATGAAGTCCAATTTTCTTTGTTATATTTCTTACTAACTTCAATGAAGTTGATAAATCTCATCGGCATTATTCTAAATTCAAAAGTATAAAAGTCAAACTTTTAGCTTAGCACAGTTTGTGCATTAGGTCAGTGAAGTGTTAAGTCTAAAAAAAGTGTACCAAAAGGTTAAAATCGAAGTCGATCAACGCCACAGAATAAGACAGAGATATTTGTGCATTAGGTCAGTGAAGTGTTAAGTCTAAAAAAAGTGTACCAAAAGGTTAAAATCGAAGTCGATCAACGCCACAGAATAAGACAGAGATATTATGTATCTCAACACGCCATTAACGAGCGCTCAGTAAAAAATTAAAAGGCGCGACGCAGATATAAAAAACACAAGCGAGACAGCAGAATTAATTATGACTAAGGTGCGAGCGAGACGGATCGCTAACAGCCAATATCCGTTCGATCAGCTGTGCAGCGGAAACAGCTGGCAACTTGAGTGAGCGTATAGGAGCTTTTTTTTCAGAGTTCCGTGGCTCGTATGAAAAGGCGGAACTCTTAAGGGGCTTTTTTGCTCTACTACTGTAAAAACCAGTGTCAAGTGTAAAATCTCACTAGATGTCTCTTATGTGTCACACATGTATTAATAATGGAAAATGTACTACACTTTTTCGGAAAGTACCTCATTCCTTTTCTACAAATAAGGGAGAAAGTATTTTATTACTGCCGTACAAATAAGCGGGCAGAAAATATGTATGAAAATTCATTATTGACACAATACTTTTTTTTGAGTAATATCTGCAGGTCTTATACCGAAAGACAAAGTTTTATACACAACATTTTGGATAACTCTTTAAGACTGTTATAATGCCATATGACAAAAAGTTTTTATCGCTAAGTCCGCAAAATCATCACCATCATCAGCTATAAGATTTCCACTGGCACTGCCGTTCTAGAATGCCACACCGACCGACAACGGGCCACTTGCATCCACCGATTGCCCTCGACTTTCACAATGTACTCGGTCCACTTAGTGGGAGGCCTACTAGAAAAATGATACTAGGCAGTTATTTTAAAAAAATATTAAGAAATGAAATTTCGGGTCTTTTGCGTTTGATTTATTAATTTATTTATTATTCAATGCTTGTCACACTTACAGCAACGCCAAGGCGTATGACGTATGTTTATTTATTTACCTGAATTTTCAATTTGTTTTGTCTTTTATTTTCCTCCTAAGTAAGCGTAGTGTAAAGTACTATGTATTACTCGGATGAAAGTGTGATTCCCAACTCGGGTGTATCAAACTACACTCGTTAGCAATCGGTCACTTTCTCCCCTCGGATGAAAAAAGAACTATTTTGAAAATTCGGCTTCTACTTAAATTTCCATTCTCAATTCATTCGAAATATGACACTTTTAAAAACGTTTTTTTAACTTACCTACATTATTTTTTGAAGCGACGGAACCTCCCAAAGTTATTTCAATTTCCCTTGACCGTTCTTTTTTCAACCTAGCGATTTTTCCTCGTTGACGAATTTAAAGCATTATTTTTTGTTTGCACGTCCGCGTCAGCTGATCGAATTGTAGAATGAATGTATGTTTTAGAGCACCTTTGTCGCCTGGCACTGCGTCACTATTTATCAAAGTTTTAACGGCTTTTGTTGTGAAATGGCGATAGTTAGTGTTGTTGATTAACTCGTGGCGTAGCTCAACGGTTTCTCTTGATCAGCGAACTAAGGGGATTAGTCTTTGGATGGTTGATCTAGATCTTTCTATGATCTAGTTAAAGCTAAGCAACACCGTCGTTTTAGATGATAAATATGTTAAAGCTGTGCTATTTACCCGACTGCCCGAAAAGTTTTTTTTTGACATGTGTTTGTGTTATGTAAATGTTAAGTATGTTTGGGTGTTAATTCTACTACACTAGAGGTAAGGTACGTGAGACGAATAAAGAAAATTAAATTCGCATGGGACTTTGACTTTGAGGATGGCATGAATCTTATAATCAGCTTTAAAAGCCAGTGTTAGTGGTCTGCTAGTTTTAGTTCTATTCTGTCATGCATCTAGTTGCAAAGCTGCTATAAACAGTCACATTGCTCGGCCGAACCAAACCAAACCAAACGGCCAAACAGGTACCTTTCGATCTTGCATAAGTCATTGTCACGTCTCCCAATTATTTTCGAAAACAGTTTTGCTCAACGATTAGTTTGGAACAAATGCGATCAACCGCCGTTACCGCCATCTGTTGTCGTCGAACAAAAGTAATCATACGGAACTCTCGTTATACACTCGATGCTCCCCCTAAACTAGAAACGAATGACACGTTCGAATTTTAGAATAACCCGAAATTCGAATGCTCATTTAAAATTCGAATTAATATCTAGTTTGAATTTGGACCTGGAGGTCATTTGTTCGTATAACGGGCTGGTTCGAAGTTCAAATACTGGAAACTTGCTTGGCGGGAACGTGAAGAAGTCATGTCGCGTCATTGCATTATTTCCCAAAACTTGTGTTAATGTGTAAAAATGGTGGATTTTTATCTATTAAGTGTTCGTGAACGAGCACAAGTGTTTGTGAATAGTATAATGTTGTGAAACGTGACTCTTCGTGTTGTTTCCAAAACTCCTTAAAAACCTCTAGTTAAGTCTCCACCACTTTACTGGGGCATCACGTGGACTTCACCGCGACTTACTTTGCTTGACTTAGACTATGACTGAGACTTATTTGAACTGTGCAATTTTTGACTTCACTTGAAATATTACAATACTGGACACTGGCTAAATACACAACGTGTAGAGTCAAAACATAAGAAAGAAAAAATAAATGTACTGTTACAATGTTACTATGAAAACTGACGTGGTTTTGACACATTTTCAGAATGTGATCGAAACTATAGTCGGAATAACCGACTTAATTTTACGTGAGTATTCCCGTTTTAATGAAACAAAATGTAACAATATTCCCTGATTATACCCAAATTATACGGCTCAGTTCTAAATTCTCCTTGAATTATAACTCGCGCTCCCCAATCGGATCTCGTTGCATATTCTAAACGAAATCTCCAAAAAATCGTCTCCCTTAATTAGGTCTGTTTGGCTTAATTAAGCCTAATATTACTCCGAACTCGGCGGGAATTTTAATTTTTAACTTTGGTCGGTGAGATTTCTGATGTTTGCCACCTTGGTTTAACCTTGATTCGTTGCCACAGATCTCACCCTAGATTCTGCAATCAGGACGCTCGAAGCGCACCACGCATGAGTCTAAATACACTTATAAGAAATTACTGTGATTGGTTGATAGGTGAGAGTAGGCGTAAGCTTGACATAGCCAATGAGAAAGCTTGGTCGCACTCTCCGCGACCCGCGCCTTCCTCAAACTTTGGTGACTTTTTGTAGGAACAACGAATGTCGTAATTCGGTATCTAGTATGTGATCTGTGTTCTTTGCCTACATTTGGTACGGTATTAAGGATAAAATTTAAAAAAAACAAATGTGACCGTGACTACTACTCGCTACTTGACTGAGAGACCGAGAGTACCGAGAGAGAATAAAAAGAAAGCATTTGTCAAAAGCATTTTTTTTTGGCATTTTTTAACTTACGGGGTAATGTCGCCAGCTTTTTGGGCACCTTACCCGTAGACAGCGACCTAAATGCGTTTTTTTATATTTTAGATTTAATTTATTTAAGTATTTATTTTAATTTTGTTTGTAGTTTTAGTTTTAGTTTGTATCCTTAAGTTTAGATTATAATTAACTTTATATAATATAAATAATAATAATATAGTTTACATATTAGTAAATGTCAATAATATTATAAAGATAAAAACATCTAGACATACATAATTATATACTTATATTTTTTTTTAATAATAAGGTTACATAATTATAACTTAACTTACGGATGACCTTAATCTATCAATAGCTTTAGTTTTCGATTAGCCATAACCACGAGTATATCGTCAGGGTAAAGTCATCTAATATTCCATAGCATATTTTTCAAAGAATTCTCCCTACAATATTCTTATTTATCTCTATTTATAAAGTACTGGTCCGTTTTAATATTTATCGTAACACTAGCTACGCCCGCTGTTTCACCCGCTATTCTTCAGAAGCCGATATTTTTTTTCGGGATAAAATAGTAGCCTATGTTTTAATCTACGGTATGAGCTACCTTCATACCAAATTTCATTCAAATCTGTTCAGCCGTTACAGAGTTGAACGGGAGGAACAAACACACTTAAATACTTATTTTAAGAGAAAAAAATAAACATTTCCGTTTTTTATTCCAAATTTAAAAGTATTAAAAATATAATAACCTTTGTGTACTAAATGTATTCATGAAAATGTTCACTTATTTTCAGGTAAGTATCCAGACCGCTTCAGCCAGTTTTAGGCGGACAGGCGAAGGCAGCATGTCAATCAAAGTAAAAACAGAAAAGGTAATCGCACACCATATCGACCCGACTTGACTCAAAAGCAAAGCAATTAAAAATATGCACAGCATATATAGTGCTTATAATTATATAGTGTTTCGTACAGCAGATTTTTTATCTATACATATTTATATAAGAACTAGCGCCTTTCCATGAAACAACACGCAGACCACACTATTTATGATAGCGACGTGAAATTTGAATCTAATACTCCTGTAATTGTCTAGGTGAAGAATAAGAACGGATTTTGCGAAATTCCTCTTTTAAAGGTTTAAAATTGATTCCCAAAGTTCGTACGAAAAAAAAAGGAATGCAATTTTTTTTTTTTAAATAAATAATAAAGAGGAAATGAGGCGCTTCATTTACTGTAGACTAGGCGAGCAAAGCCGTGCGCGCAAGCTTGTTAACGATATACGACGTCAGTACACGCTTCGTTTACAACGAATAATCGGAAGTCCATAAAGCTGATTCAGTCCTAAGTCCATAGCTTAACTATCACTTGTTAACATTGTGTTTGGCCATTATCTTTGGAATAACATTAAATATTGGATTTTTCTGAGACTAAAATTAGAAATTTAAATATTAAAACGAATAATTGAATATCATATTTTTCTGATTAGAAAAACTACATTTTATTATTCTACTCTGACCCCCGAATACTGAAACGTTTGTTAACTAACGACAGATTAAGTTTATTGCTGCCTTTGTCATTTGCCAGACAAAGGCAGTATTAGAATTAATCTGTCGTCAAAGTTAACAAACGTTTCAGTATTCGGGGGTAAGTCTCCAAAAATGTCAAACTCTGCGAACATAAAGCTGTGGACATAAACACGGACTCTAAAACTTTATTGTACGTGATTCGATCTAGCCACAGAAAAAATTATATTCTAAGGTCACAGACATAATAACCCTCTATAAATTCCGAACTCAGGATGATCAAAGCGCACTCCCTACACATCCTTATAAATACCCTCATTGGTTAATTGCTAGAACGCGAATGGGTTACTTTGTAATAGCCAACGGGGGCTCATTCTCTCAGTCCCTGTGACCCTCTAATTTTTTTTATGGTACTAGTTGACGAGACGAGCAAGTCGCTCATCTGATGTTAAGCATCACTCATGCCTATAACAGTTCAGTACCACCCAGAATTTTGAACTTTAACGGTTCAAAACCACGCGCGGCAACGCACTGCGCTCGTCACCCAGAAATATTCGTTGTTAAATCTATTTGTGCCCAGCAATCGCAACTAGCGCGTTTTTAGTCGAAACAATGATCTCTTAATGCAGTATCTAAAGGGGATATTCTGTGGCTAAGGCTCGCGTCCCAGTGGCCCGACCCTGAGTCGAATCGGCGTCGAGTCTGTGCAGTGTACGATGGCCTGAATGCGTTACGTCAATCAAACTGGTGAAAATATACAAACGGAGGTACTCTACGGGAAGTCGGAACATTCCGTTTGTGTTGCTTACTTAGGTATAAAAGCTGAAAGCTGTCGGTTATAGGCTTCTATTTACGCAGCGATATGATTTTATGACAGACGAGCCAGCCTTGACTTATAATTAATTAAATACCTACATAGTTCTACTAGGTGTTCGTTTAGACGACAGACATATCCTAGGACTGGGCCCGTACCACGTACCAATCATCGCAATAAGCACCTCACGGTACAGGCCCTGTGCGCGAGTACCAACATACGGACAGATGAAAGCAAATTTTGCCAGTTAAAACTAAGACATTTCGCTCGCTTCGCTCACTCGGTCAATAATGAACAAGTCCTATTTTAGGAATTAAGTGGTAAAATGGACCCCCAAAATTTGTATGGAAATAATATATTTTTTCATGCTAAGTCAATGAAACTCGGTTGGTATACTGAGCATTAAAAATTAAGAAAGGCATGTCTCAGGATTTTTCAAAAATCAACCGAAAAGGTCGTGAAATATGGTGTTTTCATTTACTGCGGCTTTTACGAGCAAAGCCGTGCCAAGCTAGTCAACAATAAAAGGATAATATATACTATACACGTTCAATCGACATCTTTAATTAACAAAACAAATACAGTTTCGGCTCTCTAATTACAAATCCAGCTCATGCAAGTACTATTTTAGTTACAACATTATACAGGGTTGTGCTGAAATGGTACCCTAATCCGAAAGGGGCTTATTCGTTTCGAGATGGGGCGATAAGTCCCACACTGACGTCCTGCGTGGGTGTGTGCATCTTCCCCAGCGTCATCCCGAGCCTACCCAACTCCTTGACCCATCCACCTCCTTGAACCTATCCAGCTTCTTCAACCCGAAAGGGGCTTTATAGTACTTATATGATTAAAAACAACTTTTAGTGTTAAATCAACCATAAAGTATCGGAAAACACATCGGCAGTTTCATGCTTTTTCACTTGGCACAATAATTTAAGGCTAGGTGTGTTTAACATCGTCGACCACACTATGACAAGGCGTGCTGTGGTATCAAACGGCAATCCTGTCAACTATAGAAAAACCGTGTAAATTATCATTTTCAATGTATATCGGAATATCAATTTTGAACTAGATAAAATAAGTTATTAATTATAAACAGTACATTGAACTCCTTTCGGATAACGGCCCTTTCCGAATAACCTGCTACATCAAAGTAGCTTACAATTACCCCAAAGTTGGTTTACAATTTAGTTCGTCTATTTACTTATCTAAATATCTCTAATTGGTAGATAAATATTCGGAATTGTCTCCAGATTGTCTTAGAGAAGTTTTGTTACCCTGATATTGGAAGCACCTACCTAATTCGGAGTAATTACCCGTATGGTAAATCACATTGAATAGAATGCGTGGGTGGCAATATATTTGATGACTCTGGCTTAGTTTACGAGGTAGCCGTGGTTATGGCTACCTTGTGAGCCGGAGGTCTCGGGCTCGATTCCCGGTTGGACATATTCATTGTTGAAAACATAAAATCATTGAGTGTGTATTTCTAAACAAAACATGTATTATTTTTGATAAGATAACAAACAATGGGGTTTTTGGAGGGAACACTAAGAATTCACGTCGCTTCATTGTATTATTTTCCTAAACTTGTTTTTTCAGTGTTAATGCGGAAATACGTTAGATTTGTGTTAGTTAACATGCGCGATTGTTATAGTATAATAAAATAACTTTTTTATTTTTATTTTTTTTATTTTTTTAAAGGACTTGTCATTCAGTAACGACGCCACCCCCGTAACAGACAACGGAACATACATAAACTAATATTTATAATACACGCTTCTATAATTTTAACAGCATTTAACTACATTAAACTAGAATTTTGGCGATGTTTCCATAACTCCATAGGAATCCTTAGTAAAGTCTCCACCATTTTACCGGGGCATGATTTAAACTTGACCGTAACTTACTTTGCTTGACTTAGACTAAAAAATAGATAAAATAAATGTTGGCAACACCAACAAAGCTTGGGCCCTATTCCTGTACGCTCGAGATTATCTCGGTCACTCTCACTCCCATTCAATTTTAAATTAGATAGACAGTGACCGAGATAATCTCGAGTGCACAGGAATAGGGTCCCTGCAGTCTAAGCAATACTGACCGGTTGGCCGATAACGTTTTTGAAAAGCAAAGCTCTGTGAGATTGGAATCGGTGACGCATGGCTTTTGATTTTGGCTGCTGCTTCAGAAGATGGAAGTCGGTTTTGGGTTTTTATGTGTTCATGTAATTTAGTTATTGAGCAGATGGTTTGAATCCTTAAAATATTACGTGATTGTATAGTAGAAGTTTGTTTAAATGACCATGCAAAGAAATTGCTAACATAAATAGGTTTTTTTGTCGTGATCACTTTTTAATTCCCTGTAATTTATTTTTTAAAAAAATGTACGAACGACATAGCTGATTCATGAATGCTCTTAATGTCATTGATCACGGCAGGTTTCGACCACCCGAGGACATCTCTCACGGCCACCCGTTACACAGTTGAAGATAACGTCCTTAAATTTAACGGCACCAATTCACGTTGTCACGTGACGTTATCGTTACCGTAACAGGCTACGGGTGGCAATAATTGTCTTAATTAATATTACATGAGTAATGGAGATTATGTGCTCGGGAATTTAGGACGAAATACTACCTTCAATGTTATAATTACCATAACTTTAATATACAAGGTGTTACTGAAAGGTGCAACGATATTGAAAGGTATGTACTCATCATTATAAACAACTTTTACTATGGGACCAACCCTGAAATTGACAAAGACAAATCAGCTGTTCCATAAAAAAGGCAATGAAACGACAAAATCTATGGCTATATATTTTTCGTGATTTCATGTTTGGTCCCATAGTAAAATGTGTACCTAATGATGAGTACATACATACCTTTCAGTATTGTTGCAGCTTTCAGTAACAACTTGTAGAATTACCATATCCTGTGATTAACTTAATTTAACTAACCTAACAATAAACCTACTTAACATGACTACTTAATATATTTGTATCAAGGCTGTTTAGATACGGCAAATAAAAAAAAATATATATATCTATACTGTCGTACCGAGTCCGCCTGGCGAAGTACCAGACTTTTGCCAGTTATACAACCGCCAAGCAGTAGTGTGCAAACATTACTGTGTGTATTGTTTTTCAGATTGAAGGGCAATGTTTCCAGTGGATTTACTGGTTCGCAAAGAGGTTTAACAATGAATATATCTGGGTGACGACTACTTTAAAACGGAACATCAAAATTTGCCATATTAAATTGAAACTGGCTAGTTTTGCTACGCCACAAGCTACATTTTCGTAGCACGCTACGCCGTAGATCTCGGAGCTAGCTACGTCATGGTTTTCCTCACATTTTGAATGATGCGACATCGCGGTTCCAACTCGGAATTAGCTTGCAACTGGCTACATTTCAAGTATGTACCTTAACTGCTTGTCGTAAGAGTCAAATTTGTCTGTGTGAAGGAAATGAGGGAGCAATTTACGAACAACTTAATTTTTGAAATGGGATTTAACTTGGATTAACTCACGCGTTGGAGTTTTAACTGAGATTATCTAACCGCGTGATTCTACTGTAATAAGATTATCGGTGAGTGATAACGATAAGGACGGAGCTCAGTCGCTTGTAAAATTCAATCTAATTTAACAACACTAGGAATCACTACAAGCTTCGAGCTTTTGCGAGCTGAAGTGGCAATGGGCAGGCCACAACGCTCGAATAATCGATAACCGATATGGTAGAAAGGTTAGATAGATAGATAATATAATTCTTTATTGTTCACACCACAAATGACATACATAAGTCAAAAATAACTTAAAACTAGGCCTTATCGCTTAAAGCGATCTCTTCCAGGCAACCTTAGCATGGAGAGGATTTTTGATTTGATTTGCGGTTTTGCGTACGAACTTGAAGACGCAGTGTAGGTAGGCCTAGGTAGGCCAACGACATTGTGAAAGTCGCTAGCAATTGGTGGATGCAAATGGCAGATCGTTCAGAGTGACGCTCTTCCGTATCGTGGTCGCCACTCAAGAACTTTTCTTCCCCATCGGTTATCGGTTCTTCGTGTGATGTGCCCTGGCCATTCCCACTTCAGCTTGCAAACTCTGAAAGCTATATCGGTGACTTAGTTCTTCGGCGAATATCCTCATTCCGAATTTTATAGCGCAAAGAAACTCTAAGCATAGCTCACATTGCCCGCTGTGTGACTTGAGTTTCTCCAAAAGACCAGCTGTTAAAAACCACATCTCAGTTCCATCATTTATTTATTTATTTAAGACCAACAGCACAATAATACAAAATAAAGAACAGATACATTACATAAAACAGCCAATTAAAGGTCTATTCTATTTTAAGTAGTATAAACAATATCGCTTTAAAAAACATCATCATGATTATCATCAGCTTATTCAGCCTATTGCAGAGCATTTACCTCCCTCTTTCGCCAGTCTGTCTGCCAATTTCGTCCAGGTTTTGGCGATAATTTTCTGAACGACATCGCTATATCGGTCTTCTGAGTTCCGTGATATCGCGAGTGAAGCCGCGAAGCGCAGCTAGTCGAAAATAAAGGCAAAGTCAAATAAACCTAATTTAATATTGAATGATGAGACATGAAACTTGAGACATGCAAATCTTGAGCCGTGGAATTCATTATTTATGAGACGGGATCGAAGGCGACGAAACGAAGCGCAAATTTGACGCGTACATTTATTATGTAATCTGGGGACTTTATGTACTACTATAATAGTCGTGGTAGCTCAGTGGGAGAACTCTCGCCTCACATTCCTGAGGTAGCGGGCTCGAACCCGGGCGCGCCCGTACCAATGAGTTCTTTGGAACTTACGTACGGATATACCACTGGCTTTACTGTGACATCGTGAGGAAACCTGCATATTTCCGGAGAAGAAATTCGATGGCGTATGTGAATCCGTCAACCCGCACTGGGCCAGCGTGGCGGATACGGCCTAATCACCCTTCGAGGGTAGGCTGATGTACCAGCCGTGGGATGTTTAAAGGCTGATATGGTATGTACTACTATGTCAAGAAAGTACCGGGAAAAGTTCAATAATACACAATTCGTTATTCTTCCAAATTTATTTTATCGCCTTCAAAGTAAAGGAATGCTTCAGAAATGATGCGCCAACGAATAATCCAACCATCGAAACATTTTTAAACACTTTTTCCGGAATTTAGTTCAGTTCTCGCCGCGAGTTCTCTTTTATGTCTTCTACCGAATGAAAACAGGTGCCACGAAGTGGTAATTTGAGTTTAGGAAAAAGAAAGAAGTCGGTTGGAGCCATATCTGGTAAATAAAGGTTGCTCGATGGCATTCGTTGAGTTTTTGGTACAAAATGGCGGCCTTGTGCGAAGGCGCATTGTAGTGGTGCAAAATTCAAGACTTTTTTTTGTACAGTATGAAATTCGCAACACATTAGGGATGATCACAGAAGTGGAAAATGTTTTACCTCTAGCTCTTCTGTGGGGATGATCCAACAAAAATCAGCACTTTATTTAATCTAAATAACAGATGCAACTCAAACTCCGCGCCGAAATGGAAAACAGTAGCAAACAAGCAGCAAAAAAAAATTGGGACCATAAGCAAATGATCAATTCCCGATACTTTTTGGACAGAGTGTATATTGGAGAATTTTATTATGTATTTTGGGGGTTTCATTATTTTATCATGGGGACTACATTGTGAGGAAGGTTCCATAAATATCTATTATTTCCACAAACTTTGATGACTTTTTGTAGGAACCACGAATCTCGTAATGCGGTATCTAGTGTGATCTGTGTTGTGGATGTTCCTGACTGTGATGTGGCTTATTGTGTTTGCCAGTTGAAAAGTTAATCGGTAAGCATTGCATAAGCTCTCCTATTTGTGCGAACAAAATAAATAATGCGCTGTTAAATTGTTGATGCGTTATTCAACAAATAGCCAAATGGTTTATGCACTGTCGGACAAATAGTTAATTAATTATTAACAGCATTATTGTAATGTGGAGATTCCAAATAGGCTTTACAACACTTTTTACCGAATATTGGCATTTTGATGAATGCGCTTATGTATGTAGCAGCTACCTGATGCAGCTTAGTCCCAACGTTCCCAGTACCCAACCTTAGTAGAGAATTTAAATTCTTAACGTCCACGGACTGGTAGGTCGGTCAGGTCGTCAAAGTACGCTCGAGTAGCTACTCGATCTGCTACGCAAATTAATAATTACTACTAAAAACTAAGACGATGAACTAGAATAAAAGTATAAAAATCATATTTCGAAGCACCAAAAAGAATTAAAACTTGTCTCAATGTTGTCCCGCTTCAAACTTTTGTTATAAGACTTGAAGTTTCTTTAATAAAGGACATTTTTGGATATTCTTCAACGTTAGGTAAAATAAAGCAATATAAAATGTAAAGTTGTTTGCTGCGTGAACCAGAATAGATAAGAAGCTTCGATTGGATATTAAAAGAAGTTTCACTTGACTTTCAAATATGAAAATTCTAAGGCTATGAATGTGAATGAATGATTATTCTATAAAATTTACTAAAACTTACGTGTTACTCGTACAGATATCATAAAAATTGTGTTCTGAGTTCTATGTGGTGTTCGATTAGATGACGGACATAATTCTAGGATATAACTGTACTCTCCGAACAACTTTTACTAACGGACCAAACCTGAAATCGTAAATAATAAAGAAGGGAAAACAACTGGGAAACAAGGCGTTTGATGTCGCCGATCATAACGTCCTCGCAAAACTAACAAGCATACAAGCATAGTTTTTCACGGTGTAGATAAAAATATTAAAAAAAAAACAAGTTCATAATAATGGGTACAATGATACACTTGAATATGTCGGTCGTCGGCGAGGGGTTGCTTAAATCTCCACGCTTGGCAGGCGGCTCGGGGATCGCAGAACGCTCACCACTTACTAAGAGGACGCTGCTGCCCGCCCTCTGGTAGATCTCGTCGCAGTTTTAGGATAATATACTCGGGTCCCTGGTCCACTCTTAAGACCCAATATAACTAATCTTTTCAATCGTAATTCTATATATCATTGTTTTTTGTATATATATTTAAGGTAATACGACAGGTAATCCGAATTACCAATTTGGACAAACAACGCCGGCAATACCACACAAAACAGGCGTTCCGAAAATATTAATATCCGAGCCATAACGCGGGATTCCCGCACGAACCCTGTTTAGTCTACGTTGTAAATCTACGCTGATCCATCTTCAAACCACTGCAAAAACTGGCCAAGTTTATGTCAGCCTGCGTAATAGCGAAGGGTCCCGTAGTTATTTAAGTAAAAATTAACCCCTGTATTTTGAGCTCTTTTTAAAGCTCTCGAGGGACAAATCTACCTTTTTATTCCTGTTTGTCCCCTGATCGAGTTTGTCGCGCTTGTCCATAATTTAGACTAACACTTTTTGAACTTCAACAGTTCAAAACCATGCGGGGCAATGCACTGCGCGGCGAAGTTGGTAAGTTAATACATAATCTTACCAGCTTCGAATAATTCGCACTTAGAGCCCTAGATAAAACGGCGCGACCTTCCGGCATCGTAACACGCCAAACGGCGAGTTAAATGGTATCACACCTCCTAACAATATGAATGCAAGCACCACCTACAAACGCAAGCTTACGTCTGTATACGAACGCACACGTGAATGCCTACCATGCCGTTATGGATTACTAATTTACATTTAAAAATTAATATTGTATATATAAGTATAATATATATATTTATTACGTATTATTCATCATATGATGTAGTGAATGATTATTTTCATTTAATTAGTAAAACATGGTTGACTAATCAATACGTAGAGGAAAAAAAAATGCCATAAATAAAAATTATAATAATAATAAAATACTGCTTAACGAACTCGACTGGTGATTGCAAATACAAATAAATTTAGTCGACTTGAGAACCTCTTCCTTTTTTTGGGAAGTCTGTTAAACTACGGGCGCATGCGGGGAGCGGGTGAGGAATCTTGAATTGGCGGGGGGCGGAGAGTGGCTATTCGTATGTTGTACCAATATGTTATTCTGTGATGATGTCTAACACGTATCTTTATTTAATTCCTACAATAAACGATTCGTTTTCAACCTTCGGGCCCCTACGAGTACTCGGCCCACAATCTTATTTACATTAAAAAAGAACCTCCCGAACAGCATGCATTAACTTGATACGTGACGTCATAAACGCACGACTCCCGAAATATGTTTGTCCCTGTTGTACATGTCCTCATGAATTTTAAGTTTACAAGAGACCGGGCGTTTTGAATAATGCACGCGTGCCTGTCACAGACAACAAACAGTGTACTTCTAACAATCACATTTAACATCACACTAACGCGAGTTTCGTGTGTTCGTTTCGTTCCCGACTTTGTAATAGCCAAACGGATTGCGATCTCGTTATACAAGCTTACACAGCAAGTCATATTATTAAAATAAAAACAAAATACCCGACTGCAGAATGTAGCGTACAAGACTCCGGACGTAAAGAGGAAACCAACGACACCTCAGACGTCAAAATCGGTCAAGCCGTTTAGGTTAAAGGAAGTAGTTATACGAACACACAAAAACATATATTATATAATTATGTAACTTAGGTACATAACTTCTTACATGCACCCCAAAACCATTACCCTCCTTTTTAGGCAGACGGGTAAAATAAGTGTAAAATTAACGTTTAGACCCAAAAAAAACAATGGAATTGATTTATCGGATATGCGTTTTGGACTCTAGTTTACCGTCAGAAATATGATCAATATTAAGATAATATTTCATATATTTTCATATTATAAGACAATATATTATTCGCTGCAATAAACTATACTTGGCGAGGTGTATTTGTCTTCGGAGGCATAAATCGGCGTTATTAGTAGAAGTCAAGCCCTATCGTACAAATTTCATACCGCGTTTTTTACACTGTGTCTCAATCCCTTTGTCGCGGGAATCAATAAACTATGCTCAACAGTTTTTTGATGCTTTCGTCTAAGGGGAGATTATGATAATCCGGAGTCACGTCCCAGATTCACAACCTCTTTGTATATTAACTTTGTTTTGGTTTAAGTGTAGGCATAGAAAATATTATGTCTGTAGGTAATAAATAATAATTAAATGTTATATTGTACATACAGTTTTTTTTTTTTGTTATTAAATCTACTTTTTTTCCAAAAGTCCTTAGCTAACTATTTACGTTTTAAAGGCAAAATCACGCCCAATACCAAATTATTATTGAGAAAAACGTGCCTTTCCTTTACTTGATTTTTCTGTTTCTATCTCTCCGTTTCTAGTCTTCCTGCTTACTCTCATTCTTGCTTTTTTAACCGACTGCCCAACAAGGAAGGTAATGTTTTGGGGTGTATATACGTATGTTTGTATGCTCCAGTATTACCTCCTATTTCCTAAACGGCTTGACCGATTTTAACGAGGCTACATTTTACAGTCGGTTTTTTTTTTTTTTTTATTATTACTTGTTTTGTAAAAAATCCTGTAATTAAATAATAAAAATGTAAAATTCCATATCGTGGTCATCTGGCCGAGTATCTACTGAGCGAGACGTTATGTACGGGCCCAGAAGGAGCATCTAGGACTCTAGCTCGGCCTGGCTCCGTTTCATTTAGTTAAAATGTATTATTTGAATGCAAAAGTAATTAATCAAAATAATGTTAAATTAATCTGTCAGGGAAACACATTAAAAATATCACAAAGCGTAATAATATTCCAACTAGCAGCAATTTTCCAAGAAAGCAGACGTTTTCAGAGTTCGAAGAAATTCTACTAAGAAACACGTGTGATGTTATGAAAACAGTAAGGACAACTTGGTATTATTGTCTAGTGTCGTGTCCGTATAACACTTCAACATCCAAATACTTTTCTCAAACCTCCTTGGGTATTAGTTAATTGTTTAGAGAGCCTTCTTCGAGTTAAACCATTTTTTAAACAGTTTTTGTAGTGGTAGGATTCTCTCGCAGATTCTGCCTGGTAAAGTACCACACCATTGACAGTTATGCAACCGCCAAGCAGTAGTGTGCAAGTATTACTGTGTTCCGGATTGAAGGGCAATGTTTCCAACGTAATTACTGGGCATACAGAGATTTTACATCTAACATCTCAGGGTGACGAGCGCAGTGAATTGCCGCGCATAGTTTTGAACTGTTGAAGTTAAAAATTCTGAGTGGCACAGAACTGTTATGGGCAAGCGTGACGCTTAGCATCAGGTGAGCGACTTACTCGTCACCGAGTAACATAAAAAAAACTACTTTTTATAAGTGACTAGCTTGATCGCAAGGCTTCACTCGCATAAGCTACAGTAAATAAAACACCTCGTTACACTCCTTTAGGAGTTGATTTTCGAATAATCCTCAGAGATTACTTTCTTTATTTTTTATGCTTAGTAAACCGAGTTTCATTGGCTTAGTATGAAAAAATATTTTATTTCCTTACAAATTTTGGAGGTCAATTTAACCCCTTTGGAGGTGCAATTTCCGATTGATGGAAAGTCCATACTTATTTTCATCTTGACCTAGAAATACTAGGTTCAAATTTCACTTCTCTATCATAAACGGTTTGTTCTGTGTGTTGATTCCTAGAAAAGGGCTAGTTCTTTTATATTTATTGATATTTTAACGATAGCAGGATTATTATAATTATGGAAAAAAAACCGACTGCAAAATGTAGCTATGACTCTCCTAACATCAAGATACATCCGGTTTAACTGTGAAATATTTTAATTCGCCTAAAATATAACAATACTTGACACCGGCTTGAATACTTGAATACTTGGCTAAATGCCAAAATATAAGATCAAAAAAAAAACAGTTAATTTTTCAAATTCCTTTCTCGAAGATAGTACCACGATATTTGTGTACCAACAAAAAAAGAAGAAACTTTGTTAAAAAAGTTTAAATATAATAGTGTCAGTTTAGCCCATACTGATCACACTGTCTCCAAGGTAAAGATATAAACGTCTGCCCAGAATAAGCTCGAAACTTGTCCACGTACGCGTGAAATATAGCTTGAATATCATTTTTAGTGCGCGTTGAAAACTTTATTTATGTAGTCTAAAGAAACTTCCTTGGACTTAACGCGGAAATGCATTGCCTTTACAGTTCGTAGTAAACTGCATATCATTGTAGCTTGTTCGTATTATCTAATTGTTAGATGGTTATGCAAAAAAGCGTAAGACTTTGTATATCGTTGTAGTTTGCTCGTATTATGTTTGGATTTATTTTTTATGTTACTCGTTGACGATACGAGCAAGTCGCTCACCTGATGTTAGGCGTCACGCTTGCCCATAGTAGCTCAGTGCCACCCAGAATTTTGAACTTCAACAGTTCAAAACGATGTGCGGCAATGCACTGCGCTCGACACCCTGAGATGTTAGATGTTAAATTTCTGTATGCCCAGTAATTACGCTAGAAACATTGCCCTTCAATCCGAAACACAGTAATGCATGCACACTACTGCTTGGCGGTTGAATGACTGGCAAAGGTGTGTTACTTCCCCAGGCGGACTCTGCAAGAGAGCCCTACAAAAACGATTATGCAACGAAGCGTAAGACTGTCATTTGAAACCATTGATTAATATTCGCCAGTTATTCAACCATCAAGCAGTAGTGTGCAAACATTAATCCAATCCAAATTATATTAAATTTCATTTGTCCGTGAATTGCCGCCCATGACACTATTTATTTGAATTGCAGTAAAACCATCCACTCACATATACTTACATACACTAAACATTACTCTCCTTCTTAGGTAGTCGGGTACAAATGAGAGAGAGCTACTTAAACATTAACAGCTTAAACTGAACGGTTATAATTATAGTAAGGAATTTTAATGATATATTCCATCAAATTAGTCCTACAATGAAGTCGTATTTCGCCACAGAAAACAATAGTCAAAAAGGGTACCCTTAATTATCCACTTTGTTACATATTGGCGTCGAACAATGTAACGAAATTAGTACATGTTACCCTAAAATAATAGTCTTTGTGTTACCTTGCGCCTCTGGTCGACCACAATTCCGAACCTGCCTATGTTTCAATTGACCCTTTACCACCCAAGCCATTCCGACCCTTAATAGTAACTTGGTAAAGTTGATTTCGGTGGAGGGCTGTCACTTGATTTAGTGGTGTTCGAAAGCCTTTTGGAGCGAGGTAATCTGCTTCGAACCCGAATGCAATTAATGGCGTTCCACAGCAAGGCGATGGACTTAGGGTTGTGAATTTGTTATATCTTGACGTGCTAAGTGATAAGATACGAAATCGGGAAATTTTACCCGACTATCCAAGGAGGGTAATATTTTGGGATTATGGAGGGTATGTGAGTTTGTGTTTTCTTATATTACCTCCTGTAACCTAAACGGCTTGAACGATTTTGACGAGTAAGGTATTGTTGAACTATCGAGAATTTTAGGATGTCATTGTAGTCACCATTTTACAAATCTAATAGGTTCTCGTGTTTCTCTTAGTCAAAGACAGCAATAGCACTAACTTTTGTTTAGCGAGTTTGCGTGGAATCGACGCCACTGCCTTCGGTTTTCTTGTATCTGTTGTTGTGCCATTTTCTAAACTGAACTAAATTTGACAGCTCTAAAATTATTGCCATCCTTTTCTCACATACTGAAATTAAAAGAGACGCTGATCATTTTCGTTCAGTGAGTTGTAAAACAGAGTCGACAAATTTACCGTCTCGAAAATATGTCCAGCACTTCCGAAAAAAGCCAAACATCTCCATTCACAAGATTTCACCGTAAAGTAAACGTACAACCCAATTGTACCCTCAATACATTTCAAATAGAAACAAACTTTTATCAGGGACCAGTACAATTTGTAAAAGGGACACCAATATCATAGAATAAAGAGCTACAGAAGGATAACTCGGGGAACATGAAAACTGTAAAACATACACTCAACTAGACGATCTACAAAGATCAGCGTTAACTACCCCCGAATTATAGATGTTCGTAATTTTATTGTTATTTATTTATTTTTTATTATTTATTTATATTTCATTTATTTCACGAGAAACAGAGCGACAGCTATACAATTCCAAATATCGAATGCGCCAAAACCTCGCGGCAGGACTACCCTCTTGACTATACAAATATCTACCCGGCCGGGTATCGACCCCGGGAACTCTTACTCATAAGGCAGACGAGCTAACAAAGTAAGCCAGGAGGCTTATGGCACAATGTCACGTAGTGTAATTGATTGATGAGCAGCAACTTACATTTAAACGACGGTTCTTTGCCATCCCTTGAGATTAGAGTTGTCCCTCTGGTCATTAGTTCGTGCCAATACAAATCGTTTCGTATCGGGTTGAGGCAATAGGCAGGAATTGTGCGCTTTTGTCGTCCATTCTCAAGGGAGAGAGGTCCCTGAGGCCAAGTCGGCGCTCAGATAAGGTATTGTGTTTCGGCCTTAGGGATCGTATCTGAACTATGATATTCGATTTACGAAGTTTCGATTTAGTTTCCGTTCGATTTGCGACTGAGAATGCTATAGAAAAACTCGATTGTTGTTATTGGGAACCAAATTTACACGTCCTTTGTTTGCTATCCACGTCCAGCGCTAATCAAACCCGCCACACTCGTCTAATTCATGTAAACCTGGATCATTGCATAAATATGTAACTAGCTGCTACCCGCGACATCGTTCGCGTGTATATAATACAATAACATAAGCATTTTTTGAAAAAACATGAGGTAGCGGCATATAGTTTATACAAGGTATTGACACCAAAAACGAAAGATTTTGTTAAGATTTAGGGGTGATGACAGAGAAACCCGAGAAACAGAGCGACAGCTATACAATTTCAAATATCGAATGCGCCAAAACCTCAGTGAAGGACTATCCTTTTGCCTAAAATAAACTACCTAAACTGCTTAGACTACTGCACATAAAGAATGGTTAGATTACGTAGAGACTATTGAAGGCCTAAAGACAATCCAATTGCTATTATTACAAGTCAGATATTATAAACTGTAAATATTAGAGTCTAGTATAAAAAGTAGAAGTAGTATTTTGATATCTGTGACACTTGTTTTAACTATAATTATGAAAATTAATGATATAATGATTATTAATGAATGATTTAATGAGGCCAGCCAAAAAAATCATACTGTACCTCAAAATCAACTGCCAGTAAAACACGGTCTCACTGCGCCGTCCCCAGTTCGATTGCGTTGAAACCTCGTTGCTGCATCGCCAAAATGTTCCATAGAGACGGGAACCGGACTTGATACCGGCCTATTCCGGACTAATGACCTCGTCGTGACTCGTACGTTGTTTACCGGAAATACGTCGTAGTTCCTATTTACGTACCCTTGCTAGGCGATGTCTGTAGGTACAAAGTTACGCTCAGCGCGCTTGCGTTTTTTGGCAATTACAGCTTAAGAATCTAATAATAATAAAAACGTTTATATCAGGCACATACACCAAAAAAAAAACATTAGAAAGATTTTAAAAAAATATTAAAAATACTTTAATTATAGAATAAATAGACTTATCCTTTAATTATATAAAATCAATTGATATTCTATCATGATATATAGAATGCACCACGATGTTTTCCTTCACCTTGTCTTATTACACATTCAGCCGAATTGTAACACATAAATATCCTATTTTATTATGCTATTAATATTCTATTATAATAAATTACTTGTGTGGAATAGCTAGAGCGTAGAACTCAGGTCCCAAAACACCTATTGTTCTAGAACTATGACCGAACGCTACGAATGGCTACGATCGTGTAATCAAACGTAGCTATTCAATACATCACGTAGCTCTACGTGCTACGGCGTAGTATCGTGCCGCTACGGCTGGCTGGGGGCCTATACGGGAACAAAGATCACCCTAGATTGCGTACTTTGGACGACCGAAATACACCTACAAAACTTACTCTCGTTTGGTTGATTGCTAGATGCAAGTAGGCGTAACCTTGATAGCCAATGAGAACGCTTAGTCGCAGTCCCCGCAACCCGCGCTGTCGAATTTCGGTGAGTTTTGGTGAACAACGATCTCATAATGCGGTATCTAGGGTGATCTGTGTACGGGTATTAACCGATGGACGCATACGTAAGCAGTATTACTGTTTCGGACGCTGCGTTTTGCGGCGTTGCGGACATTGACGGGAATTATGCGGTCGTCGGAAATCCAGAACTTGATAGACAGAACTAGACACAACTAAATGAGATAAGACTAAACGCGAGTAGACAGAAATTGGAGCCGATTCTTTTATGATGTACGTGTAATCTCGAGTTTCGGAAACGTTTGTTAACTTGGGAAACAGATTAATTCTAATGCTACCTTTGTCTGGCACTAAACAAATGACAAAGACAGCAATAGACTTAATCTGTGGTCAAAGTAGTTGATTGATTCCGGCGTAACTTTGCGGAAGTTGATTTTCAAACTGTGTCAAATATAACCAATATGTAGTGTCTTTCCGCTGCAACGTCGCGTCCAATACAATAGGAATAATGAACCATTGTTTGTTTGTAACCTTATATTTATTTAAATTTTAATTAATATTTTGAAAAGAGAAGTATTAAACATTTTTATTAACATATATTTTGAAAAGTCAAAGTTAACAAACGTTTCAGAAACCCGAGGAAACTCGTATCAGATTGAATGAATGAATGAGAGAATTTGTCATCACACGTCTTGTGCATTTCCCAGTGTCAAGTATTAAAATTATGTCGTTTATTTGGCGCAACCAAGGATTCTGCTACTATAGCAGATGGGCCACAAAGTATTGTTTGCTCACGTCACTTGGGACCGCCTTGCGGCACGTCGGCCATATTTTGTAACCCAGCCAAGCTAGTATGTCAGCTGTCAAAAACTGTCAAATATTTTTGAAGTATTAGGAAACCACTAGTGAAAAGGGTGGAGTTGACGCCATATTGTGTATTCAAAGTGCCGCAAATAATTTCGGAATTGGACGCAACACATTAGCATTGCCATAGAACGTTACAATGTAGCCACTTCTGGGTACGCTGCCGACTGGTAGTGGACTTGAACATTTGAGCTATCTTTAGACTTTCAATGGTATCTGGCAATCGAACTGTTCGTTTCATGTAGTAGGCTAAGTAGTCGAGGTAGTTTTCTTTCTTTTGTATTTTGTATAGTTAACAAAGGCCCTAATTTAAAAAAATATATTGTTTTTTCAAATTGATAAAATAAAGTAAATTGTTGTTAGTTGTTGTAAGTTGTTGTTGTTGTGTTGTAAATATCATCAAACAAATCTTAGTCGCAGTCAAAGTAAATGATGTTGGAGTAGCTAACCTTTGCTAGCTAACCGCTAATCAGTAGTGTTCAAAATTGCTGTGATCCGGATTGAAGGGCAATGCCTCCAGCGAAATTACCGGACATTGCCGCGCAGGTTTTTAACTGTGTTCGAAATTCTGGCTAGCACCGAACTGAGCGTGAGGCTTAACATCAGGCGAGCGAAAAAGAAAAAAAAAACAAGTGCAAGTAATGTCCTAGTAAAGTGTTAGACACTACTAGTTCTTTAATATGTATCGCTGAACTCGGCCATCATCATCTTAATTAAGGCCATGCTTAATGCTTAGTAATAAAATGACTCGATTATCTCGCTTCCTTAGCTGGACAGTATCTTAATTTTAAATCTCGCTATAAACAAAATTTATCTCGACCATCTCCACCGCTCCACGAACGAAAGACCAAAATTATTAAACAACCAGATACACTTTGTAAATTCAGCACTAAAGTTGCGATTTGCAGCTGAATTGCAGCTAAAATTAGAGACATTAAAACAGCTTTACAGTTCAAATTTAAACGAACCGCCGGCCGTTCACCTCGCAAATATCTTCTCTAAGGTGAAACGGGGGAGTGGAAATAAATATCCACCCTCGAAATATCCACCCTAATTCGTAAGTACCCCTCGGTAGCCCGGGGGTTGGCATGGCAACACCGAGACGCCGCTGCACGGTAAAAACAAGGCCGTTTTTGGCTGCATTTTGAGACTAGGAGCTGTTGTAAATTTCTATGACGAAGGTTAGAAATGTGATACGCAGGTTTTATAACGAAAGCTGTAAAATTGACGAAAAGGCTGTATATTTTTACCAGCCATTTTGACAATCCCTATTACCTGAACCTCTGTAAGTCTGTTATATCTGTAGTATTTGTAGTATCTGTAGTAATCTGTAGTAGAGGTTCAATTTGTTATTTACAAGTATGTTACAAATTTGACGACTTGAATGTCAGGTCCCTTTCCAGGCTAGGCTTGCTTACCATCTTCGTCCACACTGTCACTTACATCAGATAAGCGTGATCAAAGGACTAACCTGGTTATCAGTAGTTTCTTTTTGCTATAAGAACAGCGCGAGACAAAACAAAGAGTAAAATTACAGAGAGCGCTTGCAGTATTTTTTTTTTCTATTTCTTTTAAGTGTAATATATTGCAGTAGTAAATAAAATGTTGGGTGCAACAGATGTGGGGTGGGGTTTTGCTAGCCATCACGCACGTCGTGTTGTTAGTCTTGTTGGATTTCCTAACGTGGGGGAGTAATAAATATCCACCCTCTAATTCGAGCACGTCGCAGCCCCAAGTTAGTGGTCACCCCGAGCGTTGCCATGGCAACACCGGGATGTTTTGATAAATCATCGCATTATGGTGGTACTTTTATCGGTGCGCTTATAATTAGGCAAACGAGTTGCTTGTCTCCGTACTCCATACATGGCTGCAAATTACTGGCCGAATATAAAAAATAAATTTGCTTCTGTTGCAGGTTTTTGTCTTAAAAAACGCTACTTAAAATGACGGCCGCCTCTCTGCTTACACCGTCGCCTTAGTTATTGATGTTTTTGGTTCTCCTTCCCTTCCTTTCAACTTTTCTCTTGACTACTCGTTCTCTCCAAAGTATTGAGTTAAGCACACCCATTTATCACATTTATGGCGCACCCTGTATCTAAGGTCAGGACTACGCAGACGGGGAAAATGCATTTACTCCACGTTATATAAGTATTTTCCCCAATAAGGTGTCAAATGTCGGTAGCTATTAGATCATTCTGAAAGCAGGTTAGCTAGCTTTCACACACAATGAAAGTTTGATATGTTCACGTTTTATATCTTCGCAATCGATACAATTTTCTCAAGCAATTTCGCCGTTATCTATCGTGCGTGGCTCTAAAGGCTATATTTTATGGCACGTGTCATCAAAAGCTCGGTAATAACAAAATATCATTAAAACCTGTCCTCTGTAAAATAAACCTAAGTTATATTTTTTTTTGTTCCAGGGATGCCGGTTTCCTGAAGATGGCCTCACGCACCCCGTCCCTTGAGTCGCTGCCCGGTGCCAATTCGATAGGTTCTCTGGAGCGTGGCTCCTTATCTCCTCTCACTCTCAGCGGCTCGTCGCCGCCTGCGAGCGACTCCGCCGTATGTGACCTCCGCGAGTTCGACGGACTCGACACCATCTGCGCAATCTGCCGAGAAACTTTCGTCGACCCGAAAGTACTCAACTGCTTCCACACTTTTTGTCGGGGCTGCTTGGAGCGAGAACAAACGCACCCCGAGAAGGTGACCTGCGTGACTTGCCGCGTGGACAGCATCTTGCCTCCCGCCGGCGTGCCAGGTCTTCTCACTAATCTCGTGATCGCTGCGGCCGTTGAGCAAGACGCCGATCTCCTGCCCGTGGCCCGCACCACCACTAGCTCGCCCTCTATCCGCTGCACGGGTTGCAAGTCCAAGGAATCCGACGCCGTTGCTCGTTGCGTCGATTGCGCTAATCTCCTCTGCCCCAACTGTGTGATGGCGCACCAATTTATGCATTGCTTCGAAGGCCACCGAGTGCTGGCCTTCCAAGATCTAAACTTCAAAGACGATAAGGGCTTACTCGGAACATGTACTACTATCACCACGAGCGGCGACAAAACCGCCTTCTGCCCAAGACATAAAAACGACATCTTGAAGTATTTCTGCCGCACATGTTCCGTACCGGTTTGCAAAGAATGTACCATCGTCGAGCATCCGGCCGGTCTCCACGATTACGAACACCTATCCGACGCCGGACCGAAACAGCTGGAGCTGATCCAACAAGCTGTAAACGAGGCCAAGACACGCGCGACTGAAATAAGGCACGTTGTCAAAACTGTTGAACACGCCGCCGGAAAACTGCAGGTTCAATATCACAAAGCTCAAAATGAAATCAACGACACGTTCCAGTTCTATAGATCTATGCTGGAAGAACGTAAACAAGAGTTGCTCAAGGAACTGGAGAGCTTATTTTCCACTAAACAACTCGCTCTGACTGTTGTCGGGCAGAAAGCTCAAGAAACAGTGGACAAGATTTACCAAACATGCGACTTTGTCGAAAGACTTACAAAATGTGCCAACATCGCTGAGATACTGATGTTCAGGAAACTGCTGGATACTAAACTGCAAGCCCTGATGAGCACGAACCCGGAACAGAGCATGCAAACCGCATGCGAATTAGAATTTGTTTCGAACTACCAGGCGATCCAAGTTGGTGTCCGTAACACTTTTGGCTACGTACGCTCTAGCTCTGAAGCCAACGTCGGGCCCACCAAGCAGCCGCCTATCGCCCGTCCTACAAACGGATCAGCTCTTTTGAACGGAGGTTCGTCTTCCAGCGGCAGCAGCGTCAACGGAAGCTCGGGTAGTCTGAATGGTGGAATCCACCTGCCAAATGGACTAAACGGCGTGCTCGATCGTCCATACACGAACAGCCTCCTGGGACATACGAGCCAGTCCACCTCTCCTTTTGAATCGAACATCATCTCCAAGCGCTTCAACAGCGTAACCAGCCTCGGCCCGTTCTCCTCGACTCTCGGAGACATTAACCTGAATGGAATAAACCCGTATGAGAAATGGTCTAACGGTGGATGCGACGCACTCTTCCCTCCGACGACACCGGACCCATACTCACTGGCGGCTGCTACGCATCCCGACCCTATTCTGGACTTGACAAACAAGCTGATTTCTACAGCCATTTTCCCGCCGAAATCACAAATCAAACGTCAGAAGATGATTTACCACTGCAAATTCGGAGAGTTTGGAGTTATGGAAGGCCAGTTCACAGAACCGAGCGGTGTGGCCGTGAACGCACAGAATGACATCATCGTTGCGGACACGAACAACCACCGAATCCAAATATTTGACAAGGAAGGTCGCTTCAAATTCCAGTTCGGCGAATGTGGTAAACGTGACGGGCAACTTCTTTACCCGAACCGAGTAGCCGTCGTGCGCACATCTGGTGACATCATCGTCACAGAGAGGTCACCCACACACCAGATTCAGATTTACAACCAATATGGACAATTCGTGCGCAAATTCGGCGCTAACATTCTGCAACATCCACGCGGCGTCACCGTTGACAACAAGGGTCGCATCGTAGTAGTCGAATGCAAGGTGATGCGCGTCATCATCTTCGATCAAGTCGGAAACGTGCTGCAGAAATTCGGCTGCTCCAAGCATTTGGAGTTCCCCAACGGCGTGGTAGTAAATGACAAGCAAGAGATCTTCATCAGCGACAACCGCGCGCACTGCGTAAAGGTGTTTAACTATGAGGGCATCTACTTGCGCCAGATTGGAGGAGAGGGAGTTACTAACTACCCGATCGGAGTAGGCATAAACGCGGCAGGAGAGATTTTGATCGCTGACAACCATAACAATTTTAACTTGACGATATTCACTCAAGACGGGCAGCTGGTGTCCGCTCTCGAGAGCAAAGTGAAGCACGCACAGTGCTTCGACGTGGCACTAATGGACGATGGCTCTGTGGTCCTCGCGAGCAAGGACTACCGCCTCTACATTTACCGCTACGTGCAGGTGCCTCCTATAGGCATGTGAGCTTCGCGGTACTTCCTTAGGAGATCGGAATGACCGAGCCGACCGAACTATCGACCAAAAATGGGCACACTACGACGAAATTTCTTCTAAGGACTCCAAAATTTGGATAAGCGTGTCAATTTTTCGTAATAGTTCCGGTGATGTGAAAGGAACTCCTTATATTTTAAGTGGCGAGTGTTATAACCGACTGTCTCGATGTGATCGACGCGAAGAAGGGAATCCTTCAATATTTCGGCATGAGATCTCTGTATGAATTATTTCCAATCGAAACTGTAATGAGATTAGTTTTTAGTATTGACATTGTTATTCGAGTACCTATTTGATGTATGGAGATTATTTGGAAGCGATCTAAAGTGCGATGTTCTCGAACCCTTATCATTTTGAGCTATTGAGTAATATTTTTTCATATCCCACATCGTTTAATTAGGGATGAATATTGAGGGCATTTGTATTATTTAGCCCATTTGTTGGACCAATATTTTAACTATTATTACTTAAAAAAATTGTTAGGCGTTAAGAGTGTGATTTTATCGTATAGGAGAGCATCGAGCGGTATTGTTGTTAGTTGTAAGTTCATTCTACGGCACAATGGCACTTCCTGTTTTTAATTAGCACTTATTCTGTGTCGATGGAATTATGATTATGAAACTAAACTAAGAAGTTGTTACATTATTATTAGGTAAGTGTTAAATCGATTGAGCTGATATGGACAATCTTTAGTTACTACCCCATTAGTAATTACAAAATTATGAGGGGGATGTGATGTTAGGGGTTTTATCAATGACATAGTTGACTGCGGCGTTTAGAGATTGCAGCTATGACTTGTTTAGTCTTTCGTCGAATTAGAGTTAGCATCACAATCATGAGAGATATTGTGTGAAAATGTTTTATACGACTCAATTAGGACAAATGATTCAAGTTTCGAAGAACTTTACAGAATTGAGAATTGTAAATCATTTTGGGATACAAAAACAAAACGAATCAAGATGAAAACACAGGTTTAATGAGTCGAGAGACAATTTCTGTTCGAACGTCGTCACCGCCTAGTCACTGGGACCCACAGTTAGTTTCTCGTGTTGTTTTTATCACTTAGTAACATTTGGTTGATAATAATATTAATTTTGTTCGTTTTTATTCGATGATAGTATTTAAATTATAGCAATCGGACGCGGTAGTAACTATAGGAGCACTTTAGGTAATGTTCGTTTCGCTAGCATTTTGTTTTAAATATTTTTTGAGATTTTTAGCAGAGCTTCGGCTTTGTCTTAAGTCAATGCGGCGCAAACGTCAGCAAAGCGACAGCTCCTTAATGACATCTTATAATACTGGTTGAATTATCTCTAAGAAGCAACTTATTCGCTTTGTTCTGCGTATGTACGAGTGTGACAGCGATTTGCTGCTGACGCATTGGCTTTGATGATGCTTTGGTCGCGTCGGCTTGGACGAAGCCTTAAGAAAGCGATGCGTATTCGCGATTATTGCTTGCTGGAGTATTATCCCGTTTGGTATACAAAAATATACATACAGTTTGTTATTCTGGTAAGATATTTTTATATGAAACATTTTATTTTTTTAGCGATAGTATTATACGGTGCATGTGTAACGTTTACTTTTTGTATGTTTTCAATATTACGCTATTATCTTTCTTAATTCATTACCGTGTGTTTGAGTGTGTTAGCAGAATTATTTTAGTTTGATTTGATTAGTTTTTTGGTTTAGTAGTTGATAATGTTTTCTTTGCTGAATCTATGACAATAAAGATCTGATGCGATCCTTGCTCCGGGATCAAGATCGTTCTTAATAATTTGATCTGGTTTAGTGTATTTAGTTAATTATGTTATGATTTGGTGATATTCCTATGTTTTACAAATTATCTGATGAATTGAAGACATGTCGATGATTTCTGCGCGCACAGCACCCGCCATACCTGCTACACGTGTGCCATACAATCATGTTGTGATTTTTTAAGTGATAAATATTTAGTTTTGTTTTGTAAATATGTACCATAATCTGAATTTAAACGTAGGAATGTCTGATCCACCTTTCCACTTGTTAGTGCAAGACTCGTTGACTACAAAAATTGAGAGACCATCGAAATCGTGTGTTGCACTGAGCATAACATTTGCGAACTGCCATGTTGTCTTAGAAACTGTACGTTGTAATTTCTATCTCTTGACAGTCTACATACACCTTTTCGTCTCCATTGGCTAGACAGTGCAGACGTGGCATTCTTCAGTGCATTGCACTACTCTACAAACTAAATACGGTGGCGGTAGCGAAAGGACATAAACGGAACCATAGTTGCCGCTGCCTGTCTTGCTAATCGACGTGATAGTGAAAATGTCTGGTAACTAACTGTCAAGTGGTTTTAAATTTCTATGATCAGTTTCTTCAACAATCAGGCATCCTGGTCTTTGAATTTCCGCAATTCCTGTATTTATTCGCGAGTCGCTGTGCAAACCTTGTCGGAAGTCTTGACGTGTCTTCGATAGTAGTTAATTATCCCTGCAATGCCTCACTGGATTAGGCGAATCGCAATTCTGTTGTGCTTGTCTTAGAGTTAAAATTCAGTGATTTGTCACCAATGAAATAGAATGCCCCGTTCCTAAACTGCCCTGAGACCAGTGATTGTTTTTCGCTTAATCCACTGTATTTAAATGATATAAGCTACAATGATATTCAGAATATAAACAGTAAGGGCGTTCAGCGCTGAGTAAATTTCGAAACATACATAGGCAAGTTTGACGAGTACGAATTCTATGGCGCGCTGGATATAATATTTTTTCTAGCAATATACCAAGTGTAGCCAATCGTCATCGGTGCATTCTGTCATGCACGTGGTCGAATTACCCAGGTTTCGAGTCCTTACTGATTGTATACTGCACTAACGATAAGATTAAACATCTATCGCCACTGCCTCACCTCAGTTCATTCTGCCGAACTTATTAACTTAAGATGTATTCATAAATATTCAATTTTAATTCTAGACCAAAATGAGTTTACTATGATTTTTATGCATTATGATTTAAAAAAAATATTTAGCTTCGTTTCAATGGGCTGAGGTCTCGCCAGACTTTTTGGGGTATAATCTAGACCTAACGCAGACTTAATTCTAAAAATATGAACCGCTATTCAGTTATATTTTTTATGAGCTAAGTCTGTTTCGTAACTACATACGCTTCTACTTATTTGAGATAGTTTTCAACGTATTATATTTATGATAAGTATAGTATATAGTGTTCGGAATTAACGTGAATGGCAAATTATGACAACTACACTTTTGTAACGCAGTGTCTATTCCAGTTATTTTTATGTCGATCACGATGGTTAATTATTTTTGTTTTAACCAGAAAAATGGTATTATGTTTTAATATTTTCGTTCACAAAATTGTCATTTGTGTTTTTTTGCATAATAATGTTAAGTAAAAAATTAGTTTGCTGTAGGAACATTCATTCTTAAAATTGCATTTCTAAAACTCTTGGACTGATTAAAATTGAACATGTTTTCTTTAAATATATTTTGTCGATGTTTGTTGTTATAATTATTATATTTTTTTAATTATTTGTATAAACAATTGTTCTTTAAATTAATGTACATCGTTTTGTTTTGAATTATTTTTGTTGTATAATTGCTTTTTTTATAATAATACCAATTCATTACAGTTTTATTGTGTGTTTTATTTTTGTTTTGCCCGGGTAGAGCTTTGGTAGTTATATTTTTTCGGTTTAGATGCATGTTTGTGCTAATGGATGTACCAAACTATAGTATATCCTTACATATTTGCTAGAGTTAGAAAATTCCCATTTCAATTTTTGGGCTGTAATTTAGATAAATATTACACGTAATTATCACGAAAATAAATTCACCCCTTGCATACCATCAAGTTGGAATTTTATAGAACACAAGCACTATTTAAGCCGCCATGAGTGATGAATTTCGTCTTTATAGATAATAATTAAACTATGGATACTGTACGTACTGTAGATATATTTTCTAAAACGGCATCACACTTTCAAGTCTATTAATTTTTTCAATCAATTCAATTAATAATGCAAGTTCTAATTGGTAAGGTTAATATTGCAACAGCACAGTCATAGTCACGCTAAAATCTAAGTCACAATTCAGCCCATTGCAACTTATTACTTGATCATGGCGTCTAAAAGGTGTTTTGTACGAAAAGCAGGAAAGGGAGGCACACATATTATTAAAATTGGTAGACCAAATAAAATTAGGATCCATCCTTTAGCACTCATGTAAATCGGTGTGGTCTCCTTTATTACGAAAAATCAGTGTGTGTGTTTGTGTGTGTGTGCATAATAACAGTGTCTAGCAAAAAATAAGGCATACTTCAAAGTATAAATGTATGTCGAAGGACATCGAGATATGCCATGTTATCTGCTAGTAACTGATCGCTGGAGTCGGTGTCGGAGACAAAGCATGAGTCGTAAGTACCGCTTTTTATTTATTATTTTATTTTTATTTAGTTGTGACACATAGTGCTAGGAACTTCATTTTTACCACACTTTAAGAAAATTATTTAACTTATCCAGTCACGAACATTTTCTAAATTGCTTCTGTCGAATTATTTGCAATTGAAACAACATTCGACGTAAAATAGTGTTCGATTGCCCCAAACGTAATTGATACAGTACACAATATTGGAACATTAGTTCCAATTAAGTTATTAGTATTATAACACCTTTGACCATAACCGAGATGGTTAAGTGAACAGATAGTGTAACATTGACCTCGCTGCTAGGCGGTACGAAAATTACGAGAAAAGTACATATTCTTATGAACGTAGGCTATAACTCTTCGTGTATAAGTATTTATGTAAGAGCTATTTGTATTCTAAACTAGGTGAACCTAAATATCCTTTCTAAGCTTTACTTTTCTACGAAAAAGTAGCTACTAATACCTGTTAGGAATCTCGTTACAGCTCCCCTTCCCAGCAGCACTGCTTGAAAAACGCAACCAAACCCAATATTTCCAAGTCAATTACTCTAGGGAACATTTTACTACTAACTTTAGCACCTACTAGTGATGTAAGCTCCGCTAGGCTTACAAAAGTTTATAATTTTATACTCAGCCGTTCTCTTAAGGATAACATTAAGATTGTCTCCAACACATTTGACATATTTAAAATTAATAATTTCATTCAATATTCATTATCCATTTCAGTCGCTATCATCGGAATCTCAGAGCTGCTGCTATCCTTCTAGTTTCCTTATCAAATCGTAGCTTTAGCACTCTCGAGGGCTTCTCGTCGAGGTACTTGATCATTGATGAAATTCAAGCTTCTTCACCCCATCCTTCCCGACGAATTAACATTTTCATTTCAACCCAAATTTCGCCAGGAAGTGTTGTGTAAATAAATTTTAAAATTTAGATTTACGATGTTGGTAGTATTACGGTAGCGTAAGTAATGCCGGGATCTGTACAAGAGAATGAACGATAATGCGGAGTGTAGTAACGAAGGAAAGAGTGTGTATTTTTATAATAAATCAACGATAATTTGTAAGATGTTACTTAGATACGAGGCCCTGTTGTTAAATGGAAGCAGTTAGGACAGCTACGGTTTGTTGTTGACGCAGATTGAAGCAAGTATCCGAATTTGCCAGGATTAGATTCCGTAAGTGTTTAAAATTAACCATATCGATAGTTTTAACGACTCAAACATTGTTTAAATCGGTAATTTTGTGACCGTAAAATCACCTGTTAATGTATTCATCATCGTAGTATATTGTGTCGATGTTAGCTTGTCAGTTTGTAATGTAGTTCGGTCACTTATTTCGCGTAGTGTGTCGTTAAATTTTATTACATGTATTGATATGCGGATTATTATTCAGTGCCAGTAAATGCCATAGCTGCTTCTACATTCGTTCCATCAACAGACTAAGCTACGATTGCTCAGGAATTGTATTAATTTTCACAATTAATTTGTCGTATTTTTGATGTTTATTATAGGCCATCGCTTAACATCGTGTAATCTAAGGTCTATTTATGTCATTGTTGAAAAATTTAATTCGCTAATAATTTTAGTGAATTGCACAGAACGTTGGTGTTTCACTTAATTTTTGATGTATTTTTTCATGAAATATGTATATTCGATGATTTTACTGTATGAATGACGTTGAATTTTGTGAAACTTATTCGTTGTGTGGTGCGGGGACGTAGTTCGTGTCTGGAGTAGTGAGGCAGGCGCTCGACGATTGTTTTGTCATCTCCGTCTCCACGAAATCTCAAAAATTGTGATTGTTGTAAGTTAAGATGAAAAACAAAGCACATTATATGCACAAACCATCCATCCTCAAAGAATACGCTGAATGTTTTGAATTGTAATTCACGTTTGAATTTATGATACATTTTATTGTAAAAGATAAATATTTTACTTACGCTTAAGTTAGTTAAACGTTTGCATATAATAGTGTTTATTTTCTCAGTGACGATTTTTTTTAAAGACGATGTTTTGGAGTCCTTAGGTATTTTATACAATATTATGATATTTACCGTAGGTTTAGTGTCTTTGTCTATTACATGCGTTACTTTAAACATTTCGTATCTATCATAAAGATCGATGTTGCTATCCACTATTGTCTTATTGCTTGTACACATGACTGTATTTTCGTAAGAAGCTATTTCTCTTTAATATTCCTAGAAAAGAAAGATTTCTTACGAAATACCGTATGACTTTTATATATTTATTTTTCATCGCGTATTTTAGGTAATATAATATACATATTTTAAGGTGTGTGATTTTTAGTTCAAAATGTTTTTACCGATGGAAAGATTCCAAATATACTGCGTAGGATAGAGAATGGTTTAGTAAATGACATATCATGTAATGTTTATTGTAGGACGAATGGAACGCGATGGAAACGGTTAGTGAAGAATAATGATGATACGAAATAGCGTATTTTGTTTGAAATTATTGACAATATAAAACACGATTTGGATTATTTGCATGTTGAAAATAAAAAGGTTTAATAGTAAAATGTTTCTAATGGAACTACATATCGTCCACTTAGTGGTGACATGAATGAGGAAATAGACAAAATTAATAGCAAATCTGTTTCTTTAGGCGAATGGTTACGGACAGAAGCTAAAATTTGGAATCTTTCTAAATGATGCTAGTCGCCGAGGATATGATGCTTTTTAGATGTAAATGTTAATATTAATATGTGTATGCACTTAGTACTTGTAATTAGTCATACGATGCTTATGTCCACACGATTTTACACACTTTAAGCCATCCTGCCAGTAATGACACAATGCTTATGATGAACTAAATTAAAGTTATATTCTACTTAGGGTACGGAGTAGTGTGTATTTTTAGATATCGCATTGTCTACGTTAGTCTAGTGTGTAAGCACACCTTGAGCTTCAAACAGTGTGAGTCTAACACCGATATTTTTTACCAATGTAGTGTTAATGTTTCTGGCAGCGCTTTCTTCGTAGCATACAATCCTAGTGTAAGCAATACTTGTGTTGCTTCTAACTTCCGAGTAATAAACGCTTAGGCACGTACCTGCTCGGTATCTCACGCGTGCCGCTAACTGAAGAAGCAACAGGTTTCGAAAGAAACCATATTTAAGGTCGTAGTGTAGAGTCATCTTTAAAACATAATTATTCAGTAATCTAACTATTATATTCTACTGAAACACCATTTTGCGCCGTGGCCTTAAAATTTGAGGAAATATGTTGAACCTTTGATAAAAAAAAATATGTTCGTTTGAACAGGTTAAGATCCTTGCGCGTTGTGCGTCATCACTACATACTTGTTTTGTAGTAAGTGCTAATTATGTCTTGAACTCGTATCGTATCCAGTATTTAGATGTTGCAGTAGCTCTCTGTGTAGGTGTCGCTTTGACTTTGTCCTAATGATTGTTGATTTCAATACTTGAAGTGCATATCCCAATTGACATGTTTGTAATTGTTACCTACTCATTAGTTACTTTGAGACTGTTCATGTACTACTTTACTCGTATCGAGATTTCAAAGGAAAGGGCTGTTTTAGCAGATATTTTTGATACTTTGAGGATAATCGAAGGGAAACAAATGAGTGATAGAGAATAGCGGGAGTCTGCATGGCTCGACACGGTGGACAATCGGGAGACCACTTCTTGATGATATAACTTCACCCCTACTTCTTAAGCGTGAATATTAATGTTACTGTAAACGAATAAAAAAACGTTGTTCTTATATGAAAAATGCGAAGATATTCGCTAATAACTTGTTGTTTTTTCATATATTCAATAATTATTCCTTTATTTTTTGTACTCTTTAGTATGATAAGATTAATATTAAAAAAACTATTAAATGTTGATTACTCTAAAAAACCAATAATGTATGTGTTAAGGTTTATGTAAATTAGTTTCCCCGAGAGCCTTATGAACGCCTTTTCCTTAGACAGTTTACATAACCCAAAAAAAATAACTACCCTTTAAAATACCGTAAAATTGACGAAAATGTACAACTATGTGAAGATTGTTTTAGTATAATTATCGTCGCCTACACTCTACCTTACCTTTATGTCCCTTCATAGCTCATACTTCCAATAATCTAATATTAAACATCATGTTGTTCCGGCTTTAGTTCTGGCCTAGATATACGATAAGGATTCATCATTTCTTAGTTAGTTGGTATGACTCAATTTTAAGACTGATGAATTAAAAAGGTTATAAAAGGAGAAAGAAAATCAGGACAATTGTTTTTGTATGCTTTAATTTTATTCAAAGCGGTAGTCGGACAACTGTTCGTTGGATAGTGTTTTTAAAGTTCGATAGCCAAATTAGTGAAGGGACGAACAGTTATCGACTACCGCTCATGTCACTGTCAATACTTGTCTTCTATTGACCTTCTACGTCTTTCAACTATAAAGACGATGATGAAAATCGATACTCAAAACGGAATGATACAAACTTGCTAATGTTGACTTCGACGATGTTAACGTTGCAATCGAAATGACAAAAATTCTTGAAAAAATACTATTTGTTGCCAAAGTGTTGTTAGAGATAACATGTAGGTATAAAGATCGGTTGTCACATGCATAATTTAGTTATTCTTGGGTGGTTTGAAATTAAGGAGAGAAGTTGAAAAATATTTCCAATGATATATTTTTTCATATTGAACTTGAATGCTAATCGATACTTAAGGTTTATATCTGTGTAGGAATTCTATCTTAACGTGTGTTTTAATACATCATTACCATTGTCACTTGTGTCTTGTACTTATTAATTGTCGCAAAATATGGAGTCTGATGACCAATGCAGAATACTCTACGATACAGTACGTAGTTCTTTGTGGACAGTATAAGAATTAAATTACCCAATAAAAAGGTATCTAGTTTATAGCAAAAACTGATTTTAGTACAAGACACAAAAGACGAGAGAGTAGTGAATTAGTTTTTTAGTGTTCATGTTACATTAGATTGTATTCGACAGTTCGATAATTCTGAAACTAACTGTACACCTGTTTCCGCCTTGAAGCACCTTTCTTCCCCTTATCGATATCAACCCACTCGATCGGTTATCTTCTTTTCCCTGCACTATGTTGATTTTGCACAATTTATAATCTAGTAAATGAGTTCATTCATTGGTAAGAACAGCGCAACTTTAGAAATAAACTGTTGTGGTTGATAACAGCGTCTTTCAATTCACAAAGTCATAATTAGACTTTCAGTTCAGTCGTTTCAAAGTATATCTTGGACTTTGCAATCAAGAACATCAAAGTCAAATTTCGACTTTAACATCAGCTCTGCTTGATTTTGTATGCGCTCCTTTACTAGTGTCCTTTCTACAAGTATATTGCAGTTGGAGATTTGAAGAAAAGATTTGCCAAAGCCTTGGGCTTGAGTGCATTTGATGAGCTTTGTGCTATATTAAACATTTTCTACAGTGTGCTGCACTATAAATGCTTTATGTTCCAAACATAGCAAAATGTTCGTTGCGTATTTGGAACGAAGTTGAATTTATATGGCAACTCAGTGTCGACAAATGTCAAATGCTAGTTTACGATTGCTCGTTTTCGAAAAGGCAGTTCCAATAAGAATATTTTTGGCCAACGCTGGAATCCTACAGAAAAGTGTTATGTTCTAAGTTATTTCTAATTTATTAAACTATTTATTCATAACTTAAGTTATTGTGTGTCGACGCTAGTCAGTCAAGTTTTGTTTAGGTTAACCCTAAGTTACGTCATAGTTTCGCAAGTTAAGATGGTAACTCAGTAAAACTTTTTTCTTCCGATATTAGTGTTTAATTTTGTTTTCCGGAGTTTCTTAAGAAGCTGCTTCTTTTTCTAGTCACGATCTTTGACACTTTGTTACGTGTCTTTGAAGGAATATAATATTGGGCGCAAAAGTCGAGAAAGACTTCTATTAAGAACACCTTTATATAGTTTCATTTTCTGAAGGCAACTTATGCCTTTTCGTGACTTAAAGCTATTTAGAAACCGTTGAAAGTTTTAGTTCAAATTACCACGTAATAACTTAGTTTCATTTGAAAATCACAACATTATTATTATTTTTTTGTATTTTTTATGTCACCACGTTTATTTTCTATGAAATACTGTATCGACTTGCTCAGTTACGTTCTTTCCAAACCAGTTATTATTGCTCAGTAATTTTTTTCGCTGGACACGATTTTCTCAATTTAAGCATTTTTTATTGTGAAATTTTAAATCTGTTACTTGATGGTTATCGAAAATTCTGACTGTGTACCTAATGTTTTCATAAAGAAATGTATATTATATAGAACTTGCAGTTAAAATTTCGATGTTACAGTCATTTGTCTATGAGATAAAAAGTTATTTTATCCATACGTATTTTGGTTACTGGGAAAGTCGTATTGTGTGTATTTTTATAAAAAGAATGAAATATTATTACCTTTTGACGGTAAATTCGTCTCTCCAAAACATGATTAAAATGTATGTTTTTCAAATTTTTAGTTCAAGTTTTTTTATTTGTATATTTTTTTATAAGGCGAGTTGACGGCTTAACCTAGTAATATCGCCAATAAAAAAGTGTTATTAAAACAAAACAAAACTAACAGTAATCTAGTAAACTGCTACCAACAGGCATCGTGCCCAAAATGCTGGCCGAATTGCCGCGTTTAATTGCAATTCTTTGAGCAAGATAGAGCCCAGCATATCAACGTTTGAGTTGATAATTGACTGTATATTGTTTTTGTAATGTCTATGTATAGGTTCTTACGCAAGTGCCTTCTCAATAAAGCTGAGATCACTTGCTGTAGAAAGCATGGAAGTCTGGTCGTACTATTCTCTTTTTCTAAAACCTAAAATTATGTATCCGTCACACAATACGACATGTTATAACAAGCACTTAAGACCAATTTTTAGTTAAGTTACATTACCCAATTCTTTTTCTTAAGTTATATAATTCCTTTTTTAAGTAAAGTTACATTTGTGTGCGTTTGTGTTTAACATATAGTTTTTACCGTAAGATAAAATCTCGGAATTGAATATAACATTCCAAGGTTTTGGCCATTTGTTGGTGTTTTTTTTTAAATAGTCTGTGGGTTGAAAAAAACTTACCTATTCGAAATAATACTCGTACCTACATACCTACTTGTTATTCAGGTCCTAGTTAAGTTAGTATTTAAGGATTGATATAATAATATCTGATGATAATTTTAATTGTATGTTGTATCAAAATGATGAACATGAAATAAAGAAACTGGTTTGACATAAGTGTTTCATTTTCACCCATTCTTCAGGTTCTATGACGAACTGAGCCTGAGGATAGGGTTGCCAACCGTACTTTATAATAAATTATCATACGCTATTTCAAGTACGAGTACTTTAAACTTTACGATAGCAACAAAGTACGCGAATATGCTTTATTTGCTATAAGTATATTTTACAAATACTTAGTATATTGGATAACTAAACACATATCTCAACTGTCTCAAAACATGGAAACTCAATTTGCGGATGTTCAATAAATACCTTATTACTTATTTGTAAATACTTTATTTACTTTATAATTGTGTAAAATGAAACGTAAATTAACCGCATTGCGCGACCGTGGAAAATCATGCCGCTGCTTTGTATTCGAAAACTTGTATTCTTTCGTTTTAATCCACCAACTTTGAATATACATTAACACTCGAAATACTAATTCGGTTACGTACATGAGTGTGGCCAAATCAAAAATATTTTTTTTTAAATTGATTGTAATACTTTTTTCTATGACTGTACTTTGTACTGACCTCAGACCTGAAATACGTTATTTCCTTTTGTAATAGTTCGCAAACACAACTGAGGCAGAGGCTAAATTCATAAGTTTGAGCGATCATATATTTTTTTAATACATTTGTTAGTTTTCCTTTGACCACCAACTCGCCTGTTAGTAAGCGATAATGTGGAAACTCATCTCAAACCTTACTCAAAGTTAAACTTATGATTCCTATTGATTTACTTGAAGAGCTGTCCCGCCTGTTGAGATCACGGTATTGGACTCGGAAAAAAAAACCACTATTAGTATCTGTGCATAATATTCTTAAATATAATAGTTTCTACTGCAGTAATCAATTAGAAACGTTCAGTATGAGCACGTGGGTTAGTAATATTGATGTAACAGATGTCTTAGAACCCAATATTAGCGTCATTGATAAGCCAAAAAGATCTTATAATCCTTTGGACCTAAAACTAAAATGTGTAAAATATTTATGTGATAAATATTCTGGGTGTTATAAATTATTTTCCGATGGATCCCTGACAGATAACAAAAGAGGTGCTGCGTTTTTAGACGCTGAGACTGGAACTAGCATTAAACTTTTAATAAAATCAAAAATCTGTATCATGAATCTGGAACTTATAGCCCTATTAGAAGCAGTGTCGTACATTGAAACTATAAATTGTGATAAATTTGTTATTTTTACTGATTCCAAGAGCGCCATTCTGCATTTAGCTCGATGTGTCAGTACATCTAGTTTTAGAGGCATACCGATAGCTTATAGTTTACTAAATATTATAAATCAAATGAGAAGTATGAACAAATGTATCAAAATTCAATGGATTCCTTCTCATGTTGGCCTAGCGGGCAACGAAGAAGTGGATAAACTTGCAAAAGAAGCAGCTGTCGATGGAGACCTATTTAGTTGTCTTCCTAATTACACAGATTTAATACCATACATCAAAAATATTTCATTTGATAATTGGTCCGAATATTTTGACGAGAGATCATTGACTAAAGGCATTTGGTACAAAACCATTCAACCTTCACTTCTTCGTTCCCCATGGTTTCTGAGGGCCAACATGGGAAGGAACGAAATTGTTACAGCTGCACGACTTCGATCTGGACATGTTCCACTAAATATGTTTGCGCATATGATGAGAAAAGTCGAGTCACCTTCTTGTGACCGATGTGGCTCAATAGAGGATGTTTACCACATTTTAATGGAGTGTGCCTGGAACGAGGGATTGCGTCGTCAACTATTTAATTGTGAGCACGTTCTCTGGCAAGTGGGAGGTTGCAATAGCGTGCTGGCAGAACCTGATTCACAGGATGCCAAAGGGTTGTACGACGTATATCATGCAGCTCTCAAAGAGAGAAACCAATTGATATAAATTAGTATTATTGTTTAGTTATAAGGGTGTCATTGAATTAAAACCCTGTATAAATAATAAAAGAAAAAAAAAAAAAAAAAACTTATGATTCCTCTGCTATATCGAAATCAAATTAAAAACACGATTTTCATTATCACTCGCATAAAATTCAATAGCATACATACAGCATTCATTCTACATATAGGAATAGTGTTTTTTTTGGGGCTATGTCAAAAAATCTTTATTTCATATGTACCTATATTATTTGGCCTTGTGGCTCAGTGGGTGGATTTCCACCTTCTGATCTTTAGGTTGTGGGTTCGATTTCCACCCAGGACAAATATTGTGTGATGAACATGGATGTTTGTTCTTTGTCTGGGTGTGTAGTATTACACAAGTATTCTAGTAAGTATTATATGTATGTATTTACAACAACAAAAAAAGTATTTATGTATTCTATCAGTTATCTGGTTCCCATAGTACAAGCTTGCTTAGTTTGGGGCTAGATGGCGCTGTGTAAAAAACGTCCACCAATATTTATTTATTTATTTTGTAAAAATCTTGTTCTCCGGTGGTGTCTTATTATTTTCAATACTACCTGTTACCCGCGACTTCTTTCGCGTGGACAAAAATAAAGTAGTCCGTTTCTGTCTCCTACCCTTAAGCTATATCTATGCAAAAATTCAGGTTGGATCATTCAGCCGTTTAGCCGTGATAACGCGACAAACACCCGGACACAGAGACAGATAGACAGAGATACAGATACATAGACAGTTACATTCTTATTTATAATATTATATTATTTTTAGTGTTAGTTAGGACACTGACCCTGTAAAATGTCTATGATTGTTTTGAAAAGGACCGCCTTTCAGAAATATCTGTCTTGCAAAACGTATAACACACCATACTGGAGAGTATACTGGATTCTTGAGTCTAACAGCAATGTCAGATAACATTTATGACACAGGGCATAGTACAAACAACACATCTGTAAAATGGGTACCATCCTATTTCCTGAACAAATTGATAGCCACGCTTAGTTTCAAAATAATGTGAGGAAACCACAACATGGCGGTAGGGTAGTCGATAATGTTGCTATTACTCGGCTAGCTAGCCACACTTAAGAGGAACGTCGCCAAATTAGTAGCCGGCGTAGCCAGTTCCTATCCCATGCTAGCTATGTTTACTTTCTCCACCACACTGCCTCTTAACATCACTCAAGTTGTGGTCAAACGTCTAGCCTGTCAACCATACAAAAACACTACAAATAAGATGGTTTTTAACAATGCGCAATGGTTTTCTAGTCACGTCTGTGACGGCCGTTAGACGTCACGCGCTCGTTCTACGTCATGCGGCGTCCCAAGGCAGTGGCCGTCAAAGCTTTAGCCTAGGAGACGGCGGCCACTGTGGAAAACGTAGATTAAAACGTGAATTAAACGATAACAAAGATAAGAAATAAGTTAAGACTCCTCTATGCTACTTAGTTACGAGTCAAGCAAGGCGCTCGCCTGATTATAAGCATCACGGTCGCCTATAGGCTATAGGTAACATTATTTGTTGAATGCCAACATTTAAAAACCATGCGCGGAATGTACACGTTTGGCAACACAAAGTATTAGAAGTTACGATACAGATTACATAAATAAACCTATAGGTAAATGTGTTTTTATGCAACTGATTGAGAGACTAGCAAATCGCTAGTCTGATGCTGAGTGTCACGCTAACCCATAACAGTTCAGTGCTACACAGAATTTAGAACTAAATCAAATCAAAACAGCGCACGTCGCTCTGAGATATTCATATTCATTTAATGCGTAAGTATTATTTACATGTCAATTAAAACGTATTCGGTGGTAAAGAATAATGTCCAATAAAAAATAATTATTAATTAATAATAAAAATTAAATTAAATTATAAATTATATGATAGATTATATTTTTATATATTATTTTTTATATTAGATGTTTGTTCGGAAACTTCTTACGTAGGTAGCTCTCTGACTAGCCACGTGTTCGTACGTCAATCTGAATTCTGACCAGCACCGCTCCACATGAGTCCAGGCGCGATACATCACGTCGGACGTAGATTTATCTACCCGCGCCAAAACCATAATTCTACATTCTTGACGAGCCTCGTGGCTAAGTTAGTAGCGCGTCTACTTTGTGAGCAGGAGGTCCAGGGTACGATTCCTGGCCGGTTAGATGTTTTAATTATACATTTATATATTTGCTCTGGATCTGGGTGTTAAATATCCATGGCATACGACACAGGGAATCCTAATGGGAAGCTGAGAGTACTGCTGGGGAGTAGAGCTATTACTTATGGTCTCGTTCTACAAGCCAGGTCTCAACCGATCACTGAAGTTAAGAAACTTTGTTTATTTAATACTTTATTGCACACACATACAACGTATGAGGTACAAGAGGAAGACTTAATACTAAAGCATTTTCTACCAGTCATCCCCGTGGTCGAAGAGATGGAGATGTAGGCGTGCATCAAAAATCACAATTAACAATAATATATGAACAAATAAAAAGGAAATTAAATAATGACAATTGAAAACAAATAAAAAATTGACCAATATACATAAGTTACTTAAATAAATAAATATAATATTTCGAAAAGATTGCGTTTAGGTTTGTAGTGAAGTGGATTAACGTCCTTAGTATCATCAGATTCATCAGCAAGAAGACGTCCTCTTCTGAACCAAGGTCTCACCCCTAGAGGAGTGGGTGTCATATCTAAACGCTTGTCAGGCCGCTTAAGGTTTAACGCTCACCGCTTACTAAAAGGATGCCGCCGGTCCCCTGGTGATTCTGGTCGCAGATTTAGGATATTCCCTTTAGTTAATGTTAATTTTAATAATATTCTTGAATACTAACCCAACCTCACCAAACACATGCAGTAGGTAAAATTTCGAACATACCGAAGTCGGGATCTGTCGCTAGTTCAAAATAATAAAAACATTATTCAGCTACGAGCACTACGCCGTAGCGTTGTAGCGCTCCGTAGCACCCCTACGCCGTCTTCAAAATTCATGAAACTCCCTTTTGAAGTGTAAACTCTTAAGGAATATGTTTGCACAAGTTAAAATGTTCCGTATACGAACCATTCTCCATTTAAAATAGCTAAATTTGAAAATTTACTGGAGTTTCCTTCAAAAAGATGTGATTATTTTTTTTGCTGTATAAACCTTTTTTGTGTCTAGGGTTCCGTGACTAAAAGAATAATAATAATAATATAATAATAACCGTAATTATAATACAATATTCTATTTAAGGCTGATGCTAATTATGTACATGTTATTTTGAGAACCAAGAGCATTTCATTATAGCATTTCTGAGAATATTGAGCATGAGCTTTTAGTAAATTAAAAAAAAATACGGATCACATAAAAATCACGGATTTTTCGTCGTTTCTGGTGTGTAACATTGTGTTGCAATTTCCTGTTTTTTTTAATGCTATTGAGTGACGAGCGGGTCAGTCGCCTGACGGTAAGCGATACGCTTGCACATATAAGTTCAGTGCCATGCAGCACTTCGAATGTCATTATTATCATTAAAAATATTGAATGTGCCAGTTACTTAAGTGTAAGTTAGTGTAAAAATATTCAAACTTTTTTGGTGTGTGTTTTTCGGATTCTCCTTCGACCCTCTTCGAAAAATCCACCTAAAAAGTTGGAATATTTTTTTATCCGCTCATTTGGAAAATTCTTAACAAAAAAAAAGTCCTGTCCTACGAAAAAACGTAGAACAAACATGGAGTATTTTCGTGAAGCCCTTCATATGAGGAACCTATTTATATGTTTGACGTCACCGTTGGGCCAACCTGTATAACCAATTCGGAAACAACAAAAGCAAAATATAACAAATTGTAATTGAAATTTATTATTATCAACAACAAACGTCCTAACAAATATCGTGCAGATATTATATTTGCATAAACAGTCTTGGTGTGCACGACTGCACGTGGAGTGCATTGGTAACTAAACTAGGAAAACCTGAAACAGCCTGAATTATACGGAACCTTCGATACTTGGTGGCTTGCACACCACTATTTTCAAATGCATCACAGACGAAAGCGGCGAGTTTTAGCTCCGCTGGGTGAACTAGTTGAAATGAATATGTGATATGCCCAGTAATTCAGAGAGCGTACTTTCTGAATTGCTGATGTAACTTTTTAAGTCGTGTTTTTAAAGCTAAATGCTGGCAATTGTTTCAGTTTGAAATGACATTTTGGATATTGTAATTACTTACTAAGTTGGAACGGTAACCCTATATTGGGACTTGGTCTAAAACACAGATCACAACCTAAATTCTGCAATCAGGACGCTCGAAGCGCACAACAGATCAGTCTAAATACACTTATAAGAAATTACTCCGATTGGTTGATTGTTAGGCGCGAGTAGGCGTAACCTTGAGATAGCCAATGAGAACGCTTTGTCGTATTCGGTTGGTGACTTTTTGTAGGAACAACGAATCTCGTAATGCGGTATCTAGTGTGATCTGTGGTCTTAAAAGTCATAATTATAAGGCCTTATTTATAAGGAGAATTCTGTGATTATAATCACAAAACCCGGCAAAACAAAACTTATTCGTCAAAAAGTCATGTCGCGACCTTGTATTATTTTCCAAAACTTGTGTTATTTCGAATGTTAATGTATTAAAACGATGGATTCGTACCCATTAAGTGTAAGTGAATTGGTACGACTGAATAGTAAGTATAATGAATATAGTAGTATACGTGAATTTTCGTGTTGTTTCCAAACCTCCATTGAAGCCTTTAATAAAGTCTCCGTGACGTGACTTAAACTTAACCGTGACTTATTTTTCTTGATTTTGACTAAGACTGAGACTTGTTTTATTCTAAAATATTTTACTTCACCTGAAATATTACAGAACTTGATACTGGCTAAATATTAAGTGTGGAGCCGACATATAAGAAAAAGAAAAAATAGGTATGGATATTTAACATTTTGAGCATTGTTCATTTTGCTTGAATATTTTATGAAGAAAAACAAATATATACGTACAAAAAAAAGTAAGTACATATAGGTCGACTGGGTAACCACTACACAAACCTAAATGTTGATTACTGAAATGTACTGCCATTGTACGCATTAAAAATAGAAATACAATAAGAAATCTCCAAATACAATAATACCTCTGAGAGGGCAGTAAACTTGTTCCAAACCCAACGAGGTATAAAATGTTAGGAGGTAAAGGAAAAGGAAGGCTTTTTCTTATTCGAGGGAGTGCGTTTGTCAGGTGTAGGATTAAAGCTGGCCTGGCATGTAGCTAGACAACTTCCGTTTCATCGCCTGACACGAAAACTTGGATAATAACGCTAGGGCAGATTTTGCTTTGGAAATTAATATAAAACTGTCATTAGTCATTTTTTTGACACAAGACACTGTTGGGTGCAGTCGGATTATGTGGGATTATTTCCACTAAATCCCCCCGGTGGCCTGCCTTGGTGCTCGACCGAGGGCTCTGGGATCTCCAAGTGAACGCACCGGAGCCTTCTGCACCGCGCTTCAGCTCCTCCCGAGACATCTACGAGCTTGCCTGAGACGTCCCCGACGGTACCGATGCCGTATTCCAGTAACCCGGCATCAGGGCAAAATTCATTCGTCCTTGATAGATGTCATTTTTTTTAAATTAAATTTATATCATTGTGAAAGTTTTCCAGTATTTATTGAGGGTTCTAATGCTATCTACAAATTGGAATCCCTTTTTTTACACAAACATTGGCAAACAATCTAAACGGTCCGCTATGGACAAACATGAGATTTCCAGTATTGCGATCTCAAAATAAATCCGTCAAAACTAAAACTTTTTTAAATCATATCGAATCAAATTGACGACCTTTCTGGCTTAATTGGTAGCTAGTCTGCTTTAAGAGCAGGTCCTAGGTTCGAATCCCAGTCGGGCCCGTACCAATGAAGTACGTGTGGTTCAACGTACGTTGAACCACCGGCTTTTCGGTGGAGGAAAACATCGTGAGGAAGCCTGCATATTTCCGGAGAATTAATTTGACGGCGTATGTGATTCTACCAAACCGCGCTGGGCCAGCGTGGTGGATAAGGCCTGGTCGGCCTTCGAGAGTAGGCTGATATCCCAGCAGTGGGATGTTTAAAGGCTGATGCAGAATCGAATCGCACAAGATAGAAATTATTTAAAACACATAATAAATGAGCAATTGAGCAAATATCTGTTCGATCGTAAGGATATAAAAACTTTTTTTTAAATACAATTCCTCCACGGACTCCGGGGTCCGTGTATTACCATTATTTATAAACTAAAACTGAATATAAAAACTAAAGGAATATACTAACGAATCCTGAGAGTGCCTGTACATGGCCTGAACTAACATCGTGTGAAAGAGATGGCTATATATACATTTCTGGGGGAGCGAGAGCTATAACCTTCATAGTTTGTTTCTTTTGATCCCGTGAAGTTCAGGTCTAGCTGTCCCTTTCACACGACGTCAAGTCAGGCCATGTACAGGCACCTTTAAACTATTACAGACCTAAGTGCTATTATAGATTTGCGTATATACTCCTAGCAGTCCAGCTTGTATGAAAACTTGTATGGCTGAGAATTAGTATGTTAAGACATTTTTAATAAAGAAAATGTTTCACAAAAAACTTGTTCAATATCTCCCTCTTTTTCTGCTCATTTTTAGCAGGATTTACTTAGGATGTTGTAACTGAATTTTTGGACAATAAAATATTTGTATTGTAATTTTGTATTATTAAATGATTAAATGTACGAGCGAGAGAACTAAAATCGGTTTTCTGCCTCTGAATCAGGTTTTGAGCGTTATTCAGTTTTTAACTTTAACTTCGCAGAGCGATGCGTTTAAGGTAGCCTATCAATAAGTCAGTCCATTTGTCTTGATCATTTGTATCGTCGTCCGCGCTACACTGTTTTTATAAATATACCTTTAAAGTATCCAATAATTCTTAGTCTTTCGCATTCTACCATTTCGATATGCCACAATTTACGCCGGAACTAGGGGCCTCATGTCGATTAGCCTTGTGGCTCCGTGGGAGGATTTCCTCCTTCTGAGCTGAAGGTTGTGGGTTCGATTCCCACCAAGGATAAACATTTGTGTGATGAACATATGGATGCTTGTCCTGTCTGGATTTACATATGTATGTATTTAGAAAATAAAAAAGTATCAATGTATTATGTATTCTATCAATTATCTGGTTCCCATAGTACTACAAGCTTGCTTAGTTTGGGACTAGATGGCGCTATGTGTGTAAATCGTCCACCAATATTTACTTATTTATGTCATTCTGGTGGTGATAGTCTGCACGTGCCGTTCCACTCGAACATCGGGTGAGCCGAGGTCAAGCGTCTAGCCTGTCAGTAATGCACCCTACAATAAAAAATCCAAGACCATACAGTGGGTCCACCTTCAGATGGTCTAAAACCCCTGACACTAGGGCTGGTCACACATGTTAAAAATTGTAGCAAGTTGACGAGTCCATAATGGAAGCATTCTTAACTTTTTATATTTTGTAATTGTTATGACTGCAATATGACAATATATAATATATTATATTAAAATATGATATGCTGTATGACAATAAATAATATTCATTCATTCATTCATTCTAAGCTTGATCTAATATGCGCTTACTTGAGTTAACAATCAACTCGAGGTTAGGGGCTCGTCATAGTTTAAGCCCGGGAGTATCGATCGCTTGCCTCGTTCCCGAGGGGAAAACTATCGATTTTGGACAACCCTCGATAAGTACGCATGCATGTGTGCGTGCTATGCATACCTAAATGTTACACTGGATGTTAGAAGGTTAGAATTAGATGACGAACATATTCAAGGATATATTGTACTCGTAATTTGAACTATTATGGTGTAAATGAGAATATACGGATTCTTCCTACTAAACGGTATTTATCATTTTCTTAATATGTATATATATAAAAGAACAAGGATTGTTCTAGGAATCAACGCACACACCAAACCGCTTATGATAGAGACGTGAAATTTGGACCCAATACTCCTCAAATGGTTTAGGTGAACTATATGATAAGACAATAAGATTTTGCAAAATTCCACCTCTAAAGGGGTCAAATGGACCCCAAGTATATGGGGGAAAAAAACATGCTACGCCAATGAAACTTGGTTTGTGTACTAAGCGTAAAATATAAAGAAAGGTATGCCTCAGGATTTTTTGAAAATCATACCTTAAAGCGGTGAAATGGGGTGTTGAAGTTTCTGTAGCCAACGCGAGCGACACCGTGCTGGCTAGCTAGTCTGAAATGAAATAACACCCACGCCCTACTTCCTCAGAATCAGATGAGTTGTGGTCAAACGCCTGGCCTGTCAAGCATGAAATAAGTAGATAAATTAGGCTTTCGAAATTCTATTTAATAATATAGTATGCTAAAAGCCCCGGTTAGTAATGCGCGAGTAAATGTTACCTTATGTCAAGGGTGTAAGGTACTTATAAAATGTACCAGAAGGTATCCAAGGAACCCCTCAATTGGTTTAAGGCATCGTATATCTAACATTTTTCAATTCTTATAACTTTATTTCAGTCACATAGTTCTAACAAAGCATTCGCTATCTATCCTTGGTAACGTTCCGCCAAATAGGGATAAACCATACATATCAGGTCATGGTTTGTTAGGGTAGGTGCGAGGGTGTGTATGTGTGTGTCGGTAGAGATGAAAACAATAACTACGCACGAGTGTATGTATGGGAGAATCCGCACGTGTCACATTAATAGCAAAATGGGGTTGCAAGCTTCACATTTACGGGTTTTTTCTATGACTCACAGAGTTCGCAACACATTTTAAAACCGCCTTTATTGTGCTCCTGTACCCAACATTATCATCATAATCAGCCCGTAGTCCAATGGTGGACAAAGGCCTCCTCCAAGGTACACCACTCACTCACTCCCAAGGTACCAATCTTCGGCTTTTCGCCAGTCAACTGCCAGCTGTCATATCTCGTCACTACATTGAGTTTCAAGGCGTCGACTCGTGGTCTCCTATAGAACACGTCTACCCTAGCAGATATCGGATTAGCGAGAGCTATGGCCGGCCTACTGCCACTTTAGTTTGAAACTTGAGCTTGATGCTTAATTAGGCATAGAGTTCTTCAGGGATACAGTTAATTGTGCTTGCACCATGATGAGACACGCTGGGACGAAGACGGAACAACGCCGTTCTTACCTCAATATGACAGTCAAGCTTCACTTTACGTTGAGCTATGTCGATGACTCTGGCGAATTACTTCGCTCTGGTTACGATCCCTCAGAGAAACACCAAGCATAGTTCTTTATATAGCCCAGTCAAGTTACGGAACTTAGTATGAAGGACCCGGTTATAATTCATAATAAATATAAAATTGTGTTTGGTATAATTTGCTGGCGTAGAATCAATATTCAATCAAATTAAGTAGTGTAGGTACGGAACTAAGAAAAAAAAAATTGTTATTGAGCCATAATACATTACCGTCGCCGACGACTCACTGCCGTGAGTATTTTTTTTTTTCTGCTTATCAACCGTTAGAATATGAATATAAATATTTCGGGATGGCCATAATCCCCACGCGTGGCAATAAAATGTTGCCTGTCATTCCGGAAGCAAAGAAAAATCCAACTACAAATCCACGACTCGTCAAAATTGGTCCAGTTGTTTAGGCTACAGGGGGCAATATAGGAACACACATCATACACGACAATATACACACTTATATAGTTACATGCATCCCAAAAACATTACCCTCCTTCTTGGGTAATCGGGTAAAAAATCAAAATTTGATGTTGTCCGTGTGACAACATCCATTTAGTAAGTATCTATTATATTTTAATGTCAGAACAAAATCGTAACTTTAATGTTATTTTGAAATTAATCACTTACAAGAACACAGGAAACTGCTAATTAAAAGCGCCGCAAAGTTCATTTGGTGAGTTCCACTTAGAACTTTGAAATATTAAAAATAACCAGACAAGTGTGAACCTAACTCGCGCACCGAGGATGAATTGTATGATTAAAATAATAACAAAATACCCTACTGCAAAATGTTGCCTGTCATTCCGGACGTAAAGAGAAATCCAACGACACCTCACTCGTCAAAAACGGTCCAGCCGTTTAGGCTACTGGGGGCAATATAGGAGCACACATCATACACGACAATATACACCCATAAAAACTTACACACTCACATAGTTCCATACACCCCAAAAACATTACCCTCCTTCTTGGGTAGACCCAACAGGATCAGAACTCCAAGTGCCTGATTCTCGTTACGGGATGATTCCGCCGAGCTTCGATCCTGAACTTTCACTGTACATTTCACCTAATTAAATAGTTTGAAACAACCTGAACAATGTCGGCGTGTTTTATTAATAGAGAAGAGAATTATTCTACAAAGCTTTTTAATCTATTTATATATGAAGGTATCCAATTTTCTAGGAATTTTCTAAGAATCAACGCACAGGCCAACTCGCTTATCATAGAGACGTGAAATTTGAACCCAATACTTCTGAACTGGTCTAGGAGAACGGATTTTATGAAATTCATCCCCAAAATGTTTTACAAACAAATTTTACAATGCCTTGACTGCCCCGGTGGCTCAGTTGGTATTGAACCTACCTTCTGTGTTTGGGGGCGTGGGTTCGATTCCCTTCTACGACAAACATTTATGTGATGAATATTTGTGTTTATTCTATGTCTGGGTGTTAATATCTATATAAGTATGTATTTAAAAATATCTATGTACGTATATCAGTCTCTGGCAGCCATATTACAAGCTTTGCTTAGTTTGGGGTCAGATGACCGTGTGTGCAATAATGTCCCAGATATTTATTATTATTATTAATGAGACCAACCATGAAATTTCGAAAAAAATGCTGTTCCATATAATGTCAATGACAATTGTTGACAAAATGAAGATTTGCCACCAAATCATGAAAAATATAATTAATTGTTAAAAACCGACTTCATGTACAAATTTAAATAAAATAGGAAATCATCAAAACTTTTCCTTTCCACAATAACAAAAACGCCATCTGTGTATATCTTTTGTTCTTTGTTTTTTTTTTTTTTATACATTAAACATTCAAAAGTCGGTTAATCATTTTTGATAACATTTATATGAGACCACCTCTGTATGCCTACCAAACAAAAAAAGGATTATCAAAATCAATTCATATTTGGCGGACTAATCGCGTAAAAAACATCAAAAAAAAACATATATTTGAATTGAGGAACCTCCTTTTTTAGAAGTCGTTTAAAAAGCTAAATAATCCGTGTTTTAGTATGAATTCTAGGTAATAAATAACATGACGTGAGTCATGTTCGCGATTAGATATCCCCATGTCCATTTATCGGCCTGCAACACCTATTACCTGGTAATCAATAACGTGTCAACGACCCCGGTAACTACCCATGGCGTATAGCGTGCTGTGCGAAAATGTATTGATTTTATAACCCAACAAAACAGGTGGTTTAGTATAACAATGAATCTCTATTTTAAAAAATACGGCAACATAACAAATAAACAGAGGAAATAATTAAGCTTTTTGAGAAAATGATTTGAAGTTCGATAGATGGCGTTATTTGTTAGGTACGTTTATATTATTTTTTAGCCAGTATCGAGTTGACAAATATTTCAATGTAAAAGTAAATTTCATCTATGTCTTCATGTAGCAAAAATTTGATGGAGTTGACTCTTACAATGTAGCTGACCCCAAGTAGTGATGTTAGACGGCATTTTTTCTTAAGTTTGTGATGAAAATGGTAATAAACAGACAGAAGGACAAAAAGAGGGGGCGGGGCGGGACTGAAGCTATACTAATTTGAGAAAATTACGAAGAAATCCAAGTCGGAAGAGCCTTTTCACATTTTTAGGTCAATCAAAGGCAATCTACACTGCGACAAACTTATTTATAGAATATCCAAATAATGAAACTAAAAATATCCGACGGGAGGCTTAGAATTCATTCAGAAACTACGATCGTGGCTCCCTCACTCAACGGTAAAGATAGGTCGGTCACTCTGTAGAAAGAAACCTTTAATTCAAGTAATTCAGAGCTGAAACTAAAGACAGCGGAACAATATCTGAAAATTGATTAGTACTTAAAGCGGGACCCAATTACTTTCGCGAAGATTTCCTTAAGAGGCGAGGGCACACTTAACGAAACCTAAAATTTATTGAACAGGTAGTAGGGACTGCTATTGTCTAAGTCACATTTTGGGGTACACGTGCAGGGTGTAACGAAAACCTTGTTATATAACTCAGGTCATTTGATTATACTCATCGAACAACTTTGACTAAAGAATGAGAACAAAAATATAGGGCGGGCTACGTCCAGTAGTAAACGTCTAAAAGCTGTTATGAGTTCTTTGGAACTTACGGATCTACCACCGGCTTTTCGGTGAAGGAAAAACATCGTGAGGCAACATCGTGAGGCGCATGTGAACCAACCCGCACTGGACCAGCGTGGTGGTCCTAATTATATACTATTATTATATGACCTAATTACCCTTCGAGTGTAGGCTGATATCCCAGCAGTGAGATGTTTAATGGCTGACACAGACTCAGACTCAGATATATATAAAAGCTCAAGCCCTATTCCAGGAATCAAAGCACAGACCAAACCGCTCATGATAAAGACGTGAATTGGAACCCAATAATCCGCAACAATAAGAATTTTGTGAAATTCTACCTCTAAAGGGGTAAAATGGACCCCTAAAGTTTGTATGGATAAAGTAAAGTTTATTGTGCTACGCCAATTAAGCTCTGTTGGTTGTACTAAACATACAAATAAAGAAAGGCATGTCTCAGGATTTTCCGAAAATCATCCCCTGAAGAGGTGAAATGGGGTTTTGAAATTACTGTAGTGCATGTAGCTAGTCTTATTATAAACAGACAATACTTTTGGAAATATGATAAAAATGTGATAAAGCCCGAGCGACACAACTGTGGACGCGATTAATGGCCTTGAAGCGGACGAAATTACTTTCGCGAAGATTTTTTTCTTTATAAAATTCTTCAATAACCGTGATTATTGAGAGACCTACGTAGAACCTAATTAAATGAAAACGAAGAAAATTCATTAATGTACGAATGTAAATCGAATAGTGATAAAAATGTTCGATTAGACAATGGACATATTCTATAGACTAATCCTAATCCTAACTAATTAAAATTTAATTTTTTATTTCAATGAATATAGCCGCAGCCGTATCAGGCAATTTAAAGCTTCGACGTATGAAAATGAATGCGTTCGTCTCGAGGAAAAAACTTTGCTTACGCGATTCAGAACTCCCTACATTACAACTGTCAGTCCATACAAAACGTCAAAAAATGCACAAAAAATTGATCAACGCCATCTAGCGAACTAGAAAGTAACTATGTCACTTTGTCGGGAAGTTTGTCGAGCTATCACGGCTACACGGCTGAACAGATCTTGTTAAATTTGATAAGAAGTTACTGCATATCACAAAGACAGACATAGAATACTTTCTTTATGTCCACGCGAACAAACATCCAGTAGTCCAGTTTTTTAAATATTCAATGTTTGCTCCACGGCCTCCGGGTCCGTGATAAAAAACTAAAAACTTTAAAGTAACTAAACACTAAGAGTAAAGATTTGTATGCTTGTTAATCTGTTAAATTGTAAAAGCTATAGTGGCAATGGGCAGGCCACTTCGCTCGTAGAACCGATAACAGATAGGGAAGAAAAGTTCTCGAGTTCCACCTGGTGGATCGACGACATTGTGAAAGTCGTGGGTAACAGGTGGATGCAACTGGCAGCCTGCCGTTCATTGTGCCGCTCTAAGGCCACAATGGTCTGAAATGCTAAACATAGCCCCCTATTTAGACCGCCAAACTGAACGACAATTTGCAACTTGAATCCACCGGTTTCCCGTGACTTTCAATGTCGTCAGTCCACCTATGCTGCGTATCCTATTCGTGGTAGCCACTCAAGAACCTTTCTTCCCCATCGGTTATCGGTTCTTCGAGCTATCGGATTATCGGATCAAGAAATTAAGTTAATATTCTGTAATCCTCTATTGTATTTGTTCATAAATTCGTTTTTAAATTAATTTCGATCCTGCGAATAACCTCAAACAAGGAGAAATTTCTCGTTTTTATGAAAAACAAGAACTTTTTTAAATTAACAGAGCTAGAGAGCCATTTTTAAATCCAATCCGATGTATCCCCAAGAGCTCTGAAGCCGATGTATTTTCACCCTTAGCCCGTAGCTATTACGGGCCTAATTAATTGCATCGACGAGACAACTGCAACTTTTAATCCCCTTTGCCCAAGCTTGCTCTGGACCCTTTTTAATTGGCACACTACGCGGACTCGGACTTTTTATGGACATAAATATACTGTCGAAGGCTTATGGATGGTCTGAAAGCTCTGATTCTATTTTGAGACTTATTGACTATGGGTTGGTGTCGGACTACATACTTTTGTATTTTTTTTTCAATCATTCATCTTTATCAGCCGGAAGACGTCCACTGCTTCACAAAGGCCTCCCCCTTAGAAAAGTATAATCTCCACGCTTGACATGCGGCTTTGGGATCGCAGCACGAGTCCCATAGTAAAAGTTGTTGATAATCATGAGTACTTTGAGCCCCTTTCGGCTTAGCATACCCTTGCCTTATAACCCTATATATGAGTATAATTATATATATCTTAGAATTTGTCCGTTGCGTAACCGAAAGATCACGTTTTATGCATGGCTAGCGATCTAATCTTGCTAATTTCCAATTTCTTTAACTTCTGAAACAGTTTGGCTGTTTAGTAAGCTTCTCGAGCAAGTTTATTGCTTGTTTATTTTAGTAACTCTGTTTATATTTAGAAAAACCAAACAGTGTAATTACAATGAGCTACAAGGCTTCGGTAAGTTTGGAACGTGACGAGAATTAAAAAGGTCAAGAGTGTTGCCAGAATTGGATGAACAAATTAATTAAGTAGGTACTCTACTTATTAGCTCTATTTTTGAAATCCTTCGATATCAAGTTCTTTTCGCATTCAAAAACAATCACCGGTGATATCGAATGCGAGTGATCCTGATTTTGCGTAGTATTGAATCATTCGAAATCTGGGTTAACATTTTTTTTTAAACATTCTAAAATTCTCCATTTCACGCAGCAACCGGTAGACTGGTAAATGTTTCAACGTTGAAAGGAACGTCAATAAAACACGAATATTTGTAGGCTGAGTAATATCTGTCAAACAATATTTATTCTGATATACTCCTCTACTCGGCACGTTGTCTATTTTGTCACTATTTTATTAAGTAGGTCATTATTTTTTTTTAGTAGTGGTATGGCTCTTCTGCAGAGTCCGCCTGGGGAAGTACCACACCTTTGCCAGTTATTCAACCGCCAAGCAGTAGTGTGCAAACATTACTGTCTTCCGGATTGAAGGGCAATGTTTCCAGCGTAATTACTGGGCATACAGAGATTTAACATCTAATATCTCAGGGTGACGAGCGCAGTGCGTTGCCGCGCATGGTTATGAACTGTTGAAGTTAAAATTCTCGGTGGCACTAAATTGTTATGAGCAAGCGTGACGCTTAACATCAGGTGAGCGACTAGCTCGTCTCGCCACTGAGAAAAAAAAAAATAAAAAAAAAATATATTGCCACAAATTAACAAAATTATTTTGTTATATGTTATCTACAAATTTACACAGCCATCCTATCTTTTCCACGGATAACACATTATCCGCTTATCTGTTAGATTTTCTTTGGATAGAAGCTAAATCGAGTGGTTGAAACCACTCGTTGCGATAGCGAATGATTTGATTATATCAAAAACGAGACTTTTTGGATTTCGTTTGTGAGTCGGTCATTTAGGGGAGCGTTTCAAAAATTGAGCCTTTGGCGTAGACTTTTTCAACCGACTGCCTAGAAGGAATATTTAGGGATGTAAGTATGTATGTAAGCATTTATATCGCAGTGATGATGCCCACACACACACACATCTTCTTAATCTCTCTTACACGCACACACACCCTCCACATACCACGTAGAAGATATGCTATATTAAGAATAAGCAGGAAATCTTAGCACAGGCAATTGTCTGCTTAAAAAGAGTCCCTGACCGCTTGAATCAGAAATTGTATTGTCTTATAACTGAATTTGTATATATATATATATATTTGTTATGTAAATAAGTATTTGTATATGACCTCCGGTAACCTAAACAGCTTAACCAATTTTGACAAGTAAGGTGTCATTTGATTCCTAGGCGACTATCAAAAGAAGGTTAAAACATTATTTTTTTTTTACTGCAATCTATAATATATTATAATCTAAACTTAAATATACAATAAAACTAAAACTAGAAACAAAATTAAAATAAATACTTAAATAAATTAAATCTAAAATATCTACAAATAAAAAACCGCATTTAGGTCGCTGTCTACGGATAAGGTGCCCAAAGGTGCGACATTACCCTGTTGAAACAAAAAAAAACAATTCCAATAATTTTGTAAGTACTTTTAAAACGTGAATTTTCGTGTTGTTTCCAAAACTCTATAGAAGGCTTTAGTAAAGTTTTCACCACTTTACTGTGGCATGACTTGGACTTAACCGTGACTTGCTTTGCTCGCCTTTGACTGTGACTATGACTTATTTGATAATTTTTAACAAAACTTGAAAATATATAAGTATACTTGACACTGGCAAATGCATAAGACGTGCGACGCCATAACCCTCTTAGGAGGAAAGAGAAAAAAAAGTACTTTTACGTAATGCAGTTAGTTGTGGCTGAAACATCAGCTGCAAAATATACCAGTTAATCGAAAGGCGAGCTGGTGAACAAATTAGTCTTATAATTAAGATCGCCAGTATTTCAGAGGTAATTGCCGCCCGCCCCAGCGGTAAATACCGCCCTAATCTACGGAGCATTCCACAATATTTACTAAGGTAGGTATTATGATGACGTTTCATTTTAAATATTCAGCTTGGTAATGCTGCCAGCAAGACGCTGTCAACTGGTAGTGTGCTTGATTTGGATTATCAATGATATCCGGATAGTCAAACTCTTTGTTGTGTAGTAGGATAATTTAGGTAATAACAATAAATTATTTCTGATTGTGATTCTGATTCTAGGTAAATTGTTAGGGTTTGTATGGATATTAATTATTTAATAAAGACCCAGTAAAAATGAAAATTACTTTTCTAATATCACACTAATATTATAAATGCGAAAGTTTGTGTGTAAGTATGTAAGTGTGTTTGTTCCCGTTCAACTCTGTAACGGCTGAACGGATTTGAATGAATTTTGCTACGGAGGTACCTTATACCCTGGATAAACACATAGGTTATATTTTTAATACCGGAGTAATATTTAGTTTCTGTAGAATGAGCGGGTGAAACCGCGAAGCGCAACTAGTATTTTATAATTACTTCATCATTTATCTATATATGTATATGAAAGACCAAACCGCTTACGAGAGAGTTACTTGTTGAATAACTGGAAAGGTGTGGTACTTGCAAAAGAGCCCTACCACTAGTGGATTGACTGAGTATGCAAATATTACTGTGTCAGATTGAAAAGTATTCTGTATTGAAATTAAATGGCATGAAGAACAAATGTCATGGCTTACGAGTATAAAGCTGGAAGTAATTCCGTTTACCGTATTGATTTTGGAAGTGGACATTACTTAATCCTCTAGTCTCATGACGGAATTAGTGAGAAATAGATTTCTCAGATGTATCATTGACGGAACTACCTCCGCGGATCTACTGGGAATTAACGAACGGGGATGGGATGGGACGGATGGGAATGAACGGGAAAAAAACTTAAGCTGTACTGTTGTGGGCAAGCGCGACAATCAACATTAGGCAAGCGACCTGGGGCCTTATCCCGTAACTCTGGTGGCGATGGTCTTCGTTTGCTATTCTGCTCGCTCGCATGGTGCGAGTAACTTGGAGCGAGTGGGACGGCACGCGATGACCATTGCCACCAGAGTTACGGGATAAGGCCTACAGCCTACGGGATAAACTCATCCTTCTCTTTATCTTAAATTTTAAATTTGCTCTTACATATAGCGCCTTTTCAAACTTATGCAGACAGGCCAAAAAGGAGTGAGCATTAGCATAACGCTCGGAAGAGTCCGTCTCTCTAATTGCATCGCAGAGTGCCATGAATATTTATATCGAGGGCTGAATAAACGTTTACATATAATATAATACGGTTCTCGTAATATTCATTACTAGCTGTTACCCGCTACTTCGTTTGCGTGGACCTACAAAAAAGGTAGCCTATATCCGTCTCCGACACTTAAGCTATATCTATGTCAAAAAGTCAGCATCCGTTCAGTCGTTTAGCTGTGATAACGCGATAAACACCCAGACAGAAAGACAGAGAGACAGAGTTACTTTCGAATTTATAATATTAGTTAGGATTTTTATTACAGGACATAGGCCTCCAAGCAGTTTTTAGTAACGTCTACTTGCGACTGGCAACAACCTGTATAAATAAAAAAATAATTGAAATAACCTCTTATAAGCCCCTTTATAAATAGGTAAACTATTTGTCATCAGCGTCATCATGACATCACTAACAGTTGCCATTATCACGCTGAATGGAAATATTGTATGTCATGTCATGATCGAGTATTTGTAGGTCGGTTAAAAAGTTTAAACTAAACTGAGTAATTCTTTTAGTGCCCGGTTCTTTTGTAAGGAACACAATTATAAAATATTCCGTATATACACTTCAGCCATTGTAATGCAATCACCATCGGACAACGACACTTGTTTTGACCAACAATTGAGTCCACATCGAATCGAATTATACGATAATCGATTCCGCGCATTCGAGATATGCCGAGTGAATATTCAGACCACTCGATTCGCTAATTGGATCGCCGACTGTACGTCACTCGCATTACTGAATGCAAAAGTGAATAACTGAAGGCGCATTAAACGATAAAGTACGTGTACTTACCAAAGAAAGTTAGATCAAAACTATGAGACTTACTCCCGAATACTGAAACGTTTGTTAATATTGACAACAGATTAATTCTAATACTGCCTTTGTCTGGCACTAAGCCAATGACAAAGACAGGAATAGACTGTAGTATTGGGGAAACATATAATGAAACAATCTTGTTCTCAGTAAGAAGACAACTGATTTATTCCTACCTACCCACATAATGTAAATCACACAAACTCCAACTTACAACATCTCTCTCCTCTTAATAAAGTAGAAAACAATAAACATCTTTACAGTAGTTTGACACAGTATATATTATCATAATGTTATCTAGACACAGTATATATTATCTTATATTATCTTAATCTTTGTTATTTACATATATACCTTACTGGAGGTCTAACCTCTCTGCCTGAACGAGTCGTTTTAGGGGTAGGAGTTGCGGACGCAGCCGCCTCATTGGATCCAAAATCCCCAACTTTCTCTCTAGTTGGCAGGACATAACGCAACTGCTGACCAATTGATGACTCACCTACCGGCGGGGAAACATGGGAATCAGTATTAATATCTGGTATACAGTCATAACAATCCGATAAAACGCGTTTGGACACATTAGTTTTAATATTTGGTTTTAGAATATGAGATCTATTGCGCCGATAAGTACCCCCGTTGTCCACTTTCACCCAGTAGGAGCGATCACCATCAGCCTTCGTAACAATCCGAGCTTTATTCCACACTTTACCATCTTTCACACGGACTTCTTCCCCTGGGTATAATGTGGACAAAGGCCTCGTGCCTCTATCGTAGTGCCGCTTCATTTTATCTATTTTCCCCTGCCGCACATTACGGACCAGTTTCGGTTCTATGGCTTTAGGTATCAACGATTGCGTCGCGACTGGCAGCCTGGTGTTTAGCGACCTACCCATTAATAGTTGTGCTGGTGAATATTCTTCACCTGTGACTGGAGTATTTCTGAAGTTTAGCAATGCTAATTGCCATTCAGTTTTATCGTCAGTGGCTTTCTTTAGTAAACTTTTCACTGTCTGAACGTTCCGTTCAGCTAGTCCATTCGAACGCGGATATAGCGGTGAACTGGTAACGTGCTTGAATTCCCACTTTTTAGCAAATTCGGTGAATTCTTCCGATATAAATTGTTTCGCGTTGTCTGTTACTAATTTTTTTGGAATTCCGAAACGGGAAAACATTCCTTTCATTTTAGTTATCACCGTGTTACTCTTCATATTAGACAAATAAACTACTTCCACAAACTTCGAGTAATAATCAACAACAAGTAAGTATTGTAGTTTATGCAATTCAAAGATGTCAGCGGCGAGTGTTTCCCACGGCAGCTGTGGCGTAGGGTGCGGCGCGAGAGGCTCACGCGGCGGCGCAGCGCGGTGTCGCTGACAAGTCTCGCAGCGTTGTACGCATTCCTCTATCTGGGACCCCATGCCAGGCCAAAAAATGGCATCTCTTGCACGCTTTTTACATTTTTCAATTCCTAAGTGTCCTTCATGTATGCGACTTAACATTTCTTTACGTAAAGCGCTCGGAATGACTACCTGATTATTATGAAACAAGACTCCGTTAATTTCGTGCAACTCGTGCCTGAATGTCCAATAAGGGCGAGCGATCGATACTACCTTATTCTTGTCACTCGGCCATCCCTCGTAATAGTAACTGATTACAGCCGACAACACGTTATCTGTTTGCGTCTCTGTCTTTATTCGCTCTAACTTTTCATTCGTCGCGTCCATACTTTCGTACATAGTATTCACATGAACGGTGACGTCATCCTTGACATCACACCTGACACCATGTAGTATTGGGGAAACATATAATGAAACAATCTTGTTCTCAGTAAGAAGACAACTGATTTATTCCTACCTACCCACATAATGTAAATCACACAAACTCCAACTTACAACATAGACTTAATCTGTCGTCAAAGTTAACAAACGTTTCAGTATTCGGGGGCTAGTAATATTTTTCAAGCAAATTTAAAAAATACTGTAAGGTAGCCTAATTCAATGTTATATTTTCTACAACAAAGGATTTTGTAAATTGTCAAATTTGTAAATTCGTGTTTTACAAAAATAGAAAATAAATTAAATTTGACAGTAATCTAATTTTAAAAAAACAACTGGATACTTATCTAGGCTTAAACTGATGAAGGAATTAAAAAAAACTGTTTTGACCAGATTTGTGAATAAGAAGCTATGGGCTGATAATAATGATGATTACACTAGTATTTTAATTGCTAAAGCTCTGTCTGTTTGTAAAGTATTCAAGATAATACAATTTAGATATTAATATAAAAAATATATAAATATAAATATAAAATATTTTTTTTAATATTAATACAATTTTACAAAAAAATATATTTATGTATAGTTTTTGCCAAATTTCATTTCTTTTTAAAGTTACTTTGTATAATATCTGACACAAATAAAAACTTCTGGAACACCACGAGCATAAGAAGTGCTCACACATAAGAAATGCTAAGAACGCCAATATATCCAACCTTCAAAATTTCCAAAACATACCACTGCACCCTCCTCGACATTTCGACGCCATTTATATTTAATAACAACAACCCCAAGAGCGGGAGTGAGGGTGCAAAAATCGATAGCCCTGTCTGGGAGGGTTCCGGACCCCAACTGCATCCCTCCCTATCTGCATTTCAAACGCACATAGGATCTGCCGAATTGGTGATTTGCGTAGAAGGTGGCTACGGGACGGGTGTTTTCGCGTGCTATGGCATATTAGTACATAGTAGGCTTAGGTTATGTGCCAAAGCCATATGGCCATAGTACAGACAATAGACACTCATTTATTATAATAAGAAAAATAAACTAAACAACAAGAAAATTCAGAAATACCCGATAATTTTGTCTTATTTTTGTCACAAGCCGGCCCCACCTCAGCTTGGTGCCGGCTGACGTCACGCACGAGAGTATGTGTATGGCTATAATATGTGTTTGCTTTGTGTGCTCTGCTAGTTTTATTGTCCTTTTGCTCAGTTTTCTGTCGCGCTCCTCTTTGTACGACAAGTCAGTTCAGTCGTGACCATCAGCAGCCAGAAGACGTCCACTGCTAAACAAAGGTTCTCCCTTAGAAAAAAGGTGGGTTACCATAATGTCCACGCTTACACGCAGGTTGCATGAAGATCGCTTACTAAGAGATGCTGTTGCCCATCCTCCGGTGGTCAAAGTTTTAGTACATACCCGTCTCCCCATCATCATCCCTTTACATTATTGTTATTGCAATAAAGTTAGTATTATTATTACTAATAATAAATTTACTAAGGGTGTGAATAAAGATGTTTTCTTTAATGTCTTTGTTTTGTTTTAATGTTCTCATTTTTTCAGTCTTTCAGTTAATACTTGTGTATAACTATAACTCTTTCATCATCAAGAAGAAAACTGTTGATTAGCTACTTTCCGATTAATAGCAATCGGCGAGCAAAAACTCAAGTTACTTTTGTTCTTAATATTTTGGCTAGCGTTACTCCGACATTTTTATATACTAACAGTCACTTGCCACTTGAACTGGTGAGCTTACTTGCGACTTTACTTGGAGATAATGAAGAGGTCTGTTTTCTTGCACTTATCTTTGTGTACCTTGAGATTCTTGAGCTTCGAGCTTTTAATAGCTAGTGCGTATCAAATTAGCCAATTGATACCAACTCAACCAGCGCCTGTTTGATGCAACGCGTGAACAAAACGCTATCGTTTATCTGGCCCAACGCATAAGCATTGTCATTCAGAGTGGTAATGCCGCCAACATACTGCTTACGCTGCCAACTGGTATTTGGAATTTCTTTAGACCTTTAATGCGCTCTGGGTAATTTAACTGTTTTGTTTTGTTTCGTTTTGTGTAGTAAGCTTAGTAGTTTATTTTAGTTTGTGTATATTGTTATTTAATTAAGGGACTGACAATATTAGGGTGGGTAGAAGTCGAGTTTCTACCACTAGTTTTGACGTGAATTCTTTAACAAAAATAAACTCCAAGATCAATCTCGGACAGAGGATATCAGTACTGCATTGAGACCCCCCCCCCCCTCTCCGCACCTCCACACTACTTTTGTCATGGTCATCGACCTAGTATATTTATTCTGGCGCGGATATGCCCCTTACGGCGATATAAGCATTAGTTCCGTAACTCACATAGCCTCCGTGCCAAACATCAAAACAAAATTCGAACATCAAACCAACATTTCCAAACATCAATTTTGTCTTAATTTCATTTCTAACATGAGACCCCTTGCCAGACCGATTACATGTTCATCGAATTTATGTCAAAAATAAAATACTAGATACGAGTGCAATTTACTGCTTGAAAAATAAGTTAAAACATTGTCAAATGTTTGCTTCATTTACTTCAAGATCAAGCAAGTAAATTATCTCTAAATAAGTAATCTTCTTCCAATGAAACTACACAATGGAACCTAATTCCAAACATCTTAAATGAAATTGCCTATCCGAATCAGATAAATTGATTGTATAGATTTTTTCACATGCGTTTCTTTACATACCTACTTTTTCCAATTACGCGTTAAGTATAAATCATTACACAAACATACACATTTTTTTCACTCAAATCAGACATTGCGACTAGATGATTTAGTTTCGAATCGATTTCAATTATTTTTAAAATGTTTGTCCACGTTATTCTAGGTAAATTATTTTCGTCGAACTATGTTTTATTGAATACGAATTGTTTTATACGAAGTTTGACGAACTCGACGAATTTCGATTAATAATCGGTTCCATGAATTGTTTATTCGATGAGTACTTACGATAGTTTAGTTTTCATGAAGTTTATCGGTGTCTCTAAGAACACGAAATGAAAAAATACGATAACTATTGAAATATCAATATAGTTAAACGGGGACGCTGCCAGCTGGTAGTGGGCTTGAACATTTGGATTTGGTTAGACCTTTAATTATTATGTATTAGGTTATTTTTATGTAGTAGGTTAAGTAGTTTAGGTAGTTGTATTTTATATGTATTTTGCTTAGTTAATAAAGACACTTGCACGTTAAAAAAATAAAGTTTTATTGATTATGCTAATTATTGTTATTTTGCAAACGTCTCGCGTCTCGTCACCAAAGTATTGCCATGCTCAAAGGATTAGTAATAATTATGCGATACAACGCGATAATTCGTTTTTTTTAAGTTCACAACGGGCACGGACCCCGGTGTCTGTGGAGATGAAAAACAAAAAAAAAAGTCCGTCTGTGGTGACAGCGTCGCCAGCCGAGTACTAGAAAGTACCCTTCCATCACGCTATGGTTTCTCAGTATTTTAGTTCTTCTCAAGCTCATTCGTGGACCCACACCCTGCAAAGTGCGATATGAACGCGCTAGCGACTGAGTTATGATCGCTGTAAACAAAATTCTACGTCGCATGTTTTACTGGTAACAGATAAAGCGTTTATTCGAAGATCTAATAACGCCCACCTGCACAACAGAAAGCGAAAGAAGCGTAAGTATTTGAAGCGAATAAAACCCAGCCGTTTAGTGAACCGAGCGAAATCACTTCAGTACACAGCGCGCGAGCTATCCAGATACGCGCGATAACTCGAATAAGCTCCACCGCAGACTGCGTTACTAGTGACGGAAACAACTTTTTTTTGAAAAGGATAGCTAGATTTTTTAAGGAAGTTAAATAAACGCAGTGTAGATGGCCTCACATGGGAATGCACCTAGTGCACTAGGTGGACCGACGACATTGCGAAAGTCGCAGGCAACCGGTGGATGCAAGGGGCAGGTTTTCGTACGGTGTGGCGCTATAAAAGAAGGCCTATGTTCTGCAGTGGACGTCTTCTGACTGGTGATGATGATAGTAGATTATTTGGTCTTTGATATTATTGCTCTATCCCTATTGATTGGGACAGCGAGATTTCAGATTTTTTATTCCATTACCCGTCCCGATAAATTGGAAATTTAGTAAACACTAGCTGCGCCCCGCGGATTCGTCCGCTATTCTACAGAAATCGAATATTTTTCCGGGATAGAAAAGCCGGGTAGCGTATGTGTTAATCCAGGGTGTAAGCTACCTCCATACCAAATTTCATTCAAATCCGTTCAGTCATTACAGTGTAGAACGGGAACAAACACACTTACATACTTATACAAAAACTTTCGCATTTATAATATTAGTGAGAACTTAGATACTCACACACTTACACACAAAGTTTCGCATTTATAATATTAGTGAGTTAAATATAGTGTGTAGTTGCACACTCAGCCTTAGCACTTGCGTAACTTTGAATCGCGATCGTACAGCAGACCTTATACGCTATCGAACAACTCTTGCGAATAAATTTGTCTCGATAAAACCTCAATAAATCAGTCGACGACTTTTGAGCAAAGTTAACTGCACGAGTAGCGTGTAACTGAGATCTTTAGTGTAAAAACAGTACCTTAAGTCACTTTACCTATTTAGACTTTCAGGCTAGCAGTGGATAGGGGCGTAAACAATGCGTGTAGACAGCAGCGCAGCTTGAACGTGAGTCCGCGAGTTGTGTAATTTATTTATTTATTTATTGAGATACGCCAACAGTGAACATATTTTACATTCTTATATTTCTACGTGAGTACATGAAACTGATATGATCACCATTTATAGGCATATACAACATTCGCCATAGTGATTAGACAGGAAAATAATAATAATAATAATATAATTGTAATGTAATACCAGGGCCCGAACCTTGAGGTCCTTATTGCGATGATTGTTAGGTCCAGCCACAGATGCTACGCGACTGCAAATCGTATCTCCGCGCTGTAAGGTATGTTATGCGCTATGTGGTTGACTATTATCAAAATTGTCGACATCGAGTAGTGAAGAAGAGCAATAAGTAGATTTGATTCCGCCGGAATTACTAATCGAGGCACGAAACGTGAGTAATAGCGTTGCTAAAAGTTAGGTTTCAAGTTTGTTTTTTCCTCAGAAGTGTGTTGAAAAACGTCGTATGAAACACGTGTGCGTTGATCATTACAGTTGAGGTGGTATTGTTCGATAAGGAAGCCGAGTATACCAATATAGCACACTTCATAATACACTATTATAAGATAACAAAGCACATTATTTTTTTTGTAGAATGAAGTTTTTTATTTATTTATTCTTTTGTTACGCTACTACTGACTGGCATCGATTCTGTTGTACCTTCACCAAACAAAACAAATTTGACAGGACTAAACTAGTAGTTTAGTCTAAAAAGTAAAACTAAACAGTAGACCTCGCGAGCACAAACTTTTTTGCACAATCGCAATTCTAGAATTTCAGAATTTTTAGGCGTCGGCGATTTTTGATTGGTTTTTTGTGTATTTGAATTTCCGCCCAAAATGGGGGATGTTTGCGGCGCCATTTACCGGCCGATTTCGATAATATTTTACATAAACTTTAACAAGAATATTGTATATCAGCAAAATCGGTCAAGATGTTCTCAAGATATAAGGTCGTGAGTTGTCAGTTCGATATTCGTGTGTCATGAGTTCTTCACCGATTTTGTTCATATTCAAAATTCTTGTTTATAGTTTAGTACTGAATATTTTTTTAAATATTATCAATATCAGCCGGTAAATGGTGCCGCAGCAAACTTTTCTCTGTTTGGGGGAAATACTACATCAATCAAAAATCGTCGACGACAAAAATTCCAAAATATTGTAGAACCTGTATACCAAGTTTCGACAAGATTGGTTAAAAAATACGGACAGATGAAAGCAAATTGTGCCAGTTAAAACTGAGAACATTCGTTCGCTTCGCTCACTCGGTCAAAATAAAATCGCTCTTTTTAGTTTTTTATAAAATAATAGCAACAAAACCTTTCGAGGTTTCGAGTTTTTTCCTTCTGCTTCGCCAAAATAAAAAAATAATAACATAAAAATTCCTTTCAATCATGGACATATTTACATTTAAAACTGTGTATTTTTTTTTAAATTTCCAGTAGCATTCATATTTAAAAAATTGATTAATTCGAACGAGATAGCGAGACTCAGCGTAGCCAGGCCTTGACGGCTGTTGTATAGAATTAGGGGACCACTGGAGGACGGGGTACCAGTCCAGACGGGGTCTTCTCTGTGAACGGTGAGCGTTCTGCGAACCCCAAGCCGCCTGCCAGGCGTTGGGATTATTGTAACCCCAGCAGTGGACGTTCTGGTTTTTGTTGAGATAAACAAAATCAAAACTATTTCCTCGTCCACTTGACCCCATCGCCAGCTCAACACATAAAACGGCAACATAAAACCTAACTACTGTTTTAAAGTAAATCTTGCACATTTTGTCTGATTTAAAATTTGCATATAAATAACCTTAGAACGTCTTCGCGAATGAAATAGGGGCGTGTCTACATGATGAATGGTGACGAGGTCTTGCAATTTTCTGGACGGAAATCTAATTATTTAAGTCCTACTTTCTTAGGGATACTAACTTCTCCAACTTTAATAGTATATGTCAGAATGCTTAGTCCACCTGAAGGTAACAGAAACTCTGACAACAACCACAACAACAATCTTTTGACAATAACCTTTATGATAACAGTGTTATGGGATAAACAACCCGTACTTACACTACGCACTAGTTACACTAGTTTTAAGTTGTTTTTTTGGTCTTTTGTATGTTATTTCTGGTGTGAACAATAAAGAGTTATCTATCTATCCTTCTATTTGTTATCTCTTGATGTTTTTACGCCTAAATAATGAAAATGAATGTAATTGAAATATATGTTATTTTATTTTATGTATGTAGCTATTATGTCGAATAAATTTTATTCTATTCTATTCTATCTATCTACTTCCCCACTGTTGGGCAAAGGTTTGCGCATTGGCATTCCTTCCATTTCTCACGCTCCATCGCTAGCTGGGAGCAGTCACGCTAAAACGCTCAAGAATCTATCAACTGCATCACAGCCTTTAAACATCCCACTTTTCGCGTCTGACTAATAGAATTTGAAAATAATATACCCAAAACAGCTCACCTGCCGCCACGCCGGCCGGCGTTTGTGTTTTTATATATTTGTCCTCCACACACGTATTCGCTTTAGTATATAGGCACTTCACGATCACCTCTTGTCTATTATGTATGAATTGTAGTGTTTTCACGTATTTTAGTAATTATATTCAGCGTAATTTAAAACGACGCACCCGCCATTGATGCGTTCAAACGAGAGTCTAGTTTTTTGTGCACCGCTGTCGCTCGTTGCTGTAAAAGCGGCTCGCACAGATTTTGCGGGTACTTTGACGGGTTTTACTACACCACTGATTAAACCATTTCCACCATACTGTACTTCCACCATGTTTTCCTTCACCGAAAAGCCAGTTGTATTTGTACATAAGTTCCAAAGAAACTGATTGGTATACGGGCCTGCCCGGGTTCGAACCCGAAACCCCACGAATGTGAGGCGAGCCTGCTCCCACTGAGCTGTTACGACTTCATATAATGTAAAGCGCATTTTTCTGCATATTTCTCGCACAATAAAACCTAGAGCTCACACATAATAAATGTCATGTAGAGTGAAACAAAGTGATATATAATGTTTGTAGAGCTCGCTCGACCGAGGGAAAGCTAACAGAGTATAAAATCAACAGAGATACAACTGCTCCTACAGCTTACCAACGTAATTAATATCATTCAAAACGGCGACACATTTAATGAAAGGGCTAATTATTACATTAATTATAATCGATGCTGTATTAAGCCAACTTCGTCGTTCTAGAACAGACAGAATAAATAATGATGGACAAGACCAAACACATATTAGTTCTAAAATTATTAATTTTACGGTACGTTCTGCGATGCATGAAGTTTTACTGAATACTGAAACGAAAGTTACTTTGAAACATTTATGATCTATACAGGGTATAACGCTGTAAATACAAAAGAAAAAGCCCTTTTTAGGTATGATCGCAGAGACCAAACCGCTTACGATAGAGACGTGAAATTTGAACCCAATACTCCTGAAATGGTTTACGTGAACAACAAGAAAGGATTTTGCAAAATTCTACCTCTAAAGGGGTAAAATGGACCCCCGAAATTTGTATATAAATAACAGTTTTTTTCATTTCAAACACTCATCTTTCAACTGCTGCATGAAACACGGTTTGTGTGTAAAAATAAAATAAAGCCATGTCTCAGGGTTTTTAGAAAATCAACCTCTAAAGAATAGCTCATTTACGTTAGCCTATGCGAGCGAAGCTCTCACACATCGTACGCGCGTGTAGGGCGGAATTTTAACTAAAGTTACTTGTCTGTAGATTTCCTACTCAGTGACTTTCATATAATGCAGGGTCACGTTACTTCTCTCCGGTTCTAATGTTGACTTTACCGAGCTCTATTTTGGTACAGATAAATGTATTAAACTAAAACTTGTTAGTTACACTCATGCTCAACTAGCTGGTTTTAATAGATCAGCGAACTGTGTACAACCTTGGATGGGTTTTTAATCTACTAGGGTTTGCGACACGGACACAAGGGCCGATATAGTCTCAACGTCCTCTCTATTATCCCCACTAGTGGGAAAGTTGCGAAAATATACATTTCCAATGTCTCCATTGTTTGGGACGCTAGGAATTTAAATTTTCAAAGTCTCCATTGTTTCTTTTACTAGTGGGGACGTTAGGAGTTTAAATATCTTATTGCTCCATCGTTATTTTACTAATGGGGACGTTGGGAATTAAAATTTCCAACGTCTCCATTTTTTTTTAGTAGTGGGGGGGTTAGGAATTTAAATTTCCAACGTCCCCTATAATATTGGCTTAAGTAAACCAGACAGTAAGTAAAATAAAAAAGATAAGTAGCCAGTTACTAAGACTGTACAAAGAGAGCACCTAATCCGGTCTAAAGATGTATTGAATTGTTTGTTGCTACGACTGCTACGGGCTACGGTATGGAGCTACGGATACTAAGAAATGCTACGAGAGTGCTACGAGAGTTATTGAATTAGTTTGAAATTTTTAACTTTTGTGGGGATGATGGCTCAGTGATGAGCAGGTTTGGATCCAAACTACTGGGTGGCACTTAGAAGCTAATAAAAAAAAACCTTTCACCTCATTCATTTATAGCTAAGAGTAATAACAAAACTAATTAGCATTGCTATTCAACGAGGTAACGTCACCAGCCTTTTGGCACCCTTCCCGCGCCTTTCCTACCTGAGCTCTGTTTTTTTATCTATAATTAATTTATAATAGTTTTGGTTGTAATTTAAGCTCTCTTATTTAAGTTTAGATTGTATTTAGAATAGTCTTAGTATAAAGTGTTTGAAAAATAATAATAAATAAGATTTTAAACAAGATTACATGATATTTCATCGATTAAATAAAAAAAAATGAAAAGACCAAGACTTACACATTTTCCGCTAGCTATCCGAACCCCTAGTGTAAATTCAAGGGATTATTAATCTAATAGTAAGGTATCTAGTATCTTGTATCTATATATCTAGTTTCTGGTTTAGTTGTAATCAGCAATTATCTGTTTTTTTGACTAGCGCGCGCTACAGTCATCTCTGATTTTCTGCGCGCGAAACTGTATAGCGCCACCTTTTTTTCTAAATGTCCCCTTAAGATGAGGCGAGCGACTTGCTCATCTTGTCCGTTCCTTCCCCATCGCACCGCCAAAAAGACGCCACCTGTCACCAGTGTCATGGGGAATCACTATTTCCAGTGACACACCCGACTATTAGTGATGTATAGGTAGGTTTTATCTCAGATTAAAAATCTGGTATATATGCATGTCTTTGCTTTGGCTTTTTTTTTTTCTTCCAAGTACATTATAAGGGTGTTTACCCCGTCCTTTATCTCTTCCTTATAAATCCTCTCCATGCTAAGTTTGCCTGGAAGAGATCGCTTTAAGTGATAAGGCCGCCAACTGTTACATTAGTTTTAAATAGATTATTAGGTTGTATTATGCATGTAATTTCTGTTGTGAACAATAAAGAGTTATCTATCTACCTCTGTCGTAGTAAAGTATATTTTAATTTTAAGAATTTGGCGGTGTGTTTTTGCCTTGTAAAACACATGATATATTCTATTATCTGTTTTTTAAGATAATAATTATAATGAAGGCTGATTATGTTATTATTGAGCGTTTTGTATTTCCCAATTACCCAATCGTGCATCACAGAATCCTAATCCTAACTTACCATTATTATAATATCTGTCTGTCTTTCTGTTTCTCTGTCTCTCTGTCTTTCTGTCTGGGTGTTTGTCGCGTTATCACAGCTAACCGGCTGAACGGATCGAGCTGAATTTTTGCATAGATGTAGCTTAAGGGTCTGAGACGTACATAGACTCCTTTTTTTTTAGGTTCACGCGAACGAAGTCGCTTTTCTGCAAAGTAGCTAGTTAAAAACAATTTAAAAAATCACTTATATAATTTTAAGCTAATATATCAATTTGTTATATGGAAACGTTACTTTGTCAAAAAATATTGTAATCCTATAAAAACTTTACTATGTATAAACAACCGCGTCTTGGAGATAGCGTTGGAAACTGTTTTAATTAAACACCTTGCGAAGCGCGTTTAAACACGCACCATAAAAAGACAGATAAACCACTACAAACCTCCTGTCTCTTAAAATTACGTAAGCTGTGGTCAAACCCCTAGCCCGTGGACAAAAAGTAATATTACTAATTTAAAAAAAGTATTTTGTTTTAATAATTTTACTTGTCTAGACTATTGTGGCTCAGTGGGAGGGTTTCCGCCTTCTGAGCAATAGTTTATGGGTTCGATTTCTTCAAACATTTGTGTGATGAACATGGATGTTTTATCTTTGTCTGGATGTTTCTATGTATTATATGTATTTACAAAAAAAAAGATTTACAATTTTCCCATAGTAAAAGTTGTTTATAATGATGACTACTATAAGCCCTTTTCGGGCGGTCACTTGCCGATGAGCGACATTGTATAGAAATGCATCCCAATCCTGCATGCTAAATGCGGGCCTAATCTTGCTTTCAAGATTGCTTGCTTGCTTGCTTGCTGCTTGCTTTGGGGTCATCATCACCATCTAAGGAAGGAGAAACAAAAAAATGTTTTTAAAATCGACAGTTTTATGCCTCTTGCCGGATACTTACCATACTACCAGCAAAAAAGCAGTACAAGAAAAAAAGGTACGAAACCTCTGAAATTCAGTTGACACTTATATCTACGGGGAAGATGTATCTTATCTATATATCCGTACTAGTTGTTACCCGCGTCTTCTTTCGCGTGAACATAAAAAAAGTATCCTATGTCCGTCGGGACGACGGTCTTTGTGTCTCCTTATCAAATTTTATCAAGATCCGTTCAACCGTTTGAAAAAACATCCAAACAGAGATAAAGTTACTTCATATAATTCCCTAGATGGCGTTGATCCATTTTTGTTTATTTTTTGTCGTTTGTATGGACTGACAGTTTTAATGTAGGGAGATCTGAATCGCGCAACCGAAGTTTTTTCTTCAAGACGAACGTATTTATTTTTATACCTCGAAGCTTTATTGGTCCTGATACGACTGCGGCTATATTCCTCTGAATTATAATATTAGTTAAGATTAGGATAAGATATACTTATAGGGTCGTCGATTTCTTTATTTATTTTTTTCGAGTTTTTCGTCTGCTCTTCAATAATTTGTGCTTAACAGTTTCCACTTTCCATTCGTACCTTGCAAATAATTCAGAATTTCACAGCTATTAATTGTTTGTGCAAAATGTCTAATGGCTTAGAAATATCCTGCTTATTCAGCACCTTGCCGTAGTATGTTTTTGTAGTTTCTCATTCGAATTCTAGGCGAAACGACAGTGGGTTATTGAGACATGGCGGTGCGAGAGACTAACGCGTTTACGGTTTGCTTCTGTTTAGTTTGACAAATCCGTTCGTTAATTGGGAGGGCGATCGCTTCGTAAGGCAGGGGGTGTAGTGTGCAAGCGGCAGAACATTCAAAGACCGGAACCCTTCCATAGAGAGTTACAGTGGAGTGAAAAAAAAAAATGTTCAAATGAAACAAATATTAAAAATAAGGTAAGTGAGCTTGGCAGCATTTGACATTAGAGAATATCCACATTTTATCTAAATATACTTATAGACTAAGAAGTAAAAGTGTAAAACTGGAAGAAATCCAATATTTGGAAATTCAAATTTAACAACGAAACTCAGACATCTTAAAATTTCTTCATTAAAACTCTCGTGAGGATTCATAGTAATGTAAAAAAAAGTCTCGACCGAGTAAAAATTTAAAGTTTTTCGTGAGAGAAACCGTTTTTTTAACATTATCTTAAAATGTATCAAAACCATAATAATACGGCAATAAAAATAAAATTTCTATTAGTTGCTAAGAAACGCTTTGTTTTGCATCATGTAAGCGGCCTTAACAAGTGGTTGGGCTTCCTCAAACAGCCGTTTTGCGTTATAGAGCAAAATTTCAATACAGATATTAAAGTAATAAAGCTACACAGTTGGTTTAATCTCACTCGTACTTTTCCGTCTATTTGCTTATTAGAGATGAAGCTTATTCGAATCACAGGATAAAGCACAGCGCAAATAAACTAATAGAATAAATATGGTTGAGGAGAGCGATGGCTGGCACATGTGTCCACTCGTGAATGTGTGCTGCTTGCTGGACAAGCAGCACTGGACTGCTCGGAGTAAACGCGCAACATAGTAATAAGTACAGTAGATTTCCTCTTGTGGTGTTGTTAATTTCATGTTATATTAGTAATAGTTGACATAAGCCCCGGAGTCTGTGGAGCTGCACTAAAAACAAAAAAAAAGTATGTACACATAAAAATCTAGGATTCTAAGAAAATGGTACGGTAAGCCCAAAGTGGCTCATAGTACTCATGAGTGTGAAAAACTTTTACTATGGGACCAACACTGAAATCCAGAAATATAGTAAAAGCTGTTCATGATGATGAGTATTATGAGCCCTTTTGGCTTAGCATACCATTTCCTCATAACCCTGTATGTACAGAAAAAACTAATACATTTTTCTCTCTCTTATATTTTGGCTCTACACATAATGCAATTAGCCAGTGTCAAGTTTTGTAATTTTTCAAGTAAAGCATAATTTATATAATTTAAAAAGTCTCAGTCAAAGTCTTAGTCAACTATTTCAATAACTGTCCAGCCCAGTCATGCTTCAGTAAAGTGATGGAATTCCTGGAAGCTTTTAGCTTTAGCTATTTTGGTAACAACACGAAAAGACACGATTCACCACTTCATATGATTTCCCCAGACTCATGCACATTCGAAAGAACACAAGTTTTGGAAAGTGATACAAAGCGGCGACATGGTTTTTTTTTACGTTTTCCTTTTAAAGTATACTTTACAAGTTTTGGTGGAACTAAAAAAAAATTAAAATATAAAATAGGGCCTAGAATTTACGTTCTTACTGTCGTACAAATATGCGGGCAGGTGAAAAGTGTGTGAAAATCCATTGTTAACGCACTGAGAGGGCAGAAAAAGTATATGAAAATCCATAGTCAACGAGCCGTTTTTTTTTTTATTAGCATATTATCTGTAGGTCTGCCAGAATGCCTTAAGACAAAAAGTTTTTATCACAATCTGCAAAATGGTACTGGCAAGTTACTTTTTCTGAACATTAAAAAAAAAAAAGAATTTACGAATGAAAAACCCGTGCGCGGATTACTTGCTTTTGGATTATTCATCAGAATTTTCAATTTGTTTTCCCTTTTTTTTCGTCGTAAGTCTTCCCTTCCCTGCTCTCTACATGGTATAAAATAAGTCGGTTTCCTCATCTGTCGGTCTGTACGTGTGTAACTCCTCCCAAGCCACGCAACGGCTATGATGGGGTTTTCGCCACCAGTTTGTTATTTTTTCACGGAATATTTATACCAAAGACAGATCACAGAATTCTCCTTATAAATATAAGGAAAATTCTGTGATTTATACATATATTTTTTCTACATTGCACCCGTGCTAAGCCGGGGCGGGTCGCTAGTGTAGCATAAAGCATTATGTATCACTTGGAAGAAAGTGCGATTCCCAACTCGTCTGTAAAGACTACACAAACTATATTCAAATATTATTGATAATATTGGTCACTTTCTCCCCTCGGTGAACAATGTACTATTATCAAGTTGCTAGCTTGCCAACACGGCTTCGCTCGAATAGGCTACAGTAATTAAAAAACCCCATTTTACCTCTTCAAGGGTTGATTTTCGGAAAATCCTAAGACATGCCTTTATTTTTATTTATGTTACTGCACCAACAGAAGTTCCATACAAACGTAACGTATATATATATATATAGGGGCGATATGGACTCCCAAAGTTTGTATGGAAATGAAATAAAAACTACGTTACGCCATTATACTCTGTTACGCCATATATATATATATATGTATATAGATTTCGTTTACCAATTTCCATCACTGTCAAATGAAACTTGACTACCTTTTGTAATGCTGAATTAAGTTTTCTTAACTCGAAGGCGAGAAAGGAGATAGCATCGGCATTGTTAATTCTACAACTGCCTTCGAAATGTTTCGGGTAAGGATGCACAAAGACAATGCGAATGCCCGGTAATGCGATTTAATTCACAACTGTAGACTAGTTGAGTTGTTTTTAGAGTTCCGTACCTCAAAAGGAAAAAGGGAACCTTTATAGGATCACTTCTTTGTCTGTCTGTGTGTCCGTCTGTCTGTCAAGAGTTTTTCTCGGGAGCGCGTGTAAGTATCAAGTAGGACTGATTAATATCAAATACCATAGGTCTACGGTCTTTTGGGAGCTGTAAAAAAGTCATGCTTTGCTTAATCAATGGAATAAGAAATTACGGCCATTTATTTATGCTGCTTATTTTGATACTCGCAAGTAAATGAAAACCTATAGGGTACTTTCTGTTTTTTTTTTGTTTTTTTTTATAGGCTTGCGTTTGACTGCCATCACGCCTGATGGTAAACGAGGATGCAGCCTACGATGGAGCACGCTTGCCTAGAAGAAACCGATTCACTCGCGACTTGAAGACACCCAGATTATAATTATCAGGAAAACCCACTCGGGCAGCGCATTCCACTGTTCAGCAGTTCGAATAAAGAAAGTGGAATCAAACCGTTTCGTACGAGTTTTTGGTATATAAACCATGAAACGGTGTCGCTTTTTCGAGCTCCTGGCTGTCCGATAGAAGAATGACATTTGGCAAGAAGCAAGGTTATAATATATAACTGCACAAGTTAAGGAATAAATCTGAAAATCATTTATTTGTACTTACTCGTAGATATGAGTTTAAGTTTAAGTATATAAGATATAAATATATTTTCAGATGATGATGATTTTTATGATATGTGATAATAAAACAATATTCTTGCGATTGCAAATATAAATTTGTAGTTAGAGAAATGACGGTGACGGATATCGTTTTTTTTTTTTTTTTAAAACTGATAGTGACATACTAGCAAACTTTCCACCTCATGTCATGTCATGTCATGAGTCGTGCCACAAGTATCTTACTCGCACATTTCCAAGTTTTTGCAGAGAACAAATTTTCATTAAAATAAATAATAATCGACATTTTGTCGCGAAGATTCTCTTACGACGACTTAGTGCATTTAAACCCTCACGGTTTCAGCACAATGGCTGTAGATAAATTAGAGAAACAAGCCTTTGAATACGGTTTTATATTTATTCTGTGAGACGGATTTCACTTTGTATAAATTGTGTGTAATTTACACAGAAAATGTCTTCAGGAAATTAAGAGTGTTATTCTTTTATCGCGACCAAAAATATGGCTGAATAATTTTCTTATGGGTTTTATTGGTACGACGAAAGCTTTGAGGTGATAAAGTAAGGCCTACCTACTTAGGAATCTAATAATTACAAAAAAAAAACAGAGCTATTTATTTATTTATTTTATTTAGCTTGTCTGTCTTGAAATTTTTTGTAACATCATTATGTCGACAGAGCATCATTATATGTAAAACTTTTTGAAAACAGGATTCCTCGATACAGGCTTTGCCTAGTAAGGAAACTGATGGTAATCTTCTTTTAAATTTAAGAAAAACTTCTCTGCAATTTATGTACTATCAGACTTTATTTTCTTGTGTATTTATTTTGTTTAATTATTATTTGCTTATCCTATATGTATGTATTTGTAGTAAATAAACATTATTTTTTCGTCATTAGTTATGTAGATAAAAAATCTCAATTTGAGATATATTGTTTTTTTTATTCTATCGTCTAGTAAGTATAGCTAAGAGGGAAAACAAGACTACATGAACATTTTCTCGATAAAAAAAATCATTGAAAAGTATTCGTTTTACACACATTTTTCGCTTGATCTCCGAACTTAATTTGAATTTTAAAAACCGAATGATTAATTTCTTGATTTTGTTGTAATTAGCAATTATCAGATTTTTTGACTAGCGAGGTCTAAACACGTCTCTTTTCATCTGCGCGTGAAACTGTATAGCGCTATCTTTTTCTCGAAATAGCCTCTATGATCATAAAACAATCTTATTCTCTTTTAATTAAATAGAAATAATCTATACACTTATTTCTACGAAGTTTTCGCCACCCTCGTCATGAGCAATAAGCGATAGAGAGAAATGAAAGGGATCTTTTCTTACTGGCGGTTACTGCTCGGTTACTTACGGTTTGAAAATTTAGTAATAAGGTTGCCTGGAAGAGATCGCTTTAAGCGATAAGGCCGCCAGTTGTTACACTAGTTTTAAGTTGTTTTTTGGTCATTTGTATGTTATTTCTGGTGTGAACAATAAAGAGTTATCTATCTATCTAATAATATTTTTTACAAATGAAGTAAATTTGTAAAAAAACATAAAATTGTTTTAATAAAATCTACTTACTCACAAACACGAGGAGCCCAAAAAACTGCTTCGTATATAGTTCAGGGCCATTCTGGATGTATCGCAGCTGAAGTTATTTTCTGTCTCGCTTGGAAATAGGCGAGAGAATTTTGTACAAACAGAATAGCCTCTAGGTTTGAGGCTATCGAATCCGCGGAAGTGCGTGTAGAAACAGGAACATTTATTAACCTTATAACAATTTGGTACACAGGACAAAAAAAAAATTGTACAAAGTGTATAACAACCTTGGCAATACTGAAATCAATGAACAAATAAAATAGCAAAATAGAGAACTATCATAACAAAATACAAATAGAATCTGATATATAAATTTACAAGCCCTTTTCTACAAAACAACAGAAACCAAACCGCTTATGATAGAGACGTGAAATTTGAACCCAATACTCCTCAAATGGTCTACGTGAACCGTTTGTCTTTTTGCACTTTAGTCATTTTGCGCCTAAATTAAAAAAAATGTGTAGGAAACCCTAAGCTTACCACGTTGTCGAGACCTCGATCGCCTGCATCAGAACGGCATCTCCACATCATCATCATCAGCCACAACACAAAGGCCTCTGACGACTTTAGAGCAACACTGAATGACATACTCCCTACTATACCCAGACGAATTTTTGAAAGATGAGACAATTATGGAATAGATTGACTCGCTCCGCACGATATTGCCATACCCAATCAGGGTCATTATGATTACCTATTTAAAATATGCTAATTAAGATCTGCATGTAATTTACATAATGTTTGCAATAAATGTATTGAGTATTGACATCTGACATTTGCATCCACAGGTTGGCCGTGACTTTCACGATGTCGTCGGTCCGGCAAATGGGAGGCCTACCTACGCAGCGTCTTCCGGTTCGTGGTCTAGGTCGTGGTCGGCACCTCAAAAAGGAAACCACGCTCACTCGAGGACCCCACACAGAACCATTCAATCGCTGAGCAAACTCTTCCCCGTTGTACTTAATCACCGCGACCGTCATAACGTGTTTTTTATTTTCCCTCTCCGTCTAATGGATCGGAGAACGGTTTTGTTTTCTATTACCGCGGTTTTTATGGTGCATCAGATTTTATAGTCCTACAAGTATTCTATAGCTTACTTCTTCGACCAAAGTAAAATGAATAGACGGGGCCTAACCACACAACTTTATTAAAAATATTAAGTCAAAACAATCGAGCTTAGGGATCAATACGTAATTAAAAGTATGTATGTATAATGTTTAGTACATTTGTCACAAAAAAGAGATAGCGAAAATAATATCTACGAGAGAAAAAAGGATCCCTGTTTTGTTTTAATAAAACGGGAATACTCACGTTAAGTGGAGTCGGTTATTCCGACTATATTTCCGATCACATTCGGTGACCTTTATCAAGGAATGCTGATGACAGCTTAATGACAGCTAAAAAAGCGTGAAGGACACCTGTGTTTATCAGTTGCTCTCCAACCGTTTGACATTCGAACGAACGTCTCGAATCTTTCACAGTCTAAGAGCAACTGAAGCAAGATGAGCGCCGGCGCTCGCTTTAAAGTCTTCAAAATTTTCTGACTTGGGCCCGTCCATTCATTTTGCTTTGGTCAAAGGATACATAGAAAACTCTGCAACTGACGGGGCAGATAACGCTTTATGAAAAAAAAAAAACCTAAATATTATAAATTTATTTAAAAAAATACTTGTAATTTAAATAAACAGAAGAAAAAAAACTCCAAAAAAAATTATGGATAAAAACAGAGGTCCCAATGAGCCGTTTTTGGTCAGTGACATAATAGCAGTTTCATTATGTGTATTATCATGATAAAAGACCTACCCCGAATACTAAAACGTTTGTTAACTTTGACAACAGATTAATTCTAATACTGCCTTTGTCTGGCACTAAGCAAATAACAAAGACAGCAATAAACTTAATCTGTCGTCAGAGTTAACAAACGTTTCAGTATTCGGGGGTTATAAGCGCTTTTTATTCCGGTATTCAAAACAAAACAAAAATATGATCACCCGAAGAAGCTACATAAGTAGAATTTGACAAAATCTATCTATTATATACATAAAAGAACAAGCCTTTTTCTAGGACTCAACGCACAGACCAAACCGTTTTTGGACCTTATTCCTAAAATGATCTAGGTGAACAATAAGAACAGATTTTGCAATATTCCACCTAATTATAGCTAAAATGGTAAATATGGTCTAAATGGGCCGAAGTTTGTATGGAAATAAAAAACATTTTTCATGCTACGCCAATACTACGCCAATTAAACTCGGTTTGTGTATTAAACATAAAAAATAAATAAAGGCATGCCTCAGGGTTTTTGTAAAATCAACCCCTGAAGGGGGAAATGGGGTTTGAAATTACTGTAGCCTATGTAGACAAGCCGTGGTAGCTCAGTGGGAGCACGCTCGCCTCACATACGTGGGGTCGTGGGTTCAAATCCCGGGCGAGCCCGTACCAATAAGTTCCTTCAAACTTACGTACAGATATACCATTAGCTTTTCGCTCAAAGAAACATCGTGAGGAAACCTGCATATTTCCGGAGAAGAAATTCGATGGCGTATGTGAATCCACCAACACGCACTGGGCCAGCGTGGTGGATATGGCCTAATCACCCATAGAGGGTAGGCCGTAGCGCAGCAGAGGGATGTTTATGTTTAAAGACTGATACAGTAATAACAGTATTATTACTGTGTCCAGGGCCCTTATTCTCTATTGCCATAACTAGCTTGTTACGCGCCATGTTAAGTTCTCTCCGTGTTAGTCGCATGAAACGGTATTCACTAAGTTTCTTGAACGCGCGATTTTTCGCGATTAGGAGCCGCTTTTAATTTTAGAGCATGTTATGACGTCACGCGTTATTGGCAAGTTATCTCATGTGCGATAGATAATAAGGGCCCAGCCTATGCGAGCAAAACTGTGCAGGCATGCTAGTAATTTCATAAACTGAGCTACAGCAAACTCTTTGGCCCCTGAAAGCGTACAATAGTATTTTTGTGGCTAATGAACGCCTAGCAGTCCACATCCCATTTTCATTTTTGAGCACACCGCCGACCGTATTTTAATTCTTAAGTTCTATCAATCCAATTGCCTGTATGAAATCGCTTTAGGCAATAAAGCGGCCCATTATACCAACTGGTATAATTGTATCAGCGTCTAATAAAGTTTTACTTGTATCTTGTCATGTCATATCGTGTCGTGTCGTGGCGTGGCGTGGCGTGTCGTTTCGTATCGTATCGTATTGCATTGTATTGTATTGTATCCGACAACCCGCACTGGGACAGCGTAGTGGATGTGGCCTAATCACGCGTCGAGGGTATGCCGATATCCCAGCAGAGGGATGTTTAAAGATGGAAGCAAAACTTTTTTTGTATGGCTTTGCATGCAAAAATACAATAATTATAAGTCGTGTTAGCTCAGTGGGAGCACGCTCGCATCATATTCCTGAAGTCGCAGGTTCGAACCTGGGCGGGTATGGACCAATAACTTCTTTGGAACTTACCTACGGATATACCACTGGCTTTTCGGTGAAGGAAAACAGGAATATGCAGGAAACCTGCATATTTCCGGAGAAGAAATTTAATGGTGTATGTGAATCCGCCAAACCGTACTGGGCCAGCGTGGTGGTTTTACGGCCCAATCACTCTTAGAGGGTCATTTAAAAAAAAAGAAGATCTGCATCAGTTTGCATCAGCAATGCATTGCATTCTATTGTTTTGTATCTCGTCTGATGAAGTTAACATATTTAGATGTAAAAAGGAATCAAAAACTCCTTTGTAAATAACATCTAATGTTATTTTAGTGTCACCCAAAGACAGACATCCTTAAACGCTCTACTTAGTTACAACGAAATGAGAGTCCAATAATTCCAATACTCCTTTTTAACCACAAAATTCCGTTGGAATTCTCAAAGTGAAGCTCATTGAAGATTACTCCTTAGTTCACCCTTTCACGAAAGTTTCAGGTCTTCCAGTCGAACAACTTGAAAAAAAATCCGGCGAAGTCGTGCACTGACGGCCCAGTGGAGTTAATCCACAGTAAGGAAATGTAACGTTTGATGATATAGCGGCTGTGGATAGAAGCGAAATACCAAAGATCGGGCTGAGCTGCGTGCTGTGGCGTATGTAACTGTTATACCATACGACGGTGGTACCCAGCCGAAGGATCTCATTGTACTTATTACTATGAAAAGCTTTTATTAAGGATCCCCGATAGTATTTCGAGAAAAAAAAAAACAAGTTTGCCCTTATTTCGTTGTGTGTGGATAACTTTATTTTTTTGCGAGTTTAGTGTATCCCAGAGAGAGGCGTCAAACTTAAAGCCCTCGTCCATTTTCAAGGTCAAGAGTTAATAAAAATAAATTTAAATTAAAAAAAAGATCTATCTAGATTTCAGGGTTAGTCCCGCAGTAAAAGTTGTTCATAATGATGAGTACTCTGTGTCGAGGCTCGAGGCTGTCATAGCGTGGCACGCAGTGCAGTCATTGCGAACCAAGGCTTGTATAGTGCTTTACTCAAACAATGCGAGTAATTTAAATAAAACCAGCTAGGTAAGAATTTAAACTACTTACATTTCTATTCAAATTCAAACTCAAACTTAAACCCAAACCCAAACCCAAACTCAAATACTTAACCAAAATCCAATTCAAATTCAATAAATAAATGGATTTTCCATTGCGCAAAATTGTCGAACCCGAAACAAAGCTCGCCAATAATGGATTTTCAAAGGAAACTGCTGGTGGCTAAAACACGCCATAGCAATGAAATTCCATACAACTTTGCTGGCGCCTATTCGAGTAGCGCGGCAAAGCCGACTTTGCTCAAAGAAGAGAGTCAAAATAATGACCACATTAATTGGTTTTTTGAGTAAACTCTTTATTGTATACACAAAATTTACTTACAGTTGGTAACACGCAATTGGAAAAACTCACACTAGGCTCTCTGTGATGGATGGGACAGTTAAACTTATCGGTGATAGCTTTCAGTTGTTTCACTTTTATTAATTATTTGTTCTACAATGTGGACACTACTGTTACAACTTCCTCCGGCTCCCAACGTCCATATCAATACAAATACCTAATTTAGTGTCAGCTATGTATAGATTGATCCGTTAATTTAGTTAATTAATCAAAATATGGAAGTTCCTCATGATAAGCTTAATTTAAACTTTATATACTTTGATATAATGTTTAACGACTAAGTAAGTTTCTGTTAATTCTTTTGATGCTCTGTTTGATTGTTAAATAGTTAGAATTGTTATTAATGTACTGGCAACTATTTTTGAGATAACGAAGCGAGGGTAGCACGAAAGGAAGGGAGTGTGATTGGGGCGATGAGAACGGCAGTCGATTAAAGGACGTCTTGAAACTATCTTCGTTTTTCTATTCCATCATCGTCTGGACCAACATCGTAACTCTACCTTCTGCGTATAAATGAAACTGTACTGTCTGTGCAGGAAGCTTTAAGCGAAACACTTCGTTTTATCGATAGTAAAAGCGTGATGTCGCCAGCAATCTGTCTCGACGCCTTTATGACATAACTCGGAGTGACGAAACTTGGCGCAATAGATTTGCGCTGTTTCGGGAAACGCTGATGGTAGAACTAGGCTGTTTATTTACGCGGCTCTTTTAGGGCTGGAGGCTTTACAACTCTACCTTGTTTTCTGTCTTTTTTATTGTTCAATGAAAAAAGGCCTACGTTTTCAGTAGCCGAAATATTTTGGACTTCTTACTGAACTGAGAAGAATTGATTAAGAATGGCCTCGAACAGCCAGAATGTTGCTATGCACAATCTTTTTGTTTTAATAAAACGGGAAAACTCACGTTAAATTGAGTCGGTTATTTCGACTATAGTTTCGATCACATTCGGTGACTTTTATCAAGGAATGCTAAGCGGGACACGCGCGCGATCTCGTCTTGCCTTGCATTGACTGCACTGTATTCCCGTTTTATTAAAACAAAATGTATGAAAACCAAGTCAGTTTTAACAGAATCTTTTTGTTATGCAAGAACAGGATACGGCTAAGATTATGTTTATATTTATATGCTTGTCTCACTTTTCACGACATGAAGAGTAGAGAACATTTTGTCGCGGTGCGCATGGTAGCCCTGCTGAATTCATAAATGGAATTTTAATCTGAATTCAGATTTCGTCACACAGTCGCAAAGCCTTCGGTAAATTATAATAATATGAATTTAAACTATGAATGAAGGTATCCGGCTGCATGACAGAGACCTAAGATAACTGAATACTTAAGTACTATGGTAATTTTTGTGGTTAATAATTAAATAATTAATATTGAAAAATGCTAAGGTAGATTTATTTTTACTCGATTTCAGAATCGCTCCCATGATAAATTCACTTCAATTCAATCACAACAATATCATGCGAAATTAAAGATTTTCTACTGATAGAAGCAAATTCGAATGGTTAGTGGGTGATATGATTGTTTAAAAGATGCGCCTTTTTTTTGGGATTCTATTCGAAAGTCAATTATTTCAAATGATATTTTCGTGCGTAATATCATACGATCGATTCAAAAATTGAGCCCTAAGTTAGCGCAGCATATCGGTAATGCAATAAAACGCAGATAGCTCGGCGTAAGTACGACTTAAGACTAACTTATATATAGATACAGACAAATTACGGCCGTTGGGCATGACCTACAAAAATATTTATGGAATAAAAAGTCTGAGCAAAATAGAAAGAAAAACGTTTTGAAATGTTTCAACACCTCCATGCTATTTCATATTATACAAATTCAGGTCTTATTTTTTTCAAAAATTATTTAATAATTTTGGCACTAAGCTGATATAAAGCTGATGAAACTAAGTCGATAGCATTCAAAGCTCCTGAGAAAATCTTCCGTGTCATACAGGCGGACAGACAAATAGATACCAGAGCCTCGCCATAAGAAAACTGGAAAACTGTTATGACATTTTTTTTACATATTCAGAGAATGTCCCATTGGTTAATTAGACCAATGCGTGTAAATATGTCGCAATAAATTATTTCAGTATTGAAATAATTGGATATTACCATTAGTACTCACGGGATATTTACCACGATTATTATTTTTGTAGAGTTCCCGATATTTCGGCACAGTTGCTTGCGCCATGTTCACGGGTAGACTGAAGATGCAGGTGGATGATAAAAAGTTACGAAAATTCAGGAGCAGACAAACCGATCTACCCCCTTTATCAGTCTTTTGCTACGGGTACCACTGGTACTAGAACTCGATTGCAAACCCCGACAATACACACTCACAATATCACTACTCATTGTATTTCGTAATTCTAGTAATTTAGCATTCTAGTAATGTAGTAAACCACCACGAAAATCTAAAACAGTGTTAAATTGGTTTTTGTATTGATTTGATTACCCTCTTTCTAAGGCAGTCGGGTAAAACTTGTTACGTTACTTGATGGCGACGGGGAAGCGCATCGGCCACAGGTGACGATCGATGCGTCGCGCCGGTCGACACCCGCTCGGCTGCGCCACACGATCCACATAAAATCGACACTAATACTAGTCTGTGAACTTTTCACTGTTGGGCGGAAATTCATCATCATTACCCAGAAGATATCCAATACTGAACAAAGACATCCCCTTATTTGTTGCCATAATCCCTACGCGCGGCAGCCGCCACCGCTTACTAAGACGACGCTACTGCCCATCCTCTGGTGGTTTTGGTTTCCGTTTTAGGTCATATCTAGCCTTTACAATTACCGTGATATATATCTATTAGTAATTCGCCCCGAACTCTGACCTCGCTACCATTATAAATACAGAACCCAGGCTTAAACATTATTTTCATAAATTTAAGTATTCATTTATTTGCGCCGCAGTCCTTACTCCATCACCTAATCTAATGTATCATCACCCGAAGGTTGTCTGGAAGACATCGCTTTTAGCGATAAAACCGCCTTGCTGTACGTATTTCTAATGTTTTTTTTTCTTGTTATGTCCTTTTGTGGTGTTAATAAAGTGTTATTGTATTGTATTGTAATCCTTGAACAGTTTTTGCTCTCATAGTATTCGAGCCGTAGTATATTATAATTATGTTATGTGCCATGGCGCTCTAACCACCAAATCACACATTATATTATTATTAGTTAGTAAGTCTGTAATTATAATAAATATCACAAAATCTCCATTTTTGTACACCCTGTCTACTACCTCTTCTAGGAATCCTCTCCAGCCTAAGGTTGCTTGGAAGAGAACGCTTTCAGCGATAAGACCGCCGGATGTTACACTAGTTTTTTAGCCTCTTTTTAAATTATGTAAAATTGTGTGTGAACAATAAAGACTCACCCCCGAATACTGAAACGTTTGTTAACTTTGAAGACAGATTAAGTCTATAGCTGTGTTTGTCATTTGCTTAGTGCCAGACAAAGGCAGTATTAGTATTAATATATTAATTATTAAATTATTATTAATTATAAGTACAAAATAATTAAAAACAAACGTTTCAGTATTCGGGGGTTAATCTATCTATCTATCTATCTATCAAATCCAACTACCGACAACCAATTTTACCAAATATCTGAAGTATAATAACACCCTTAAATCGGCACACACACATTGATATTCCCCGTCTATGTGTACAAATAAAACAAAATGCAGACCCCATCCCCTATAGTCTAGTCAGTAGACAACAAAGGGTGGTCTGACAAATTTAAAAAGGCCTTCGAATTGGTCAAAAACCGACCGTATTTTTTTATCCTAAGGGTAGGTAACAATTGTCGTGGTAAAGTGGCCTTGAGTAGGAAGCGATGTGTAAGTGAAGTTTGAACTTAATTGCGTTTACAGATTTTACGGTAGACGACTAGACGTTAAGGGTTGCTACTATCCGTGGATAAGCAGTAGTCTCCTAAAACGTGATGTTTTGGTGACAGCCCTCAGGCTTCGTTCTGCACACATTCCATCAAATAAGTTTGCATATCTTATGAAAAAAACGCCATCCCCAATTGCAGTGTATGTGGCGTCATTGAAGACACTATACACATTTTGATGGAATGTATGCGGAACGAGGCCTTTAGGAGACTATGGTTTAATCGGAGCGATATTACTGACGTCGGATTTTGTTACTGCATTCTGGCCTGCCCCGAGTCTGACAAAGCCAAAGTTTTATATTCGTTAGTGGAAATAGGCCTAAAATGATAATTTTGTGGTCGCTGAGCGACAAAGCCCTTTAAATAAATAATAATAAAAAAAAAAAAAAAAAAGGGTTGCTTCAGCTACACCTACAGCTAGTTTAAGCGTAGACTAATAAAAAAAAGACGGATATTTATGTCTCTTCCCACAGAAAAAAAAGGATAGAATATTAATAATTACTCATGAATAAAAAGGACAAAGTAATAATATTTCTGTCCCGTACCGTATGTTCAGTTTTTTCAAGGGCAGGCTATTATTACTGCATCCTGATTGGTCAAAAATTGGTAATGGTAATCGTGATTGGTTGATATATGTATATGATGTTTTGTCTCATGTGCGGCCACGCTAACCATCGTTCTATACCTATGTAAGAATCGGGTTTTTCTTTTGTATTTTTTTCTCTTATATTTTGGTTATTTAGCCAGTGTTGTAATATTTCAAGTAAAGAAAATATTTCACAATTAAACAAGCCATTGTCAAATTGTAAATAACGTCAAGTCCAAGTTATGCCCCAGTGGTGGAGACTAATAGTTGTTTCTTGGAGTTTTGGAAACAACACAAAAAGTCACGTTTCACGCAATTCTACTTTTCACCAAAAACTTAATCAATGTGCCGTGTTTACACATTTACACATGAATTAACACACATTTTGGAAAATAATACAATGACGCGACATGACTCCATCAAAACTACTACAGAGTCTGGCTCCTGAATTAAAAATGTAAACAAACTTAACGGACTGACCAAAATCAGAACAAAAAAAAAGTGTAAGTTGAGTTCGACAATTTTTAGTGCTCATTATTATCGAACAAGTTAATTCACTACGACCAGATTTGTCTAAGAAAGGCAATCTTTATAGAATAAAATTAAATAGCAGTATAGCATAAAACCGCTCACTAAGAGAACGCTACTTCCCGTCTTCTGGACGCAGTTTTAGGACACACCCGGTCTTAAATTATTACATAGTTATTAGTCCAGGATTAATTACTTGATTCCTAGTATTATTAAAATTCCATTATTAAAAATAAAGGCACCAGCTTCTTTTGCGGTGTATCTTTTCTCGAGTTTGTAATTAAAAATCTTGAAAGTCAATTTAACTTTGACCGAAGTTCAGCCGAGTTTGCCTTTGGATTGAAATCGTAATGAATTGTGGAAAATCAAACTCCAATAGGTATGGCGGCCGGGGCTTTCTTTGTCTCGATTAAAACGTTCTATTGATCAATAAGTGGCTGGGCTTGCTATAGATTTTGCGCAGAATTAATAATTCAGAAATCGTAGTCATTGTTCACGACATATTTTACTCTCTGCACCGCGAATATGTTTTTGATCGATCGATAAAGACATGTAGGCTACCTACCTAAATTTCATTGTCAAATTAATCTAGAAAATTAGTTTTTATTGAGTGCGGTTTAAAATGCGCACATAGTTACCATTTGCACTGTCAGCGTGCAAACCATGGATTTAGCATCGTACTGGATAGCGTCATTGCTTTGGCAGCGTGTCCACTTTCTGTTGGCGCGTTTACTGAGTAGGGAAGTGAAAACTAGTGCAGAATCTATCGATAAAAATGTACACAAAGAATTTGTAAATTAAGAACACAATGTTTGCAAAAATATGTACTTTATTGAACATCGAAATTCGTAATTGCCATGTAAATAGTACGAATATATATAGTAACTATGAAAGTTAATAAGTATCTACACCGTCTCCTAGTTTCTTTTATTCTTCCTAGTTTTTTAATTGACAGCCCAGTCATAAAACTAGATTTTTCAAAATGTTTTCAACAAAGTCGAGAGTATTTAGGTGGCTCCCAGTTTTCACGCCTCAGAGCCTTTATCCACTGATTTCTGATTTCCGGACATTTTGGAAACCTATAACAAAATGTTTTATTTTAATTAATTGGTTAACCATGACACAATATTGGTACAAAATATCATACATTTCAAGCCGCGAAAGCTTCAAAAAGATTAAAATTAATTATCGATAGACTACGTATCAAGCCGATTAAACGCGGCTAGGAATTAACGGTTCATGTTTCACTTAATTTAGTATATGTAGGATATTACAAGAGTATTATTAGATAAATATCGACAATGTTTGAAACGTGCAGTGGTACTTCACTAGCAGGAACACGTAAAACAATACATTTATTTATCTTAAATTAAAGCTTACATTCATTACTAAATAACACTGCGTGATAGTTGTATGACTTCAAACATGTGTATTCTTTAAGTGAAACGAATATTTAGCTTTGATACTGGTTATTTTAGGTAATAAACGCTACAAAAGACTTACGTGTGAAATGATAATTCTGGGTCGTTTACTCCTCCTTTCGTTATTCTCGATGGACAAAACACAGCACAACACGCTATAATATCACTATGTATGATAGTATTAAGTCTTCACAGCGTTATTTTTAACTAATTTCACTTTTGTGTAAGACGCGTCGCAATGTTATGACCTACTAGTCGGTCAAAATTGGACAAAGAGTGCGAGGTTGCCAATCTTACAATAGCTCTCTCGCTTACTCTATGCGACGATCCGTGTAATAAAAAGAGAAACATGACAATGTGAACGTCGGAGCGGCAACGTCTCATGGCTCTGTCCAGTATGATGTTTCGTCCAAGATTTGAGCATTCAATTAACTATTCAATTTGAAAATTGCTACAAAATTTTATTGAAACTCAACGACTGGAACAATATAAAGTTAGCTATTTAATTATCTGATAAGAAAAAACAAACACAAGTAAAAATTTAGTTTTAGTTCTATCATGATGTTTGTGTTAGTTTTCTGGATTTTTATTTCACTGTTTATGGGTACGTTGACTACGTTGTATTACTATATATTAAGCTAGCTTGTCCGCACGGTTTTGCTCGCAAAGGCTACAGTAAATTAAACACCCCATTTCACCCTATTAGGGGTTGATTTTCGAGAACTCCTGAGACATGCCTTTCTTTACTTTTAGTAGGTAGTAGTATCCAAACCGAGTTTACTTAATTGGCTAAGCATGTTTACACCTTTAGAGGAGGTATTTCGCAAAATCCGTTCTTATTGTTCCATTTGAGGAGTATTGGGTTCAAAATTTCACATCTCTATCACAAGCGGATTGGTCTGTGCGTTGATTCCTAGAAAAGGGATTGTTCTTTTTTTATATATAAATAAAAGTACCGAATAGTGAGATTTAAGACGAATTGCCGAGAGTGTCAAAATTACCAAACTTTTCAAAACGTATATAAAAATCGCTCTTCTAAACGTTCCTGTGCAGCAAACACAGATCACACTAGATACCGCATTACGAGATTCGTTGTTCCTACAAAAGTCAACAAAGTTTGAGGAAGGGGGTCGCGTCGCGTCGCGTTGCTTTCACGGTTAAAATCATATCATCTATGAAACTGTTGTCCTGAACTAAATAAATGCTATATTAGAACGAAAAGATTTCACAGGATTTCATTTAGATTTCAAAGATTGTATCCTAACCAATATTATAAATTCGAATGTAACTCTGTCTCTGTCTATCAGTCTATCTGTCTAACTGTCTATCTGTCTCTCTGTCTGGGTTTTTGTCGCGTTATCACGGCTAAACGGCTGACCGGATCAAGCTGAATTTTAGCATAGATATAGCTTAAGGGTAGGAGACGGACATAGGCTACTTTTTTTAGATCCACGCGAACGAAGTCGTGGGTGTCAGCTACTAGAGTATAAAAACAAACCGAAACTTTATAAGTTTATTTTTCTTTAAAAGAAACTGGATGAAGGTTTATCAGCCAAGCCTTTGGTTAGCCAAGGCAAATCCAAGCTATAGACTTTGTTCAAACATGTATTTTTTCATTACTTGTAAAACCTTTCAGATGCACGCGCAACGTATATTGTCGATTATGATGAGCCTAAAGGACTTGAATACAAGCAGAACCCAGCTCCCGATAAACACAGGTCAGAAGTAGATCAATAATACTCATAGCTGTACATTAGGAGTGCGGTTTAAAATGTGCACATAGTTACCATTTGCACCGTCAGCGTGCAAACAGTCGGTGAGTGACGTCATTTTAGCGTGCTCACGGTGCTCACAAGAATGAGGTAGTGCACTGTGTGAATTGTCATGTGTGAATTCCGATATTCTCTGGTTTTTATAGAAAAAAATGGATTTAATGCAGGCCACAGTCTTCTGACAGAAATGAAACTGAGACCATCAAATTATGAGACACTGAGGCCGATAGCCTGAAAAATGTGTGAAAAATGAAACTATCTGACTTATTATGACTCGCGCTATTAGCGTACTAACAATTTAAACCGATCGTTAGCAGTGTTTGTGGGTTTTGCACTGTGAGCGCATTTTAAACCGCACTCTATGTTTCCCTTTGTCGGGGATACCATAGAGTTATCGACCTCTATTGTACTGTAGCGGGTTCATTAATAGAAGCAAGAAATTCTGGTCCAAACGATGACGTCAATCCGAAAAATTTAGGTTTCCTCATACCAGGGGCTTCACGAAAATACCCCATGTAACGCAAAATCTTAGAACGATTTTGCGTTTGGCAAGTTTTCAGTATTTGTTGCTAAAATTTAGGATTGACATTGACATTAATACACAGAAGGTTCAACTTTCGTTTTTGAGAAGACGATGTTTGTACCCCATTTTGTTTTAAAAAAACAGGAATACTCACGTTGAATTGAGCCGGTAACTTTGTACAACTAGATTCAATTAAATTTCAATTTAAGATGCAGCCAAACCCTGATTGGCCGAATCTAGTCAATCGGCTTATACTAGGTTTAACCAAGAGTAAGTTGCTACGCTACACCTAGTTCTAACCGGCTGCAACTAGGCGTGGCCGCACTTCGGGTTCTAGCCGTAACATATATATATTATATTGATGACCAACATCCAAATTGAAATTACAACATTGTCAATTGTTTTGTTATTCAAAAGGAGTTCAAATAAACTGAGTGCTATTTATCTTTTTAAGTTCCACTCAGTTATTTTTTATACATAAAAAAGTTGAAAAGTGCGAACGAGGTCGAGAGTCAGGGAAACCTTAAATGGATATAGTCTCAATCATGATGATGGACATGATTACTGATGGGTACTCTTTTTTAGTCAAAAAAGCCAAAACAAGCGGGCGAGGCTGCGGCATTTAGTTGATTCATTGATAATTTTCACCACAGATGCGGTATGTGCCCCACATACTTCCAGAAGATATGCGCATTCGACCCTTTGACCAACTCGACATCCATATTCGACAACCACTGCATTATGGACCTCAACAACTGCATAGAAGGCACACGTACGCATTGTCAAATGTCATCTCTTTTCGTATCCTAACCTTGTCCTATTCTCATGTTGGCTCCACACGTACCTAGTGTATTTAGCCAGTGTCAAGTTTTTTAATATTTCAATTGAAGTAAAATATTTCACAATCAAACCAGTCTCTGTCATAGTCCAATTCGAACAAACTAAGTCACGGTCAAGTCCAAGTCATGCCCCAGTAAAGTGGTAAAGACTTTACTGAGGTTTCTTTGAAGTTTTGGACAACAGCACGAAAAGTCATGTTTGCTTATTGGAGGTTTATTACGCACTCTGCCATTCACTAATATCCTATTGCATTACTTGTTGGGGCAGTGCTGCTAAAACGCATATAATACAAGCATATAATAATAGCGCAGAGATCTGTCTTAGCAGTAATATTTTAGAAACCTTTCAGATAGTTACTACCAGTCTGTATGAAGAGTCCGGTGTCATAAGTGTGCGCCGTCAATTCATTCTTAATACTTCGCTTAAGGCACATAAATTATTTTTAACTTCACCAGAGCCACAGATGAACTATTCATCTGTGACCAGAGCACTTGCTACTCGTCGGGTTTATAAAATGCCCCTGTCTTCAGTTAACACTTCTTTTGCCCACCGATTTGGTGAATTTGTGAAAGTGTATATCAAGAACAAAAGGGTAAGCGAAGCGAAACGAGTCATGCTAAAATTATAGTAATAGTCATAGTTTAGTAAAGATTTACTAGAGCATTACTTGGACTAGACCGTGACTTATTTGCAGATTTGCTTGCCTTTCACAGTGACTATGCCTTGTTTGCCAATATTTACCAAAACTTGTAATATTTATTTATTTGACACTGGCAAATGCACAAGACGTATCGAGCGACGAAAATCCTCAAAGGAGGAAAGAAACAAAAAAAAACATATTGTTAATGCAAATGTCAAATCCTTATTCCTTATGCTTCACCCGGCTCGGATCGTGGATGGGTCCACGTTTGTTCTCATTTGAAACTTCGTCTACAGGAACATGTCTGTGTAAATAATGTAAGGTCAGTATGTTTGTTCAATTGTTTAGAGCTCTAATTTAAATGTTTGTTTTTGTTTTTGGAGAAACAAAGAAAAGGCAGTGGTAAGCGACTTTGAAATTGAAATAGCCTTGAAGGTAGCACTGAAACCAGAATAATACTAAAAGTGCGATCAGAACCACCAGAGGACGTGCAGCAGTGTCCTCTTAGTAAACGGTGAGCGTTCTGCGATCCCACAGATCACGCTGTGTGCGATCCCCAAGTCGCCTGCCAAACGTGGAGACCACAATATCAGAACTCTCGTTCTGAGCGCAGATATCAGAACGAGAGTTCTGATATCTGTGGTAATGGCAACTTAAAAAGGAAAGGCCTTTTTTTCAGCTGTGAACGCTTTCTGGCTGAAAAAACCGCCAAAAAGACACCGCCAGGTATGTCAAGGGGAATCACTATTCCCCGTGAACCAACCCTAGTGATGTTCTTCCTTAAGACGAATGTAATTATTAGAAAAAAATTACAAAAAAAGGCAAGACATGCATAATTTATACCTACCTACTTAAATACCTATGACATCATTGATAGTCGGGTGTGTCACTGGGAATAGTGATCCCCATGACACACCAGGTGTCTCTTTGGCAGTGCCATGGGGAAGGAACGGGCGATGATAGCTCAGTTTGTTTCCAGAATTCGTCCCTCTCAAATACGAGCACTGCCTGTTTTTCGGGAATTTTGCGTACGTTCACGGGTTCAAGTACGAAGACATGGACTATGGCGAAGATCACATTGTCGTAAAGGGCTCCAAGAAGAATCCAGACTTCATTCGCCGGCTCGCGGGATTGCCGGAAAATATATTCGATTTCAGCGATTAATTTGTTTACCTATTTATTGAATAAAAATATATTTCATCAACAACGTAATTATGTGAAATAGGAGACAAGTTCGGTAAGAAAGACCTGTAAATTTGTCCGTTTCGTAATTGGTCAACAAATCAAATTAATTCATAGGTTCAAATGGTGACGTAGCGGATCTCTGGCATATAGGGATGTGGTGGTTGCTCTGATGCCCTCTCCAAAGTTCTTCGGTGGTGTCAGCACACATACGAAACGAAACAACTAATAAGATACACCTATACCTATACATTTTACATCTACTTATGTCGTATGCAATGTCTGTTCCGGGAATAATTAGAGCTGATAGTTATAGCTGTTGCGTATACTGCCATCTGTCATTTATTCAAAGTACTAACTACGTACGTATCCTCATTCATCAGTCATCATCAAAGTTTGCGTACCGTTTTAACACAGTTAAAAAAATACCAATCTAAGCTACCAGATGTCGCTTCTAAGATAAGATAAGAAGATAACGTTTATTGCTCAGAACTGTGTACATAGGTGTTACAAAATTATTAATTTAGACACAACAGTTTATGTCCCATGTCCCATCGGACATGCAATATCTAGGTATTATAATAAGTGTGGCCTAAAAGTCTACGATATGATACATTTATAACTTACTAAAGTTTATTTACAAGCAGAGCGCAGAACACAACAGCTATTTTTAATGCTAATACCTACTATTTCGAAAGTGTTACAGAAATAATAAAATAAACATATTTTTAACTACACATTACTTATTCTAGGTGCAACTTTCTTGAATAAACATCTATAAATTCATAAAATTCGCTTATTTTGTAGCAAGCTTTATCTATTAAGCATTTTTTTAGACTAATTTTAAATTTATTTCCATGTAAAATAAGTACGAATCCAAAGACATTTTATAAGGAGAATTCTGTGTACGAATCCTACAAAATACTAAATAAAATTCGCAAATAATATGGAATAAAATTCTATTTTCCCATAAAATTCATCGAAGTTTCAAATAAAAGTACAAGCTATAGTACCTCCTGGCTTGCATACTCCGATACCACCACCTGCAGCCCTGATGTTACCAGTGAATAGGCGATCGTAGTGTGCCTGAAAGCAATTTTTAGGAGGACGCAATTCTATTGGTGTGGGTGGTAGCGGGTAGTCGTGAACTTCGAAACGTATTCCAACATTGACTGGCGTAGTTTTAAAAATAATTTTGCAGACGTTCTGAAGTGGTCCTCCCAAAGCCAAGTAGTTCATCTTGTTAAAGTAAAATAAGCTGTCGGTTTGTCTTAAAATACCAAAATGATGACCATTCAGATCTTAGACGAAGCATCATACTGGACAGACCCATGAGACGTTGCCGCTCCGACGTTCACATTGTCATGTTTCTCTTTTTATTTCACGGGTCGTCGCATAGAGTAAGCGAGAGAGCTATTGTAAGATTGGCAACTTCGCACTCTGTGTCCACTTTGATTGATTCAGATACATGAATATTAAGACGTCAGTCGCGTCAACGCGTCAGTAATTTTGATAGATTCCCAATCCCATCGAAGGTGGTTCCCAAGCAAAGTCTAAGTAGTTTTACAGTAGGTTCATTACGGTTCATAGGTTTAGGGTGTCTACACATAGCCTGACCTGACATCGTGTGAAAGGGACAGCTAGATTTGAATTTCACGGGAGCAAAAGAAACAAACTATTAAGGTTATGGCTTCTCCTTTTCGCTCCCCCAGAAACTTAAATATAGCCATCTCTTTCAAACGATGTCAGGTCAGGCCATGTAGCGAGGCCTTAAGGCCCATTCAGAGTTTAGAGTGTAGTGTAGTCCTTGAGTGTAGAGCATAGGTCTTCGTCTAAGGCATAGGTAGACTTTTCCCCTGACAAATCATTGTCTATGGTCATCAGGTGATTGACAACGTCCGACCTGCCAGTGAAAGCGGAAATTGACGCCAAATTATTCACACCACGCATGCATGCACATTCCAGCTGGTTGTCTCATCAGAGCCGTTGGACACTTGACTTGATACTATCAAATCAATCATCAAATCACGCCTTGTGTAGAGGCAAGAAGTTGTACCTACAATCTTCTTGTGTAGAGGCCTTAGTATCAATGTCTATGTTTTCTCGTCTGTGGTCGATCAGTACGGTCCAAGAAGATTGTAGATAAATCTTCTCGTACGGTCATTCTGTCTTCAATCTTCATGGCATGGAGTTTTGCCGGAAAGTGAAGAAGTCATGTCGCGTCATTCTATTATTTTCCAAAACTTGTGTTATATCGAGTGTTTATGTATAAATATAGTGTTTTTTTACCATTAAGTGTTCGTGAACATGCACGAGTGTTGGTGAATAGTATAATGTTGTGAAATGTGACTCTTCGTGTTGTTTACAAAACTCCCTATAAACCGCTAATAGAGTCTCCCAGCACTATACTGGGGCATGACGTGAACTTGACCGTGACTTAATTTGATTGACTTAAACTATGATTGAGACGTATTTTAATTGTGAAATATTTGACATCACTTGAAATATTACAATACTTGACACTGGCTAAATACACAACGAGTGGAGCCAAAAAAAAAGAAAAAAATATAATTCTTCATACATATTCTTTTCTTTCATTCCTTTCAATTTTTAAAATGGCTACTTTGTGATTGTGAAATGTTACCTTAGCTTCTTAGCCGTTTTTTTGAGAAAAATTACAAAAAATACAATAAAGCGCAGTTACAACTGAAAATATGACTACTTTTTCTTTTGGGACTCCTTCGAGTGCCCCTGCTACATCTGGACTTACAGGGGGGTTCAGTTTTGGCGCTAACAAGTAAGTCAATTAATTCAAACAAAACTCATTTTATTTTTAAACTCATTGTATTTTTTTTATAAAAAGGTCTTTACCGTAAACTGTATTAATAGTTACTGGCTGAACACAAAAATAAATGAACTGGTAGCTCAAACGCTTGTCAACTGTTATGAAAGTGCCAAAGCGTTCTAACCTTACTTTCGTGTGATTATTTAGTGGTCATTTATTTTATATTTTCTTAGGCCTGCGACCCCGGGCTTTGGTCTAACTGCGACGTCACAACCATCGACCGGTTTGTTCGGAAGCACGCCGGCAACATCTGCGCCTGCCTTCGGAACTCCTTCCTTTGGTTCTACGTCGTTTGGGGCTAATACGACGCCAGCTTTTGGCGCCGCTGCCCCTGCGTTTGGAACAAGCTCAGCGGCGCCCGCTTTTGGAACTACTGCACCTAGTTTTGGTTAGTTTTCATTACTATATAAAAACAGTTTGTTTACGTTATATAAAACATACTAGCTGCGCCCCGCAGTTTCACCCGCTATTCTAAAGAAACCGAATATTGTTCCGGAATAAAAAGCAACCCAAGAGATCGAACATAAATATAATGTATGAAGAAGTTATTGGCCGGTTAGATTTTGGCGGCAATGCTTGTTTCATAATGATTCGTGTTTTATGTACACTTTCAACCCAATGTTTATACAAAAGGACTTTCGAGATGTAGCTCTTTCTCTTTCTTATAGGTAATGATGAAAAATAGAAAAATGAAAAAAGATGTGTCACTCGTGTCAACATATTTTGTTCTTGGGTGGCGTGTATTAAATTTCTCTCTATGCTCAGGATTCTACTTTGGAATTTGAACTATAGACTCCTTTGCTTTGCTCTGAATTCAGAATAATACCCTCATGGAACAAAATATTACCTTGGCCCCATATAACACAATTAACCAATTTCACAAAATATGTCAGAATCTATCATTCTGTTGTTACATTTGCCCTAAAACTGATAGGTCTGTATTATTTGTGTATTATCTGTAATTTAATTATTTTGTTGTAGGGACTATACCAGCCACAGGTCTAGGGACCTCATTTGGTGCGACAACTGCACCATCATTTGGCTTGGGCACTGGTGGCCTTAACTTTGGTGCGGGGACCAATACGTCTGCACCAAGCACTGGTAATGTTTTATTTACTTTATTTCTACCCATTTTTATCGATTGATGAACCTAACTATGCAAGAGCTAGCAGTCGTCATAAGACCCTGCTACAGTCTACACCATCTCAAACCAACACTGCACACCACATCCTCAGCATCAGAGTGGTTCACAATTGGAACAGGTTGCCCGAAGAGGTGGTCTCAGCAAAATCTATAAATACTTTTAAAAACAAGCTAGATAATAACACTTGGATAATTAAGGAGAAGATAAACTTGACTGACAGTTATTAAGTTTCAACACTGTGATATAGGCACATTAGCCTATGCTGCTCGCCTATACATTAATAAATACAAATACAAATACAAAATTCTTTATTTTGGAACAATAATAACTCTATGAGAAAGTTACTAGTACTTATGCATATTGCTGTTTCAATGCAAAGCAACTATTTATACTAGAGGTAGATTAATGTACGGTGGCACTTGGCAGTATTCTGGAAAATTGTGTCTCGAGCCCAAATTTCTAGTGGCAAGCTAATTCATATTTTTTATGTAATTGGTGGCAAACAAGCCTCCTGATAGTAAGTGGTCACCGCCTATGGACACCTCCAATACCAGGGGCATTGTCAGTGCGTTGCCTACCTTTGAGGACTTAAATGGGCTTATGTAGATGTTTACACGGAATTAATGACTGCGGTATCGGAGATACAACTCCATGTGATGGAAGTGCACTTACCGTATTTACCCCATGAATGCTGTATAATGTCATGGTATCGACATCAGTACCCAGCTGTGCCAAATCTGGATTAAAAAATAAAGCTAGTATTTTTAGCATTGTTAATCATGCAAAGCCATTAACACTTTATAAAAAAGTAAGAAAATTGAAGACAGAGCTGAGTAACATAATGTTATTATGACACAGAGCTTTCTTGCTTTCTGTTAGACAGCTGAACCGGTAATTTTCTTTTTTTGACATTTTTCTATGGAACAGCTGAATTTTTTTCGCGATGTCATGGTTGGTCCCATAGTAAAAGTCGTTCATACATTACATTTTTTTTTCTTTTTTTACATTTCTTTAAAATGTCTAACACCTTGTATAAAAAAAAAAAATTAGTACTAGCAGCGCCCCGCGGTTTCACTCGCTATTCTGCGGAAACTGAATACTTTACCGGGATAAAAATCTGCGATAATCTAGGGTACAAGCTACTTTCGTACCAAATTTCATACAAATCTGTTTAGCCGTTACAGAGTAGAACGGCGAACATACACACAAACTTTCGCATTTTTAATATTAGTGAATATTGAAATAAATGGCAATGGCGGCAAAGGCAGGGGCTGCAGGGGGTGCCAACACTGCAAATAGCAGTGCGAGCACATCCGCCTTCGCCGACGCCGGTGCCGACACGGTACCTCCGGAAGACAAGGAATGGACGAGGGAGGAGTTGGACCGTCTCCTTGAAGTCGACGGCGGGGGCGAGGAGGATATTGCAGGCGACATTATGGGCCTGACCATCCTTTCCCCTCTGTCGCTCATGGATACGGAGCGGTACGGCGCCTCCTCCGTCCATTCCTTGGATGATTAGGGTTGGATAGATGGGCAAATAAAAATGGATAAGCACGCAAAAAAACTTAATAATCAAAACAAAACAGAAAAACAAGTCACCGGTACGTCGCAAATTATAAATCTGCGAGGTGACAATAATACAGTTAGGATAGGAATTATTCAGTCCAACCTCCAACACAGCATCACAGGCTCCGCCACCCTGCGGAGAACCCTCGAAGAGCAACGCAACACTATAGCACTGGTCCAGGAACCCTACTTATATCAGGGCAAGGTAAATCAATTCGCAGCACTCAGAGGCAACGTCTTCACTGCACCTATGCAAATTAAAACGCGTACATTTATTTACGTCCCGAACCCTTTTAAAGCGACGTTGGTAACACATTTGTGCACCGACGACCTAACTGTGATCAGACTGGAGACAGGCCTACGGGGTAGGCTCAGCTCCATCATCTTAGCCTCAGCATATATGGATGGGACGCTCGATGCGCCACCTCCAGAAGTAGAAGAGTTAATGCGGTTCTGCACAAACAACAATGTAGAATGCGTGGTGGGTTGCGACTCAAATGCACATTGCACGGTCTGGGGAAGCCCAGACACAAATGATAGAGGAAAGGATGTGCTCGATTTCGTCCTTAGGTACGACCTTAACATCCTAAACCGAGGTTCAGAACCAACGTTCGTTCCGTCGTGGGCAAAAACTATCGTGGATATCACTTTAGCCACAAACGAAATTGCTGACGCCATCACAGACTGGCGAGTGGCAACGGATGAATACTCTGGATCAGACCATCGTAGGATCAGGTTTAGCTTGCAGGTGGTAGAGAACAAACCGCGCACCTACAGAAACCCCAAAAAAACTGACAAATCTCTTTTCTTAGAAAAGCTACAGGAAGCCCTGCTCAACATACCACAGGTGGAAGCCAATACGGAGCTTACACCGAATGGTATAGAGGACATGGTTGAATCTCTAGTAGGTGCTCTGAAAAAGAGCTACGAGAGTGCATGTCCTCTTAAGACAGAGAGCAGTAACATAATACACAGAAAGGATAGATGGTGGAGCAAAATCCTCAGTAAGCTGAGGAAGAAAGCAAGACACCACTTCAATAGAGCAATGAATACCGATCAGATGGAGGATTGGCAAGAATATAGAAAATCTAGACATAGACTTAAAGTGGAAATCATTAAGAGCCAGAAAAACTCGTGGAAGAAATACAGCAACTCAATCCAGTCAGAGAGTGAAACATCAAGGCTGAGAAAAATTGTATCTAACAATACCCAAGCTAAACTAGGTACCCTAAAGAAACCCGACGGATCTTATACCACGTCGGAAGAAGAACAATTTAAATTACTTTTGCAAACACACTTTCCGGAATGTGAACTTGTAAATGAAGGCGGGTGGGAATCTCAGGCTCCTCACAAACCTTGCAAAGAAGACTGGGACTTCGCATCAAGCATAGTCACAGAGGAGGCTCTTTTATGGGCGATCAGCACCTTTCAGCCCTTTAAGGCTGCGGGAATGGATGGAATCTTTCCAGCGCTCCTGCACTGGAGTGTAAGTAAGATAAGACATCAATTAAATGCCGTGCTTAGAGCATGTCTCGCATGGAAATACATACCTAGAGCGTGGAGAGAAGTCAAGGTAGTGTTTTTGCCCAAACCGGGTAAATCAGACTACACAAATCCGAAATCATTTAGGCCTATTAGCTTAAGCTCTTTTCTTTTAAAGACGCTAGAGAGACTATGTGATAAGTATATCCGCAGTGGACCACTGCGAGACAAACCCGTGCACAGAAATCAACACGCCTACCAATCGGGTAAATCAACAGAAACCGCCCTACATCAGGTGGTACACAAGATTGAATCAGCTATAGAAAATAAACAGTCATGCCTTGTAACGTTCATCGATATCGAGGGGGCGTTTGACAAAACGACTTTTCCGAGCATCGAGGCAGGACTGAGGCGACATAACGTCCATGAGGGAATGACTGAATGGATCACAAAAATGCTGTCGAGCAGAGCAGCAAATATAGAGTCATCGAAAGAGTCGCGCTGTATCGTCACGAAAGGCTGCCCACAAGGAGGAGTGGCATCTCCCATGTTATGGGTAATAGTGGTGAACGAATTAGTCGAACTCTTAAATAAGGATGGAATAACTACGATCGCTTATGCAGACGATTTAGTAATCATGATATCGGGACTTTTTGAGTCAACGCTGTGTGAAAAAATGCAGAGGGCACTTCGAATAGTCGAGAAATGGTGCGAACGCCACAGCCTCTCTGTCAACCCACAGAAAACAGAAATGGTATTATTCACGCGAAAAACAAAAGTACCACGCTTAAAACTTCCCACGTTGTTCGGAACAGAGTTAACTCTTAGCAAGGAAGTTAAATATCTTGGTATATGGTTGGACAGTAAGCTTCTATGGGGAAAACAACTCGACTACGTTACCACTAAAGCTACAAATATACTATGGCAGTGCACCAGAGCCATAGGCAAAGACTGGGGACTGAAACCTACACTATGTCGCTGGCTGTATACGGTAATAGTCAGGCCGGTACTCACTTACGGCAGCATAGTATGGTGGCCTAGAACAAACCTGGTGACTACCGTCACCAAACTACAAAAAACTCAAAGACTGGCGTGCTCACTAATCAGTGGGAGCACAAAATCTACACCATCTGTCGCCCTGGATATAATTTTGGGTCTGACCCCACTCCACTTGCACATACAGCAGGAAGCGATGGCATCGGCTATAAGGATCAAGTCTATGAACCAGTGGAGAGGTACTGGATCCATCACAACCCACTGTAGAATCTTAGACAAAGCAACGAGAATCGTCCCTGACGCAAGTCGAGGCACGGACAGAGTAGCCAGTTCATACTTGGATAACAAGAACTATGAACTGGTTACGGAACAACCTACGCAAACAGGCATTTTGGATACTTGTAAGAAATACAATGTTTTCACTGACGGCGCAAAGAACGATAAGGGAGCCGGATGTGGTTACCACTCACCAGAGCTAGGAATCACAGAGTCGACAGCCCTAAGTAAGACCACAACCGTACTGCAGGCAGAGGCTATGGGCCTTCTGCTAGCAGCTAGAGCGGTACTCGCAAGAGATCCGGAAAGTAACGTGAATGGCAGAACCGAACACCTCACGTTCACTACTGACAGTGCAGCCATCATCTATGCACTCAGAAGACCTACAACTAGGTCGAGAGTGGTAACAGAATGCCATTCTGCTCTACAAAATTTAGCACACAGGTATAAAGTCACGGTTCAGTGGACAAAGAGCCACGGCAGATGTGAGGGCAATAACAAAGCAGATACACTTGCCAAGGAAGGCACGAAAAAGGAAATCAATGTAAACGTTGCAGAACTGTGTAAACCAACTGCTATGGAAACACGGAATCTGCTAAGTCTATACACAGAACGAGAACAACAAAATCAATGGAATAAAATGACGGGGTGCAAACATGCAAAAGAGTTTTACCCGTCGTTAGATAAGAAAATGACTAATAAACTATTAAAGTTAACTAGGTCGGACCTTCGTCTAATGATAGGTATTATCACAGGACACTGTGAGCTAAACTATCATTTGCACAAAGTTGGAGCTACAGATAGTCCTCTATGCCGAGGGTGTCTGCAGGAAAACGAGACCGTGGAGCATGTGCTACTGCACTGCAAGGCCACAGAGGACATAAGAGTTAGGTCGGGACTCCTTCAAGAATCTCAACACCAAGTCTCCAATAGCATAACATCTGACGAAACAGGAGTGGAACAGTTGTGCCAGCGACCCAAGGCCGTGCTCCGTTACTTTAAGGAGCTGGGCTGGTTTGGGTAGGCTGGCAGCGGGGTAAATGCACAAAACACCCTTAGCGGGACGTCAGTGCAGGTCTTATCGCCCCAGATAGAATTAGAATTAGAATTAGAATTGAAATAAATAGATGGTCATATAACGTTCACACAGGTCTCTCGTTCGGTGCTCCGGCGACGACGGCGCCCAGCCTTGGCCTCGGCGGCTTCAGTTTCGCGCCCGCTGCTGCTCAGACCACAGCGGGCTTCAGCTTCCTCAACAATACAAGCACAGCTACCACTTCTAATAATAGCTTATTTGGTTAGTATACTTTGTTACAGGACGTGTTATTCGGAACCACAGAGAAATTATACTAAGATTGCTAATGTCCATATAAAGATGCGTAACTGGATTGTAGTACTGATAAAGACGTAAGATGTCGCTAGTGCTTTAATCTGCGACGTGATCTTCACAATCTCTGCTTGACTTGAAATAGAACCCCAAGATAACTCATTCATAATGGTACGGAGAAATCATTAGTATTAAAGCATATTTTAGAAAATCTGCCAGTTTAATGAGACATCGCAATTTAATGTCTTCTAGTAAATTGTACATAATGGTTCATGGACCAGGGTATGTCCAAACTGCGACTAAACCCACCGGGGGATGGGTAGCAGTGTCCTCGTAGTATACGGTAGGCGTGCTGCGATCCCCATGCCGCCTGCCAGGCGTGGGGATTATAGTAACCCCAGCAGTGGACGTTCAGGCTGATGTTGAATAGAATGATTTTGGTTGAGATAAACAAAATTAAAACTATTTCCTCATCCACTTAACCCCATCGCCAGCTCAACACATAAAACCAAATTACTGTTTTAAAGTAAATCTTGCACATTTTGCAGAGGATTTTGTCAACCCAGTCCTTTTCTAAGGCCCTTCAGCAAGCCTACCACGGGCGCCGGAATAAAGTTATGTCCACCCGTTTTGTCTTCGCGTCAACGTGACAATGCTAGAATATGGATACATCCGTCTCGTTCTCGCGGGATAAATATGGTGGACAAAATTTTATCCCGGCGCCCGTGCTAGGCCTGCTGGAGGGCTTTGTTCAACAGTGGACGTCTTCTGGCTGATGATGATGAATAGTTTGTTGGTTAGGAGTAAAATCCTTTGATTCCAGATCCATGCTCCCATTCAATGCCAACATTCCACTCACCCAGACGTTCCAAATGATACCTCCCAATAACAGCTATACTATCAAGAGTGCCAGTCGAGATGCCTATAAAAATATCACACCGTTTTGTGGTGAGATTCTGCCTCTCTTACACTAGTCCACGCAGTCCGGTTTTAACGATCTTTCCTCCCGGGTATTTGCAAGATGTGGAATGCCCTTCCGGCGAAGGTCTTTCCACAGATACAATATGCAGCACTTTAAAAAGGGTGTCTTTAAACACCTCTTCAAGCTGGCAACGCATCGACAACACCATTAGTGTTGCAGGTGTCCATAGACGTCGGTTTGCTTACCATCAGGCGATTCGTCAGCTTGTTTGATGCTCCTTTTATTTAAAAAACTGCTTAAAAGCAGTTATAATCCCCGGCGCGTAAGTTGAACAAAAATGGCTGACCTCTGCGCAGGTACAATAGTAGAGAAAAGTGTTACGTTGCGGTTTCCCGCGAAACGTAGAAGACAATCGCAACTTTTGAATCGATTGGTAATTTTGCATGTTTTAGGGAAGTAAATAATAAATAATTGTTATAAATATTCAAAACTTTAAAAAGTATATATTAAAAAACTATATATATGAGGTTTATCCACAGAGTCAGTACTACTCAAAATCACTATGGCTATCTTAATAAATACTACATATTAAGTATAAAATATTTTCGTGTTGTTTACAAAACTCCATAGTAAAGTCCTTAATAAGTCTCTACCACTTTACTGGGGCATTACGTGAACTAGACTGTGACTTTACTATATACGAAGACCATCCTTCTCTCTTGTCTCCTTAATGTTGGCTGTCGAGGCATTTTATTCACACTTGAAGTGAAAATGCCGTGCGCGACAGTACTCTCAGGCGCAAGGAGCGTGTGCGCGGGTGTCGGGGGACAAAAATTGTCTTAGCGCATGCGCGCGGGCTTGGAGTCACCTTCCCCGCATCGCACCCCATACCGCACTTCAGTTGAGACCTATAAATATGTTACTGCGCATTGTTCAACTTATGCGCCGCGCATTATACAAGACCTGAGGACCTAAAGGTAGTCTACATAGGGTGTAATGTAATGTTTGAAACTCGGTATGACGTTTAGAGCCGTTTTTAGCATGTCGATGTTAAATATTTCGATTAAAAAGATCTTTGTTGTGTATTATCTCTCAGAAACCAGTTTTTTTTTTTATGTCTACGCTTCTGGCCTCTACCGGCCTCTACAGCTTTACCGGACTTTGGCGAACGCATATGGCGTTGAGCCCTTAGGATCCAGTGGCGTAGCGCGGACTTTATAGACGTGGGCGAAGTCGCATCGATGCCCGTTTCTTTCGGTACCTAAGTATATTCACAAGATTACTGCTGAGATTTTACCCCATATTTTTGTGAATACAAATCCAATCTTATGACACACTAGCTGTTGCTCGAGACTTCGTTCGCGTAAACCAACAAAAAAGAAAATTACCCGATCTAAATATCTATGCAAAAATTCAGCACGATCCGTTCAGCCGCTTAGCAGCGATAACGCGACAAACACCCAGACAGAGACAAATAGACAGAGCTACATCCGAATTTAAAATATTAGTTAGGATTAATCATAGTGAAGTGAATAATAAGTGGAGTCCAGTTTTTTGGCGGGAACGTGAAGAATTCGTGTGGCGTCCGTGTCACATATATTCCCAAAATGAAAACTACATGCGATCGTTTTTGGCGTTTGTTACCAGTTATTTTTGTCACCGCAGGGATATCCGACCGCACAACTAGTAGTCTTTTCGTACTAATAACAGTACATGGCGTTCGGTCTTAAGTCAATATTAAACTTTAGGCTTATGTGTAAGGCCCGGGCGTAAGCCCGCTTCGCCCACGCCTAGCTACGCCACTGCTACATTTTACAATACATATGACTAGGTACACAAAAAGTAGAGAAGGGTTTTAGGCATGATAATATCTATCTTATTACGGATGAGATGATATCTATATATTACTATGAGAGATGGAGGGAATTGGGATCCTTTGCCCAGCAATGGGATATAGCTGGATAGAAGAAAAAAAACGAATGAAAAAAGATTTCCGTAGTCTGTGGTTATTTACATTATTTATAATTTATTTTGATAAAATCTTATCACAAAAAAAAATAGGATTTAAATTCATCATTAAAATATCTTCCCAGCCGGGAATCGAACCCGGGACTTTCCGCTCCTAAGTTAGACACTACCAACTAAGTCAGAAGGGTTGTCGTATGAGCTTAAAAGTGTTTAATTTGTATTGGTTTGTTTGCAGGACCAAAATTAGGTGGAACGTCAGTAACAGGCACTCTTCCCACAACTTCAGGTAATTACACAGATTGTTTGATTGTTTGTATTTAGCATATTGGGGTCATTGTTCCGACAAAAACTTACTATTACAGATTTTATAAAAGCTTGACCGGTTTTTTTTTTTTTACACAAAAACTTATTTATCCTGGATAAAACTTGAGTTCCAGTAGGACGACATCACTGTTAGTGTGATAATTAAATTGAAATTTGTTTACAGTCACAGCGAGCCTGGGCCTAGGAGGTGTGTCAAATCTTACAAGTGGCACTGGAGCCGGTAACGCAAGCACTGGTGCTAAAAGTAAGTACACATAAAAATCCAGGGTTGTAAGGAAAAGGTACACTAAGCCGAAAGGGGCTCATAGTGCTCATGATTGTGAAAAGCTTTTACTATGGAACCAACCCTGAAATTGAGAGAAAAATACATGCTGTAAAATATAAAAAAAAAAAAAATAAAATGCCGAGTGTCATTGACATTTTTCTATGGGACAGCAGATAATTTTTTCTCGATTTCATGGTAGGTCCCACAATTAAAATTGTTAATAATGATGAGTACTATGAGCCTTTTCGGCTTAGCATACCGTTTCCTTATAACCCTGCATATACAGGTTGATTTTTTTAACTGGGGCAGTATGGGCATATCCGAATCATTATATTAGATATGGGAAAACTAGGAGCCATTTACTTATTTTGTATGAAAACGATTTTAGCGTAGTTAATTTTTTGGTGGTTTTTGGCTGAGTTTTCCATAAGAATGAGTAGTTTTGATCAATTTTTTCTTTTAATTCTTATCGGCTCACTTTTATGTAAGGATCTTTTTATTGTATTGGAAGGAAGAAAAGGCGCTGAAGAAGTTTGTCAAATTAAATAAACTACTAACTAATGCGAGTTAAACTATAACTAACTAATCTTAACTACTTTTATTCTACTGATCCGATTTTTCTCTTCTGATACAATGAAATGATCCTTACGTGTCTATTGACATTTTTCTATGGAACAGCTAATATTTCGCGATTTTATGTTTGGTCCCATAGTAAAAGTTGTTTATAATGATGAGTACATACATACCTTACAATATTGTGTGTGTATATATTTTAATGTGTGTTTATATAAAAGAACGAGCCTTTTTCTACGAATCAACGCAGAGACTGAGCAGCAATGGTCTAGCTAAGAACGGATTTTGCGAAATTCCACCTCTAAAGGGGTAAAATGGACCCCCAAGGTTTGTATGGAAATAAAAACTTTTTCGTGCTGCACCATAGTCATAGCCCCCACGCTTGTCAGGAATTCATCATTTACTAAGAGGACGCTTCTGCCCGTCCTCCGTTGTGTTTTAGGACTTACCCGGACATTTTAATTTATTGTCATTATAAATATAAATCTTTATCGTGTTTCAGGTGACCCGCCCAAACAGCAGAAGTTACCCAGCGAAATATCGACCACGGTCGATAATTTCAAGAATTTCGTGAAGAAGCAAAAGTCATTAAGTTCTGAAGTGATGCGGGTCTCCGTCAAACCTTTGCATACGGTTTGTGAAATAATGCCATACACACTTTGGGGGTCCATTTCACCTCTTTAGAAGTGGAATTTCGCAAAATCCGTTTTTATTGTTCACCTGGATTATTTGATTAGTATTGGGTTCAAATTCCACTTCTCTATCATAAACGGTTTGGTCTGTGCGTTGATTCCAATACAAAAAAAAATGGTTTAAAAAAATATATCAAAATTTATTTATTTGAAAATATTCTTAAAGTTTTTATAAATGTAAACTATATTATAATCTAAACTTAAATATGCAAACTAAAACTACAAACAAAATTAAAATAAATTAAATCTAAAATATCTACAAATAAAAAACCGCATTTAGGTCGCTATTAAAATTATATTATATTAAAACAAACTTGCATATGTAGTTGGAGAATTTACAGTGACGTATATCGATGTATAGGAGAAAAAAATCAACTACAAAGTTGAGCTTGTCCTTTCTCTGTCATGTGGAAATTGTTGATTGTGTTGTGTTCTATATGTTCTTAGTTTTACGGGGTGGCATTGTCACTGTTGACAAAACTCCATTTTTTTTTCCAAAAAATAAATGGATAAAAATAAAAATGTATGGTGCGTGCAGGTGTCGCGGCAAGCGGAGGCGACGCTCCGCGCGGCGCTGTCGCTGCAGAGCGCGGCGGTGCGCGCGCGCAGCTCGGCGCGGCTGCAGAGGCACGCCGTCGTCACCGCCATGGCCGCCGCCGAGGCCGCCGCCAGGGACCACGCGCATCCCGGTACTGTACACATATTCAATAACTAATATTATACATATGAAAGTTTGTGCGTAAGGTTGTGTTTGTTCACATTCAACTCTGTAACTGCTGAAAAGATTTCGATGAAATTTGGTATGGATAACTTGGATTAACACACAGGCTACTTTATATTCCGGAATAAGTGCGATTCCTATTAGTATAGCGGATGAAACCGCGGGGCGCCGTTAGTTCGCCGTTGCATGATCTTATTCCCCCCTGCCCATTCTTCTATCGGACAGCCAGGACCTCGAAAAAGCGGCACCGTTTCATGGTTGATATACCAACACCTCTTACGAAACGGTTTGATTCCACTTTCTTTATTCGAACTGCTGTACAGTAGAATGCGCTGCCAGAGTGGGTTTTTCCTACTAAAAAAAAAAAAAAACATTACAAGCTTAAATAAGCCTTAAGTGCAGCCGGCCCTTAATTAAGTGACGGCGTGCTTGGATATGATCAAAATACCTAATCTGGAATGAGAAATTGCTCTCAAACTTATTCTCCGTATTGCTGTTTATTTCTCAGGTTCAGAGCTGGAAGGCTCTGCTCCTCCGTCCTACGTGAAGGAACTGATAGCGGAATTGGAACAGAAACTCATCGCATTCCGAGCTCATATGGACAGTGCTGACAAACAAATGCAATCCTCGCCCAAATTACTCACTGAACAAGGTACGTTGTACCAAAGATGAACTATGTAGAAACCCTTCTATTTTATTTTATTTTTTTATTGTTCTTGGTGCAGCTCCATGGACTCCGAGGTCCATGCTTTTGTCAACTTTTACATTTCAAACAAACCCTTCTATTAGTCTATTATGTACAAATAGTAAGCCCTTTTCTTGAAATCAACTCGGATTTTCAAGCAAGTGACTGAGTGAAGTGTGGCAAAGTGGCTACAATAAAATGAGACAGCAATACTGTACAGATCTTCGAGTGTCTGGTAAGACGAACCATACTCTAGCATACCTTATGTTAGGTTTTTCTCTTATATTTTGTGTCCACGTTTAGTATATTTAGCCAGTGTCAAGTTTTGTAATTTTGCAAGTGACGTAAAATATTTCACGATTAAAACAAGTCTTAGTCTAAGTCTAACAACCGTGACCGTGACCTACACGGTCAAATCCAAGTCGTGCTCCAGTAAAGTGGTGGAGACTAGTCTAGAGGTTCCTATGGAGTTTTGGCAACAACACAAAAAGTCACGTTACACGACATTTTAATTGTGAGATATTTTATTTTATTTGTATATTACAAAACTTGCATTGGCTGAATACACTTTGTGGAGCCAAAATAATAGAGAGAACAAAATCCATTACAATGTTCATTATACTAGATTAATTGATTCAGACCAATTTTGTAGTGAATATTGTAAAGTTGAATTATATTCTTACCCGATAGCCCAATAAGGAGGGCAATGTTTTTGGAGTGTATGTTTGTGTGTTTCTATATTAATTCCTGTAGCCTACAAGACGACCGATTTTGACGGGTGAGGTGACGTTGGATGTCCGGAGTGACATAGGCTAGATTTCGAAGTCTAGTATTTTGTGTTTCTTTTAATAACGTTATTGTTGTTTATTTGTAGAGTTGAATCTGGGCTTCCGTCGCATGCACGAGTCTCTAGTGGGTCTGGCGGCGCGGCTGCAAGGCGCTCACGCGGCGGTCGAAGCACAAAAGGAGCAGTACCTCAACCTCAGGAAATACATACTAAAGGACCCTACCAACGTGTTTGACAACCCTACGTGTGAGTACCAAACTTCATACGGCCTGCACATCACACTTAGATACTGCACTCAAAAAATTATCAAAAGCGCGAGTAGGCGTAACGTCGCAGTCCCCGCATCCTGCGGTTTCCTCAAACTTTGGTGGCTTTGTCGGAACAAAGTTCTCGTAATCGCATGTGATTCGCAAGGCCGTAAATTTTTTACCCGATTGGCTAAGGAGGATAATGTTTTTGGATGATAGTAATATTTTTAGAGCCAATTCATACCTTCAATTTAGTTCTAAGGCAACATACCGGCGGCGCCACCAGTGTGACTTTGAAAGCTATCTTGGAAACTTAACATTGAAGGAGATTTTGTCTCTTACAAACCTCGTTCGTATTAGTGTCGGTTATCGATTCATATAGGTTTTATGAGTGGCCGCTTTTTTGAAGAAAAAACAAGATGGCGGACAGTAGGTATGCCAGGCGTATTAGTGTCGGTTATCGATTCATATAGGTTTTATGAGTGGCCGCTTTTTTGAAGAAAAAACAAGATGGCGGACAGTAGGTATGCCAGGCGTCATAATATTCAAGGCCCTTCATATAGAAATTGTGAGTTTTTTAAATCATAGATTAAAATTATTATCTGAACTAAGTACATATCCAATATGACTTATATTATTCTTTTTTTTTAGCTACGTCTACTCTGGACCAAATACTAAAGGACCTGGATGGAGGCAGAAAAAAGATGAAATCTGGCAGCACGATTGACGGTAGCGCGGTCGTAGCGGATCCTAGGGCTGCGTTAGGTAATTTATTTATATCATAATTTATATTCACTTATACAGGCTAGACGTTTGACCACAATTGACTCCAGCTACCCAAAGCTAGAATGAATTTTAGCAGTAATTTATAATCTCACTAATATTACAAATGCGAAAGTTTGTGTGTAGTATGTGTGTTTTTTCACGTTCATCTCTGTAGCGTCTGAACGAATTTAGATGAAATTTAATCTACTAAATACCTGTACGTAAACGAATAGAAAAAATAGCTTGTCAAGAGCATGTCGGGCTGTTCGTAATAGGGTTCCGTAGTACCCGTAACAAAAATAGCGACGGGGACAAAAAAGATATATTTTCTACCTCTCCTTCGCGCGTGTTCGTTACGTTGTCATCTCGCTTCACTTCACGAGGTAGTATCGATCTATCTGGAGGTACAAAATCTAACATTTTTGCATTTGTGTGCCTGCCAGAAAAGGACTGCTTGTTCCCATATTTGCTATATATATTTAACCGGTTGACACTCTGATCCACTGACGTCTATAATGCGTTTCTACTATTTTGAACCTAATTGAAAATCCTTTTACCGACCAGCGGGCTTATCCTCTAACTTTGAAATGTTCGTGATTCTGATTGCGAGAGCATGCCATCTAGCTCGTACCAACTCGGTTGCACTACGCGAGGTCCCGCTCGCGCAACTCTCGCTATCGCTTTCAGAGTTACGGGATAAGCCCACGGGTATTTAGATTGTGTTTTATTTAACAGGTAGTATGAACCTGGCCGGGCCGTCGCCGTTTGGATACGTCGGCGGTCTGTCGCCCTTCCCCTTAGCTGATAATACTGGTACGTACACATCAACATAGTATAAAATAAAGTCGCTTTCGGTGTCTGTCTGTGTATCTGATAACTCCTCCTAAACCACGGATTTTGAGTAGTGCAACTTTGCTCAAAGAAGTTTGTCAAAATAATGACACGTTACGAGCTTTTTTTGAGTAAAATTATTTTATTGTCATATTATGATAAATAGCTATAACATGTTTTTTTTCACTTTCTGGAAATTCAGAGTTTACTTTTCAATAAATATGTTGGTATGTGCGAGAGAGAGAGAGAGAGAAAGTGTGTGAAAGCAGCAGAAATGTGTTACAAGCGACCCGCCCGGGTTTCGCATGGGGGTAATTTTGAAAAATTATACACCTAAACCTACCGCGAAAAATATCTAACTGATGGTGCAAATTGCATCAAAAGCTTGGTTTAGGAGGAGTTAGCGGATAAACAGACAGTTGCGACTAACGACCAAATTTTATGCCATGTAGAGGAGAGATATAGGATTTTTAACGAACCCTGTATAATAATATATTCCTTAAAAATCTTTGTCGGGTTTATGTGGAGTTGTAACATCTTCAATCAACGCTTTCACCCAGTTTTGTGCTGCTACCCATCATTTTTCAGTCAAAAAATTAATAATTCAATTCAATTAATCTTTATTTCCAAATAGGTATTAAAAATACTCCTATGGATAGTCATCATTAGGTTAAATAAACAAAACGTAACAGATGCACAACAAAATTATCAGCACTACAAACATTTGTAGGCTTCAAATAAATGTCAATAGTAATAATAATACTTAAAATAATAATTGTAGTAGATAAGTAAGTCTATTCCATTATTAATTATTATTATTAATAATTTGTAATTGAGTATGAATGAGATGTAAAGTTTCGATGGTAATGAGCCCTACATTTCACCTGTAGCGCCCGCGTGGCAGCCGCAAGCGACGCCGGTCGCCAACACTAGCCTGAACACGAGCCTCGGCGCCGCGGCCGACTCCGCCTTCCACCTGCAGCGGCCGCCCGGCAAGCGAGGGAAGCAATGACAGTGGCGCAGATACTAGACGCGAGCTCGGTGCGCCCACAATACAGCCACGGACACCTACGGACACTCCCACGGGAGAAACCTAGAGGAAAATTAACAAGGTATTACTGAAAGGTTTGGCAATATTGAAAGATGTGTATTACTACTCATCATTATGAACAACTTTTATGGGGGCAATTCTGAATTCTGAAATTGGAAAAAAAAAGAAACGCCTGTTCCACAGAAAAATGTCAATGACGCTCGACAAAAACGTATGGAACAGCTGTTTTTTTTTTTTTTCGAGATTTCCGGATTGTCCCATAGTAAAAGTTGTTCATAATGATGAGTACTTTCATACCTATCAATATTGCCACACCTTTCAGTAACATCTTGTATATCTTCTTTCTAGTTTTTTCGAAAGCGTTCCGCGCCAACCAAATACACAAACAGACAAATAAACAACAAACAAATAGGTCTGTTAGCACTTTAAGCCAGGGTTCGAAATTATCAAGCTACATATAGCTCCTGATAATTATTAATTAATTTTATCAAAGACGTATACAGGGTTATAAGGAAAGGGTATGCTAAGCCGAAAGGGACTCATAGTACTCATGATTGTGAATAACTTTTAACTATGGGACCAACACTGAAATCGAGAAAAAAATATCAGCTTTTCCAATTTCCATACATTTTGTCAAGCTTCTGTTCCATACATTTTGTAGTGTCATTGATATTTTTCTATGGAACATCTGATATATTTTTCTCGATTTCAGGTTTGGTCCGATAGAAATAGTTGTTCATAATGATGAGTACTATGAGCCCTTTTCGGCTTAGCATACCCGTTCCTTATAACACTTTATACTTACCAATTCTTATGTAAATAGTACTATAATTATATCAATATTTACATAATAAACATTTAATAATATATTATACCCACAAATCAAGGTAATCATATAAGAAAAAAAAAAGAGTGGCAAGTTAAATATTAAAGATTTTTTAAATCAAAAATAATAATCAACCTATATTTATTTTATCTTGATAATTATCGCTTCGAACCCTGACTAACGTGAACGGTTTGATTTATTTGGTCACGCTCACGGCTCATTATTATAATAATTATTTATTTATTATTTTATTTGGTTGGCGTTCTGGAGAGTACTTCTAACAGTACATCTCTAAAACCTAGTTCGGACTGTCCTAGTAATTAGTCGAGTAACGAATGAGTTAGTTTGTAAAGTAGCTCTAAGCTACTCGTTACTACTATTGTTTAGTTCGGATATACCAGTACCAGTAGCTAGCTACTGGCCTCGATTCTGTTGTACCACTCGTTAAACTAAAACGATCCGTCTGTCTGTGTTCATTTTAATATGTAGAAATATAACAAAAAATTTAGAGCTATCAAATTTAGTTTAGTTTAGAAAATGGTACAACAACATCGACGCCACTACATTATTCGCCACTCGACAAAAATAATGGATTATTAATCAGCATATTTTTTATTGTGACATTGGTGTTACTGACTAGATGTTTCTTATCTCAATAAACGAATTTAATTGAATAATCTCATAGTCCGAATAAGGATGGAACGCTGGGTGATGTGTCAGCGGTAGCTGCTGTTGGCGTATTTCGGACCGACCGTAAGCGTATATTCAATCATTAACCTAACATGAGTTCATCAATGACTTAAAAATGTTATATTTAATTACTGTTGTTGTGATACAATGAACAGAGCTGAACATTTTTCCATTAAAAAAATCGGTAAGAGTTATTATCGAAGCTGTGTGTTGCGGAGCTTTTGCGTATGTGTTCTATTCACCAATGGCATAGAGAAATTATATACAGAAGAGTACCTATGCCTATTTTCATCACGTTTTATAGCAGTTTGCACCAGTCCTGAATTACCTGAAAAAATACGTAATCTAGTTGAATGCCGTTTTATCGAGGGTACAATTTCGTTTTTTTTTATTCGTTTTTCTCGTATAATTTTTCTATGACAATAGAAATAGGACATTATTTTTTTAATCGCGTTCTTATTGGTCAGAAAACACATTTACATTCAGCTCCGCTCTTAATTACTATAATAAAATTTGTAACTCGTAGGAATTATTAAATTGTACAGTGTTACAGTCAAGTTAGGTAACTTTAAACAGTTTTCTAGGTTTTATACCGACATTGAAGTGAAAATATAGTGGTCTAAGTATGTTTTATTGATTGACTACAGTCGATTTTTTAATTCGTTTAAAATTTTTAAAATCAAACAATTCGTTTACAAATTATAACTATTAATTAATTTAATGTTCATTTAATCTATAATTCCTTTCATTTGACCGATAAAATCTGAACTAGATCATCACTACGATTTGAAAGTTGGCAACATTATTTTGACAAGTGACTTTTAGATTTGTCATTGTACTCCGTCTGATTAAAATGAACTAAATGAATTTAAAAAAATGGTTGAGATATTTGCGCATTAGTGGCCGTTCAAAGTTAATCTGACTTTTGGGTATCATTGAAATGAGTTTTATTCTGGTACCGAAAATCCTTCATAAAATTGGAAATTTAAAACGTGTTTTAAATTAAAAAACATAGATCTGTCAAACTATATCAATTTGGCCTAATGAACAACTCACCGTTCACTTGGGGTACCATCTACAAACTATCAGCTACTAATAGGTAGGAAAATAAATAATGTAAACCTTTTTTTTAAATTATATTTTTACTAAAACTCAAACTTACGCTTAATATTCTAAATTTATTTAACTATCGTATGAGATCAACGTAGACTATAAGAACATGGGTATATTGATAGATAGATTAACTCTTTATTGTTCACACAAATTTTACATAATTTATAAACAGACTTTAAAAAGTAGTGAGCAACATCAAATCAAAAAGTTATTCACCCCATACCATAAACAAAATATCCCGTCTTTTATGAAGAATTTCCTGTCTTTTCTTGTTATTTGATGTTCTTTTATGATTGAAATGATGTCCTCTTTTCTTTAAAGGCACATCTGTAATTCCTGAAATACCATGCCCACCCTCCTAAACATTCTTTTTGCTACTTGTTCTTGGTGAAAATTTGGATGTATAATTCACAGCCAAAAACCTAAACTCACGTGTTTTACGTACCTTTTTTTATGTTAAATCCAAATTTTTATACTGACACTTTCACCGGTAAAAACCGCTAACGCAAAACGACGTGAAACTTTCAAACCTTTTTTGTCAACTGTCAATTTTCTGTTACATTTGTCAACTAGAATGTTTGGTGATTCCGGTTTACGCAGTTAACAATGTATTGCACAAGATTAAAAAAAAAAAAAAGAAACTTGGAACTAGTTTTATTGAAAGTTATTATTAAGGAAATTTAAAGTTACCCAACTTGGCTGTATAGGATTTTGTAAATAGTTTGAATTCAAATAAATAATTTGATACATTTATATACATTATTGTTATCTCGGGTAAGTATTTTTTATATTTATTATTATTTGTATAGATTGGACCCGGGCATGTCCTATGCGATCAGAACCACTGGGGGACGGGCAACAGCGTCCTCTTAGTAAACGGTGTGCTTTCTGCGATCACCAAGCCGCCTGCCAAGTTTGGGGTTTCCCCCAAACCTTCCGCTTCCCAGGGGGACAGCTGGACGCGGTCGGATAGGAAGATGAACAGACGCAAGACTAATAAAAAATATCATAATATTCATCGCACACAAATTGTTGAGATTCCCCTCTCAAAGTTCTATTATCTGCCTTAGAGCCGGGTCCTCTGATTTAAATATATCGATCGCACTTTTGCACTACTTTTTTAAGGTGCAATGTGTCTCTCATCGTGCGAAATTCAAATTGCGTTATTTGTCAACAGCTACAGCCTGCTAGTCTGCTAGTCTCTTGCGCTAGTTATTTGCTATTGGGTCTTAATTTCTTTGGTAGTATTAGATAGCTAGTTAGATCTGTGGGAGGACTGATTGTATAAAATTGCAATCGTCCTCCCACAGATCCGTGAACCAGTGCATATTGAAACATTTATTGTTTATCTTGTGTATTACAATTTAAAAAATTGCGAAAAAAACAATAAAGAAAGGTAAAAAACCCAAAAGGCCGAGGCTTGTTTGTTACAACATGGTGTAAACTTCATCTTCCCGTGAATGGATTCATCTGTTCATTTAATGAATAGTTAACGCTGACTCTAACTTGCAACATGTTTTACTTGATTGATCACAGTTTGTAATTTCCGCAAAGGATTGAACCGCTCTTCGGTAGACGAGGGCTTATCTTCAGGCAGAAAATGTAGTGCACTTCGCAAGGTTTTTTTTTTGTTCTTTCAGGACTTTGGCGTCGCACTGGTTGTGCATTTGCCAGTGTCATGTCCTTTTTTTTTAAAGCTGGGAAACGTACCTGAATTGGATAATCTTTATGAAAAAAGTTGAGGAAATATATATTTTACAACTTTATGTCAAATGCCTCAATAAATGAAGCCAAGACACTATAAATGGGGATAGAATTATTAATAAGTAAGCATTGTATATTTATAGGAAAAGGAACTTCTAGATTTAATACGTTTGTATATAATGGTGTATGGTCATATATAGGGCAGCTAAGGAAGATGTGATTTGCATCACCTACATTTTCACCGCATTCACATATGTCATCATCGATTATCCAAAACCGAGCAAGATGAGCCGGCTACACATATGACCCAATCGCCTTCGCAGGGTTGTAAGCGATCGCGTGTCATGACGTCAGCTTTGGCGCCAAAACAAATACAGGCAAAGTTTTTTTTTCTGTGTCCTATGAGGATTTTGGCGTCGCACGTCTTATGCATTTGTCAGTGTCAAGTATACATATATATTCTCAAGTTTTGTTAGATATTATCAAACAAGTCATAGTCACGAGCAAAGCAAGTCATGGTCAAGTCCAAGTCATGCCCCAGTAAAGTGGTTAAAACTTTACTATGGAGTTTTGGAAACAACACGAAACTTCACGTTTCACGACATTATTCCATACACCAACACTCGTGCCTGTTCATGAACACTTAACGGGTAAAAATTCACCGTTTTTATACATTAACACAAGTTTTGGAAAATAATAAAATGACGCGACATGAATTCTTCACGTTCCCGCCAAAAAAACCAGGCGAAGGTTGTTAAAAATACCAGTTAACAAATGTATGAATAACACAAGTTTTGTAAAATAATAAAATGACGCGACATGAATTCTTCACGTTCCCGCCAAAAAAATCAGGCGAAGGTTGTTAAAAATCCCAGTTAACAAATGTATGCCAAACAATTGTTTTATTTCATCAGCAGAAGCATTTAATACACGAACCGTTTTTCGCATGTTGTAATTACTTGCACTGTGGCGAACCTCCTCGTCGGAAATCCGGCTTCCATGGGCCACTCCGTTGTTTTCTGCATATTTTTTATATATTTTAGTTTGAATTACATACCTGTCAGAAGAGACAATACTGTGCTCGTGATCGCCAAGTTACTAAAATCTTTAAATATTAAGGCGATTCATACAATGAATCGCCATTAGGAGAATTCTGTGGAATCGCCGTTCGTCAGTCTCGCTAAAACTTAAGAACGGCTTGACCGATTCTGGCTTTTTTATTGTGTGTTTAATTGTCAGCAAGGTTTATATGGAGAGTAAATTTGGACATAAATTAATGGGAATGGGAAACTGGGAATCTATTTTGTATTTCGGGCACAACAGTTTAATAGTGTGTTGAAATTCCTGTTTCTTTACTATATCAAACGGCTCCATGTCTACACATATTTGTTCATTGTTTGCGTGACCGCTTTTGCTCTGTGGTCAATCAGTCTCATAGATAACACTTTCTTCCAGAATGTGTTCTAAAGTTGTTTGTTTTTTGGTGGAGGACCACTATCGGTCTTTGAGGTAGATGGCGTCTCGATTTCCAACTTTTTTGTCTTGATAGCTCTTCACGTGTGTCCACATATTTGTTGTTGTGTAGCCCTTCGATTAAACTACCACGAGAAACGCTGACATTGCAGTATAAAGGCCTCGCTACATGACCTGACCTGACATTGTGCGAAAGAGATGGCTATTTATACGTTTCTGGGGGAGCGAAAGGGAGAAGCTATAACCTTTTTGTTTCTTTTGCTCCCGTGAAATTCAAGTCTAGCTGTCCCTCCGCACGATGTCTGGTCAGGCCATGTATAGCTACTTTAAACGAGTCGCCTTGTGTCGTCATCCTGTTTTATTTGAAAATGTTTCCAGGTGGAACTTGTTCGTTTTAAAGGCGTCGCCATTTTTTTTTACATAAGATTAATAAATCTAAAATACTACTTCATCTAAAATAGGCAATAAATATAGCAGATACGAATGATTAACAGGATCGTTATAAATGGAATAAAGCATCGCAGCCATATATAGCAATTTTCTTTTTGTTTTACAATTTGGAAAAGTGTTTTCAGTTCTAGCCATTAATCTAAAAACTGGCGGACAGCAGGCTCAATAGATAACCATCGCTTACTGCATACCTGGGTTATTTTCAATATCAATTTTTTCAATTTCAATATTTATTTTCTACAGTTAATGCTCTTGTATATCTCCTTGTAAAACAACTGTCGGTTGGAGGAATGGCTGAACCAATTATATGTTTCACGGATTGAAAACTCTGTTTCTTGGAAGTGACTCCTCAGACGCATGTGTGATAGCCAACTGCGGGGAATGGCAAAGGCACCGCACCAAAATCAGATTTTCATTGCCTATTTCAGTTTTCAAGAGACTATGAACGCCGCTGTAGACACGTCATAGAACTGGCATTGTCAGTTCCTATCCCTATTAAATTTTTCATATTTAGTTTAGGCTCTGCAAAAAGGGCCGTTGACTATGGCATAAGCTGTCCCGTTTTCTATCTCAACCAAACTCAAAAATGTGGTTATAATCTTTTTGTATGAACTGCTATAATATCGGATTGATGTGCCGAGAATTTTTGTGACTGAGATGTCTGTTGTTTTTTTTTTATTGCGCAGCTAAGGCGTGTTGCTCATCCAACCCTGACATCTCTTGTTCAGCTCCACCCTCCTCAGTGTGCGTGAGTATGGATTCTGATCTTGCCGCCCACAACCCCACAACCGCGAGCAGCGCTTCAGCCTGCTGGGAGTCTCCGAACTCCCTACCGATTGCCCCCGCGTCCAGTCTGGGCCGCAGAGAGCGGGCGACCGCCGTCGCGAATGTGGGGTTGGTAGCCGCAACGGCAAAGAACCCTCTCACGCTGCGTCCAACAGTGGCACGCCCTAGCATTCTCTGGGCGCATTTAATTGCAGCTGGGAGGAGCGTGCCTCTTCTCGTCGTCTGGGTAGTGGTAGCGGTAGGGACGAAGGTGCGTGCCCCCTCCCCCTGACCATCTCTTGCGGCCATCCTCCGCCTCATATCGGTAGTACCGTGGTCAACAACTGTTCGCGTTGACTGGCTGTCAGCTTTCCGAGGTGCCATGGACAGCTCTGATGCTGCCTGTGGGTCATAGTCTGTATCTGTGAGTCGGTTCAGGAGCGACCCCCCCGAAACCGCCCCGTAAAACCCCAGTCCCAAACCTCTTGCACCTACATCCAGGGCGTTGGGGGACCCGTTTCCCGCTAGCAGTTCATCCGCTAGCCTTCGGGCTACTAATTCGACCGGGCCGTTAAACATACAGTCTCCGGCTGTACCATCCCCCTCCTCCCGCGGTAGAGGGACATCACGGGGTTGCACCACAGGCGTCACGGGAGCCGGGCGAGCCAGAGTTCCCTCACCGGGTGCCCAAGCCCCATCACCACCACACCGCTTCGTCAACTAGTATGCTAAACTTATTATCGCCGATGTCTTCAACCAATTGTGAAATAAAGTGTGGTGCCAATGCATATTTAATGACGTTGGTACATTTAGTTCGGTGTAATTTAATATCGGCACTTCGGCTACCGAAAAAATGTTTTTTTACACATTTCGGACAGGTGGTCCACTGTTAAAGTAGATGTATGTTCACTTATAAAAAGCGCAAGTGAACACTCTGCTCTTTGGATATCTAGTTGAATCGGCGTCTTAGAGACATTTTTTTTTTTTTTTTTTTTCATCTGTGCGACATGTTTTGCATGTTTTGATGAAGCAATGTGTTGTTTCAAGCAGGACATTTTAGCTATAATGTTGCACTTACAGTCTGCAATATGCTTTGGTCGGCTCATCTCTAGACTGTGCTACCCAATCTTTGAACTCGCTCATCTTCTCCCATTCTTCTCTATAATGCTGTTCATATTTAGGCCTAGGCGACATATTGCTATAAAATCACTCCTCTCCACTCGTAAACTCGTCTGTATGCGTGTGTAAAAACATAAACAGCTGTGCGCAGGCACACACGGAAAACCAAACATCGTTACTATCTGGGAAAACCCCTAATTCATAAAAGAGTTACCAGTATAAAAAATCAAATGGCAATTAAAAATATTATCTATGGGTTTAGTTCAATCTTTTGCACAGACTAAATATTTAACAGAACAAAGAACCGTCGTCTATTGGCGTCAGCATTTAATATCCTTTAGTAAGAGTTGCTAGCTATCGCTTACATTTAAAACCCGAAAAAATGCTAAAAATATGAAATATGCTAAGACCATTTTTACCATTTTTAATGCTAAAAGGGTCAAAATAATGCCAAAACGGCAATCAAATGACGAGTAAAAATCCACCAACGAAAAGATCAAAAATGATTTTAAGAAGAGTAATATAAAAACAGTCGAAAAAGAACTTGGGCAGAAAATATATGAAACTAAACTCTTTTTATTCTTAGGAGAGTTGGTCTTGAGACCGGCAAGCTTAATGTTCTAATCATTTAGTCTCAAGAGTGGTGTAGTAGGTATACTGTAATGTCGCTATGGGGAAGGGGGCGCAGCCGGAACTACGCGCGTTCTCTGACTCCAAGCCTTCTCCCGTACCAATCGCACGGGTTGTTTTTGGACTTCGGGCGCGTGCCGGTGGTACCGCCGGAACCCAATCCCGGGGCGCGAGGACTCGCTCCGTCACCGCTTTGACCAGTGACAGGCCGGCCCCCACCGCAGCTCCCATGGGACCACCCTACGCGAGCCCGGCCAGGCCGGAGAGTGTAGGAAGAACAATAAAGTCCTGCAGCATGGTTAAAAAAGTCTCGGGAGTCCATCCTAATTGATTTTTCTATTTTGAAGATCAGATGTTTTAGTTCTCGAAAATATTCTTCGCTGCGAGCTGAACTGGAAACAAGTCGTAACTCATAGTCATTCGATAGCTCATCGAGAGTTGAACTATTCGGATCGTCGACAACCAAAACAGAAGTCCATAGAACAAACTGTTTTACCAATATCAACAGTCGAGAAACTAACGCACAGCACTGATAAGGGATCAATCGTCGGCGTCGTCGATCGCGTTAAGGATCATTTCTACTATCTGACTCGTTTTTTTTCAAAATAGCTTCAAATGCAGCACTCGAATCTAGTTCGGTATCTCCATCAATGTCGTTAAATCGTTGCAACAAACTTTCCTTTTCGTCCTGATTATGATCGAGTTTGTCAGCATCGTTATCGGGAATACTGTACGAGCTCAACTGTTCAAGCGCTCTTAAACTCTGTTCTGTGCTGCGAAACAATGTCTGTTTGTCGTCAATGTCTTCAGCGTAGCAAAAGCAATCGTCAGTACGTCGGTACACAACCGAACGTTTATTTCTGTACATGTGGTCTGCGGATCCACGCATCGGAGATAGAAGTCCTTCTTTTCCGGACTCTCGTAATTGAAGCAATTCCAACGCGCCAACATTTTCACGAAGTTTATTGTCTTAAGTTTTTTAGTTTTTCAGGTGTCGAAGGTAAGCTTTACACTGGTTTAGAGAAGTTATTTTTGGTTGAAGTCTATAATCGTGATTAGTTATTTTTATTAAATAAAGTCTTGATTGAGAATATTTACAATACAATATTACTTTATTAAACACCGTAAATACAATTAAAATTAAACAATAATTAAATATCCGGCAGTATAATGGGCGTATTTATCGCCGAAAGCGATTTCTTCCAGGCAACCTTAGTATGGACAGAAATTTAAAGATCGAATTTCCATTTATGTTGTCGAGTGTATTATTTATCATTGCAGTCAATATACTAATATGATGATTTTAAATTTAAGGCGTTTTACTAGCAGGCCGTTTCGCTTTTGCGGTGTTCTTCCCATAATGGCATTTTAAAATTCAGACGTTTATAATCACGTTGGGACGCCAGAAATTACATCACACAGATCTTCATCCAATTATGTATTCTCCAAATCGCCAGGGTTTTACATTAACTTCAGCCTGATTCAAAAAGATCACGAACCCACACAATATTTTGTCTGCTGTCAAAAATATGTGCCTTTTTTTAATGTTACCATTTTTATAAAACAAAAAGTGTCCAACCATAGAAATTCTACCATAGATGTTAAAGTGATATAATATTCCAACAAAAGTAATTGTAAAATAACGAAGCTAATATGCATCTATAACTTTATGAATTTAAATGATATTTATATTTGTATTTATTACGATTTACGATGTGTGTACATGTTGTAGGCTGTTGCCCGCTAACACGTTCTAAAGTTCCGTCATTTAGCTAAATCGTCATTCTGATATGAAGTGGAATTTTACAACGTGGAGGATTTATCCGCATAGATGAACCGTTCGTGTCTAAGACACGTTTCAATGTATTTTTCCAGTGTTCTTAAACGCGAGAGAATTAGCTTTGAAGAGTGCCAGTGAGTAGTCTGCAACTAGCGGACGGTCGGGGAAAGTGGCCACCCTAATCTTACAATAGCTGCCTATTAGATAAATATCTAAAAATTCACGTTAATTTATTATCTCAAACTCATATAGCTTTCATATTACATTGTTATTATGACTTATATCAAGATATTTAATAGTATTTTGTTACTTAACTGGTGCTGTGCGCATCGTAACGTCCGAGTCTTGTAGCCTTGGTGCTGATGGGGTGTGCCAAATTTAGACTGGTTGCCTGCCTGAGGTTGGTTCGGAATGCCGGCCTTAACCCTTTACCGCATGGATTTTTTAATTTATTTCAAATTAATTTAGGATATGTCTTAGCCCTACAGCTATCCTAGAAAAATATTATCAAAAATGTAAATACATGAAAATTGGAGAAAAACCGCTTGTTCCATATTTGGAACATCATGTTATTATTGTTTTGCCAGGATTCGACATATATTATGCCAATTATTGAACGCTATTTTCAACTTTGCCTTGAATGGGCCAAACATTCCAACGTCTAAGGGTTGCAATCGATGGCTTGTGTGCGTCAAATGTCACTAATTCGCCTCTTTCCGCTGACACCATTTGTCCCACTTGTTTCTGTGATTTAGGAGCAAAAATTTTAGGCGTTTCTAAAACTGTAGACACACCGGACTCGTCATAGTTAAATATCCTGTCGGCAGCAAAATTGTGTCGCTGTAACACAACAGCCAAATTACTATAGAACTCATGGGCTGCAGTCTTATTGAATGCGAACGATCTAGCTGCGCTTGTATTTTCCGGTTTTCGCAGATAGGGTTTCTTTCTCTATACTTACGTATCCACTCTAAGCCGGCCATTTGATTTTCATCCCATTTCGTGGGATATTTTAAATTTAATGCTTTCGGGTATTCGATAGCAAGTTTGTGAATTTGTACTGTCGTTAGCCCATAATGCATTTTGCAGCAATTAATAATGTAGTAATTCAAGCGTGTCTCTTCTTCTAAGGAGAAGACTTGTAGACTTGTGAACTTAGAATGAAATGATCGTGAGGGCCCATCGGTGTTAGAGCCATCTTTGAATTTCTTGACTCTACTCTCCAACGTCGATGTCTTATTGTTATATTTCAATGCAGCTTTCCTATACGACAACCGTCTTTGAATTACGTCATCAATTGCTAATTTCATGGACTCTGCATCCACCTCTTGAGTACGCGTACCCTTTTTTTTATATTTCCGCACCATGATTCTGCAATAAATATTAATTATAAGTTATTTAAGAAAAAAAAACATTTTGTTAAAAGTAGAATGTTCATGAAAGGAAAAATACGTTATTGTGCTGTCTGCAAAAATTTTAAAAGATTACTAATACTTCATTTCATAAAAATCTAATTGTGATGTTCTGGTGGTTAATAAAATTTAAAGGGGAGCATTCGTACGCGTACGAATGTGCTCCCTGCTTGGCTGTCCGAATGCACCCCATGCCTTACACAAAATTAAAACACAATTTTATACAAATTCTAATTTAGTTTGACAAATATAACAATTAACCATGCCTTACACAAAATTAAAACACAATTTTATACAAATTCTAATTTAGTTTCAGAAATATAACAATTAAAGCTCAAAATAAACAATTTTATCATTCATTAATTAAACAAAACAAATCTACTTACAATTGCAAATTAATAGTACGTAAAAAATTTACTCACCGCGTGCGAAAAAAGTTGCGTGTTGCCAGCCGAGACACCATGGTGCGACTGGCGCGACACTCCGTTAGCAACATGGCAGCCGGTGTGTGTTTCGTTTAATTTTTCTGTTATAATAACTGTATGAATGTGCCCTGCGTACGAATGGTGACCACTTTCCCCTACAGTCTGCAATATACTTTGGTCGGCTCATCTCTAGACTGTGCTAGCCAATCTTTGATTTCGCTCATCTTCTCCCATTCTTCTCTATAATGCTGTTCATATTTAGGCCTAGGCGACATATTGCTATAAAATCACTCCTCTCCACTCGTAAACTCGTCTGTATGCGTGTGTAAAAACATAAACAGCTGTGCGCAGGCACACACGGAAAACCAAACATCGTTACTATTTGGGAAAACCCCTAATTCATAAAAGAGTTACCAGAATAAAAAAACAAAATGTCAATCAAAAATATTATCTATGGATTTAGTTCAATCTTCTGCACAGAGTAAATATTTAACAGAACAATGAACCGTCATATATTGGCGTCAGCTTTTATCAATCCTTTAGTAAGAGTTGCTAGCTACCGCTTACATTTAAAACCCGAAAAAATGCTAAAAAATATGCAATATGCTATGACCAAATTTTTTATTCTAAAGAGGTCAAAATAATGCCAAATTCATCATTAAAAATGCCAAAACGGCAACGCAGCCGTCTGCCGTGATAGCTGGCGCGTCTCTCCCGCATGCGAGGCCACGTCAGAGCGGCAACGTCGCGCGCACATAGTTCGTTTCACGCGCTTTTCAAACCTAATATTGGTTGCATATAATCGGCGATGTCGATATATAGGGATCGTTACATCCCTACTATAAAAACATATATAAGTGATCATGTGAGGCATAACAAAATTGCATCCTAACTTCATATGCACTCAAATCAAATCAAAATCAAATCAAATTTATTTGGGCATTTGGGCACTGGTGTCAACTTAGCTATTTTATAGCTAGATCTAGCTATAAAATAGGTAGATCTAGCTATTATTGCACCTCCTTCAGCTACAACTACAAAATAATAGTTATTGTAGCAACATCGACATATCGACTGTATAGGTGGCCTATAATTATTATTGTTTTGCGTGTAGATGATGAAGAATATGAAATACATACACAATATTTAATTTAAATAACGAGTAAAAATCCACCAACGAAAAGATCAAAAATTATTATAAGAAGAGTAATATAAAAACAAAAAACAATCGAAAAAGAACTTCGGCAGAAAATATATGAAACTTGTAGTGTATGGCGGTACCTACATTATAATTAAGATGATATGTGAAATGTATATTCCCGTTCTGGGCGTGCATCTCACGGTTATGTATGGCTGCAGCCATTGCTACAGCCCTGGCGTTACGTCCGCCCTTGCTGACGAGCAGCCTCCGGACTTCCTCGAAGGTAATGGCCCCCAGGTCATCCTCAATCCTCAAGGCTGATGTGTCCTCCCCCGAGAAATGCGCGGCAAGACAGATGGGGCAGACTCGTGCGTCGACGATGCGGGAAACCAAGGGTTTGTTTTGTATTAGGGCCGCAACAGCCAACTCTAGCCTGCGACCAGGCTCCGCCCGCCGCTCTACTTCCTCGAGGGCCTCCTGGACACTAAGGCCGCCCACTGCAGCGAGAGCGTTTTGCTCCTCTTGAACTGTGGCCTCGCGCTCCGAGCGCCCCTCAGTACTGGTAAACACCAGGGTGGGGTCCCAAAGGTGGGGTTAGTCGCCGCTACAGCAAAAAACCCCCTGATGCTACGCCCTGGAGTATCGCGTCCCAACATCCTTTGGGCGCATTTCATGGCGGCCGGCGATTATAAGGCGACTCTAAATCCTGTTTTGTTGGTCGACCGTTATCCGCTTCCAAAAATCGAGGAAGTACTTTTTGCGTTAAATGGCTCGCAGTACTACAGTAAAATAGATTTATCTCAATCCTATAATCAGATTGAATTAGATGAGTCAAAGAAATACACGGTTATAAACACTCATCACGGCTTATTTTGCTATAATAGACTAGTATTTGGATTATCGTCTAGTCCGGGAATTTCCCAACGAATCATGACAAATTTACTGAGGGGTATACCGAATATAGGTATCTTCATCGATGACGTCATAATAGGCGGAAAAACGAGACGGGAGCATTTAGAAGCACTCGAGGTGGTATTTGAGCGATTACAATCGGGTGGGTTGCGTTTAAAAGAAAATAAATGTGTGTTTTTGGCGCGGGAAGTCACGTACTTAGGTTATGTCCTGTCTAAGGACGGCATTAAGGTCGATCCGGCAAAGGTGGAAGCGATTGAGAAAATACTTAGACCGAAAAATGTTCCGGAACTTAGATCGTTTCTGGGCTTGGCAAATTTCTTCGCGAAGTTCGTAAAGAATTATAGTCTCAAGTTAGTACCGCTTTTCAATCTGCTGAAAAAAGGGGTAGAGTGGGCATGGACAGAGGAATGCGAAGGTGCTTACCGGAATATGAAAAAAGTTAGCTAGTTCACAGGTTTTAGCGCACTATAACCCCAACAAGAACCTTATCGTAACATGTGATGCCAGTCCAGCGGGGGTGGGGGCGGTGTTAAGTCAGATGGACGCTAGCGGGGCGGAGCGTCCGGTTGCATTCGTGTCGAGGACACTCACGAGCGCGGAGAAAAACTATTCGCAAATTCATAGAGAAGCATTAGCGATAGTATTTTGTATGAGGAAATTTCACCAATATCTGTACGGTAGACGGTTCACTTTACGTACTGACCATAAGCCATTAGTATCGATATTCGGCCCACACAATAATATTCCCGTAATGACGGCGAGTCGAATGTCGAGATGGACGATTATCTTGTCCGCTTACACTTACGATATAGAATATGTCCGAACCGATAAGAATAGCGCCGACGGGCTGTCTCGCTTGCCCATGCCCTGTAAGGAACCGGTTTCACCTAAGGCGCCGGAACAGACGCATTTACATTTCGCACAGGATGCTTTGTTATTAGATTATAACGAAATAAAGAAATGCACCGCCCGCGATCCAATATTAAGTAGGATTTTAAGTTTTGTTCATGTCGGCTGGCCACCGGAGTGTGAAGTGGTCGGAATGCAGCCGTACTTTAACCGACGGACCGAATTATATGAGGAGTTAGGATGTTTGATGTGGGGTCACAGGGTTATCATCCCGGAGAAATGTAGGGAAAGGGTTTTAAAATTATTACATGCACCACATAATCAGTTACACATTGTAGGTTCCATATTTAGTGTGGAGGAATGTAGTGTATGGCGGTACCTACATTATAATTCAGATGATATGTGAAATAGAGGGTAGGTCGCGGCGGGCGGCCGACGACCTGTGATTTCAAATAAACCTGTGCTCACGATACCATTGTCTTACTTGTACTCGCTCCCTGGCCCGGTATTTCCCAAAACTAAACTCTTTTTATTCTTAGGAGAGTTGGTCTTGAGACCGGCAAGCTTAATGTTCTAATCAATTAGTCTCAAGAGTGGTGTAGTAGGTATACTGTAATGTCGCTATGGGGAAGGGGGGCGCAGCCGGAACTACGCGCGTTCTCTGACTCCAAGCCTTCTCCCGTACCAATCGCACGGGTTGTTTTTGGGCTTCAGGCGCGTGCCGGTGGTACCGCCGGAACCCAATCCCGGGGCGCGAGGACTCGCTCCGTCACCGCTTTGACCAGTGACAGGCCGGCCCCCACCGCAGCTCCCATGGGACCACCAGACGCGAGCCCGGCCAGGCCGGAGACTGTAGGAAGGACAATAAAGTCCCGCAGCACGGTTAAAAAAGTCTCGGAGTCCATCCTAATTGATTTTTCTATTTTGAAGATCAGATGTTTTAGTTCTCGAAAATATTCTTCGCTGCGAGCTGAACTGGAAACAAGTCGTAACTCATAGTCATTCGATAGCTCATCGAGAGTTGAACTATTCGGATCGTCGACAACCAAAACAGAAGTCCATAGAACAAACTGTTTTACCAATATCAACAGTCGAGAAACTAACGCACAGCACTGATAAGGGATCAATCGTCGGCGTCGTCGATCGCGTTAAGGATCATTTCTACTATCTGACTCGTTTTTTTTCAAAATAGCTTCAAATGCAGCACTCGAATCTAGTTCGGTATCTCTATCAATGTAGTTGAATCGTTGCAACAAGCTTTCCTTTTCATCCTGATTATTATCGAGTTTGTCAGCATCGTTATCGGGAATACTGTACGAGCTTAACTGTTCAAGCGCTCTTAAACTCGGTTCTGTGCTGCGAAACAATGTCTATTTGTCATCAATGTCTTCAGCGTCGCAAAAGCAATCGTCAGTACGTCGGTACACAACCGAACGTTTATTTCTGTACATGTGGTCTGCGGATCCTCGCATCGGAGATAGAAGTCCTTCTTTTCCGGACTCTCGTGATTGAAGCAGCTCCAACGCGCCAACATTTTCATGAAGTTTATTGTCTTGTTGTCGAGTGTAGCAGTCGTCTTTCATATGATGACGATTTATCATTGCAGTCAGCATATTAATATCACGATTTGAAATTTAAGACATCTTACTAGCCGTTTTCGCTGTTGCGGTTTTCTTCCCACAATGGAATTTTAAAATTCAAACGTTCTAAAATTCCGTCATTTAGCTAAATCGTCATTCTGATATGAAGCGGAATTTTACAACGTGGAGGATGTTCAATGTATCTTTTTAGATCGGTGTTATTAAACGCGAGAGAAGTAGCGTTGAGGAGTGCCAGTGAGTAGTCTGTAACTAGCGTAAAGTCGGGGAAAGTGGCCACCTTAACCTTTCAATAGCTGCCTATTTGATATATATCTAAAAAAAACACGATAATTTATTATCTCAAACTCATATAGTTTATACATAAAAAGTAAACTTATATACTTATATATAATTTTGTAACTTAACTGGTGCCGTGCGCATCGTAACGTCCGAGTCTTGTAGCCTTGGTGCCTGTACCTGCTGATGGGATGTGCAAAATTTAGACTAGTTGCCTGCCTGAGGTTGGTTCGGAATGCCGGACTTAAAACCACTATATAGAAACTACTATATAAGGCATTTTCCAAGTAAGAGCAACCTTTCTATCTGACAATCCTAATCATGTCTTCCGGCAAGTTTTATAAAAATACGTTAAGCGTTGTGTTGTTGTACAAAATAATATTCGCTGCTTTGATTCCTTCATCGGTAAGTCTACTTATTTTTGCAATCAGGGAACTTCTAACATTTTGAATTCTATGACAAAACTCTATGTACGTTTCACCTTGCTCGAGCTTAAGGATCTTTAGTTCAATCGCTTTGCACTCCTCCGAACCAAAATATTGGGTATGTATTTCTTATAGGCTTTCATATGAGGTTATATTCAGATGGTCACTAGGTAGAGTCGCAGCTCTACCAGAAAGTCTACTGGACACAGCATGAAATAAGTACAGACTTGTAGCTGAGTCCCTACAATTCTACCAATGGCGACCACATAGTCATACTTAGACAGAAATAAATTCAATTGGTTTTCATCCCCGTCATATTTAAGGATCATGGACAAACTTTCTTTAGGAGTAGGTTGATTTCCATTTTTTTTTTGTTTTATAGTATACCTACTTACTTAATTACTTAAACTTCTACATTGATTTACCAATTTTAGTGCAAATCAGCTTGACTACTTACATACGTCTTATAATCCTATCCTGATTTACCAATTTTAGTGCAAATCAACTTGCCTATTCTACACTTATTTACCGATCTTAGTTCAAATCAGCTTGCCTATATTCTAAACTGATGTACCGATTTAAGTGCAAATCAGCTTGCCTATTTAAGTGCACTACTACTACTGAAGATTAAGCACACTACTTATTAATTCTATAAAGTTATTTTTTTTTAATTTTCTTAAATTTAGTCGGCATCGGCGAGTTAAGCGCCGAGAAGGCACGCGCACAGCTCAAGCCGACGTATTTTTGTTGTCTTTACCGGGGCCATTCTGGATTTAGCGCACAGCAGATGGACAGTGATGTCGCTGTTCGTTCACGTATTGGACATAAGTACACTGCTGCTGCAAATGCAAATTTTTAAGGCATCGCAAAATATGTGTAATTCAGTATGAGTAGATGCCTTACTCTTTGCCTTACATACTAGGTATACGTAGTGATTGTGTTTTAACTTTTCTACAAATTTGAACCCCTGTTGACTTAGGGTCTTATCATACTAGCGGATTGCGAGCGGCCTCAAAACGGAATACGTTGCGGGCGCGCAACGAACACGCCGCACATGTGCAGCGAATTCATTGCGGACGCGCAACGAAATCGCCGCGAATAGCAGCGTGGACGCCATTTTGTTACAAGACCGTAACGAGACAGGAATGTGAGAGGACGTATGTAACATCATGGCATCATTGAGAGATTCGGATATTGATACAGAGCTATTTATAAGTGAAATTCAAAGTCGTTACGTAATATGGGATCACAAAAGCAGAAAATTTAGTGGTAAAAAAAAGGCATGGGAAGAGATTTGCAATTTATTTATTCAAGAATTTAAGGAAAAAATAGTAAAGAAGAAAAATGAAGCAGGTAAGAGAAACACAATAATATTTATATGTACTTATGCTGCCATGGTAATATGCCCCTTCATTTGAAACAAAATAGTCAGGCTGTTTTGTTTTGTTTTGTTAAATAATGCATTTTCGGACAACGCAGGGAAGTAGCCTTTAACAAATGATTATGTAGGTATAACTTCTAACTCCTACAAAGAGATGCACAATAAAAGTCACAAATCTTTCACTGGTATTTCCTTTATATTATCATACAATTGCTAAACTACGTCTACCTATCGTGCCTGGTGGGTGACGACAAATCTACTCCACTCGTGTCATACATCGCATTCGCCAGAGTCAGCGGAATTCGATGCAAGTGCAATAATATGTCGCTACATCAACCCCCCTTTTTGAAAAAAAGGAATATATAAAAAAAAAACAAACGCATTCGCAATAGTCGAGGTAAAAACAAAACAAAAACAACCGCTCTTGTTTGCCAAACCAAGACTGCCTTCTGGTGCACCATTTAAAAATGGGTCCTTAAAATGAACACGCGGATAGACATAAACAGGGGGAAGAGCAACTCCTGTTGCTGTAACTACTCCACAAAATGTTACTAGTTCTCCACGTTCAGCTGACACTATTTGTCCAACTTGCCTCTGTGTCTTTTCAGCCAAAACTTTAGGCGTTGGTAAGTTTACATTTAGTCGATTATGATATAATGCACGTGTATCTATGTGCCCCTTGTATCATTGTACCCCCTACTTGAGACTGGCAACATAGTCTTGGCAGGAACAGTAAGCGACCTAAAGAGCGTAGATAAAATTGCGTTTTCGTTATTATTGACGTATGTATAGCGCCAAAATGATACAGATTATCCTGCGCCAGTGAATTAAATTAAAGTTAATTTATTTCAGGCAACCACAGAACCATAAAAATGTAAAACTAAAACAATAAAATAAAATTACATATCCCTGTGTCAGTCAAATTATATATCTACGTTTACGTAATACTACACCGCCCGTGTTGTCGTTGCAATCGCTATTAAAAACATCTCGTTCTAATTTTTTTATCTTTTCGTCCTTGCGATCATTTGGATACTCTGCATAGTTTACGTAGTTGTACTGAATTTCAACTAATTTTTGCCCCATTTGTATTTCAGCGGGTATTTCATCCGCAAATAAATATCTGCTACTAAAACATGGTTCTAATTTGATATAAAGATCACCTGTTTTCAGCACGCAATCAAAATCGAATTCAGAAATGGCAGACCTTTGATTTTCAATCGAGGAATTGGCAAGAGCTACCACAGCCATGAGTAGGTAGTTATTGGGCATTCTAAATCATTTTTTATCTCCTTTTAGTCGACAAAAAAGTGATTTAGAATTCCCAATAACATATATAAAAATGTGAGCTTACCATAACAGTCGCTGTTATCGGTAGTGCACTTTATGAAAGGAACTAACCAAAATAACACTTATTTTGTAGATTATACAAAAAGCGCACGATCCTCCGTCTGTAAAAAATAGTGCTCAATTTGCAGGAAAATTGATCATGATTATAGTTCGGTTCTATTGACTTATAAATTCTATCTTATTTAACTATATAATACCATACTACAAATCACTCTGGTTCATTTCGCATCAAAACTTATATCAGCAATCAGTAATGAAATTTGTGAAACAAACACTATCATTGGATGTCGGAAAGATTTGTAGTCTTTCTGATAAAACTAGTTTTCGGCATGGAAGTCTATTACCAAACACAATCCGTTGCATTATTTGTGGGCCATCGAATTGCGGCAAAACTAATTTGATGATTGGTCTACTGTTACACAAAAATGGATTGCGTTTCAAAAACATATACGTGTATTCAAAAACTTTGCACCAGCCAAATTATGTTTTCTTAGAAAATGTTTTGAAGTTAGTCCCAAGTGTATCATTAGCTAAATTTAACGAAAAGGAAACAGTACTTAGTCCAAATGAGGCAAAATACAATTCTATTATAGTATTTGATGACATAGCTTGTGAGAATCAAAATAATGTGCGCGATTACTTCGCTATGGGTAGACATAAGTACACTGATTGTTTTTATTTAAATCAGACATACAGCAAAGTTCCAAAACAACTTGTTAGAGATAATGCTAACCTTATTATCCTCTTTAAACAAGATGACACAAATCTGAAACATATCTATGATGAGCATGTCAATGCAGATATGTCTTGGTTAAAATTTAAGGAAATGTGTGCTCGGATTTGGACCGAACCCTATAGCTATGTAGTTATAAATAAGGATTGTGGAAAAAATAATGGTTGTTACAGAAAAGGATTTGACACTTTTGTCATGTTTAACTGATACACATCAAATGTGCTAATATATAAAGTAATAGCTTCCATGATATGCGTTCATTAGTACTTTAGAGAACTATAAGTCAACTGCTTTGTTCTAAATTAAAATGGAAAGCGAAATATCTCTTAAGCGTAAAGTTGTGGATGCCGTTGAAGCTATAAAAAAGAAAGTTAAGCAATTACGTAATATTGAGTCAGATAATGCTACAGTATTAGAAAATGTATTTAAACCTATAACAAATCCTCTTAACAAACTATTAGACTCTAGTAAATACGATAATTGCAATGAACCATCCTTATTACCTAAAAAAATCGAACCAACCAACCAACCATATCCAAACATACCATCCATCCGTTTCCAACCATATCATGATGATGTACAGGACAAAACAATTAAAATAAAATCACCACTACCTTTTGATGATTACGAAGATGATATCTCTGAAAATGCTTCGAATGAAGACGAAAACGATGAAAATGCATACAATCTGAGTAATGACTCGTTTAAAACAGTAGGATCAAATAGTAGTCGTTACAATGATCCATCTTGGTCTCTGAGTCCTGAAACAAATACTGATATTCCTTTTGGTGTAAGAAACAATAAAGGAAAACTAATGATGGGTTTAGAACGGGTTACTATTTCTGATGACATAATAACTATTGGCTGTCGTAACTACAAACAATCTCCCGGCCTTGGAGAACTTTTGTTTAAAAGAGTACCTGACTTAGACATGGTAACATCAGAGGACGCTCGTAATTATAAAACCATATTGTTGGATACTAATGCACATAGAAGGGATTATGACCCAAACAAGCCTATTAAAAGTAATAAGGGAAAGAAATACTTGAATGTAATAAGACCATTATTCAAGTACCGTAAAATCTCTACGAGTACTGATGATGATCTTGCACAAGGTGCGGGACTGCCGTTGCTGAAAAAGTGGAAGAAAAATGTGGACTACGTGTATTGGGATAATCCGAATGAGTTAGTTTCAAGACTGAAATTGCTTATTGCTTCAAAAAACGCTGGTAACACTGGGGTGGATAACGAAATAATATCTATTATTGAAGAGTTGCGCGAGTGTGGAATTATATCCTAAATAAATATAATATTTTTACATAACTTAATTTACTCTTGTTTAATCCTTTGTTCCTAACAGTACTTCCCTAAATTATTATTATGAATGTTGACAAATTTGGTCATCACATACACAAACGCATGCGTTTATCTCAATTATTTGAATTTGATGATAAAACGCTGAGAAAGTCAGACCATGGTGAGTATGACTTAAAATCTACAGTATTAAAAGGAATTACGCTACCATTAGCAGCCGATGAAGCGGCAAATAAAGAATACGTCGATAAGGTAGTGCAAGAATTTTATACTAAAAAAGAAATTGCAAATAAGACTGCGGCTTTGAAAAGTGAAATATTTAAATTATTGGATCAGTACGAGTTTCAACATAAAACTATTGTACGTAACAAAATAAACTGAGAAACAATTATAAATATGAGTAAGCAAGAAGTTGTTAACGAATTACACAGAGATGCACGCAAAAACTTTATTCGACGTCCTGTTATTTTGAAAGGTATCGATGACTTATGGCAAGCAGATCTCATTGATTTCCAGAAACTACAAAAGTACAACATGAATTTTAAATTTGTTTTAGTTATAGTAGACTGCTTTTCAAAATTTGCGTGGGTTTCTCCTGTCAAAACTAAAACCAAAACTGAAATTACGAATGCTTTTGCAAACATAATGACCTGCGCTCAGAGACATCCTGTTCATTTACAAACTGACAAAGGAACAGAGTTTTACAACGATTTGTTTCAAAACCTAATGAAAACATATCACATCAATCATTACTCTACATATTCAGTTAAAAAAGCCTCTATGCTAGAAAGATTAATAAGAACATTGAAAAATAACTTATACAAGTATTTTAGTTTACATGGCACTTATAAATGGATCGGGGACCCGATAAATAATGTTGTTGCTATATATAATATTACCATACACCGAACTACCAAATACAAACCAATCGAAGTATGCAATGCAAATAAGATTAATGTAATGAAGAACATTATTAAATCCCACATTTCATTCAAAAAAGTTAAGAAAAACAACCTTCAAATTGATGATTACGTTCGAATTAGCAAATTCAAATCACATTTTCATAAAGGATATACTCCTAATTGGTCAACTGAGTTATTTAAGATAAAACGCATCAACAAAACTTTACCTGTAACTTATCACATTGAGGATTTGCGACATCAACCGATATTGGGAAATTTTTACGAGCAAGAACTCCAAAAAACGAAGTATCCAGACGTATTTTTAATAGAGAAAATTCTTAAGAAAAAAGGTAATAAGCTTTTCGTAAAGTGGTTGGGTCTGAATGACGAAGAAAACAATTGGATCAATAAAAACGCAATTGTCTGAAGTCATTAATCATTTTAACAAAAGCTATGAAAGGGACAGGACTTGTAAATAATTTAATTAATCATTTACCATTAGAGTTACACTTACCTGGATATAACTATTGTGGACCTGGAACAAAATTAGAAAAACGACTATTGCGCGGTGATAGAGGCGTTAATAAGTTGGACGAAGCTTGTATGAACCATGATATAGCATACTTAAACAATAACGATTTGACTCGTCGTAAGGCAGACCTAAAGTTAATGAATATGGCTAATCAAAGACGCATATCAAAAGACGCTACTAAAGGAGAAAAACTTGCCTCATGGTTGGTTGGCAAAGTAATGAAGGCTAAATTAAACGTTGGTGCAGGTCTCAAGCAGAAGAAGTTTAAAACTATTGTATCTAGAATTCGTTCGGAAGTAAATAAATTCAAGCCGAAAGACACTAAAAGTGTCATAAAATTCTCATATGCAGCCGCTAAAAAAATACTGTCAAAAAAACATAAAATCTGTTTGCCTCGTGTGATACCTCTTCCAAAAAAAGGAGGTATTCTCCCTTTAATCCCAATTTTTGCTGGATTATCTGCATTGGGCGCTCTAGCAGGTGGATCAGCTGGTATTGCAAAATCTGTAAACGATTATAAATCTGCTCAACAAAATTTGAAGGAATCTGAGCGCCATAACAGAACAATGGAATCAATCGCGTTGGGAAAAGACTTATATATTAAGCCTTACAAAAAAGGTGGAGGCCTATGTATAAAACAATCAAAAAACTAGAAAGTAGGCTGCCTAAACGTGCACTCACGAACGTAGATATTCTTGAGCATGCAAGTGACATACCATATTTTAGAGGTGTTTTTATGAAAGATCGATTACCTAGGACACCAAAACGAATTGAATGTGGTGTCATAAATTTGGACAATTCCGACGGTCCAGGTACTCACTGGGTGGCCTACGTAAAAATAAGAAAGCACATAGAATATTTTGATAGTTTTGGTAATCTTAAACCTCCAGCTGAGTTGATAAAGTATTTCAGAAATAACTCTATTTTTTACAACTACTCTAACTACCAAAAGCTTAATACAGTAAATTGTGGTCATTTGTGCCTAAAGTATTTAAGAGATATTTGGAATAAAAAATAAGCTAATATAAAAACACCCGAGCGTTTTCTTTCATATCATTCGCAATATGAGTCTCACTCTCTCCGTTACTGGCGATTCGTCAGCCTTATCAAATATTTATTCTCCCCCACTGCAACTTGAGGGGGAATATGAATGTGCTTTACTGTATCTGTCCACATTCAATTCTATCCCAAAATAATAAATTTTATTATGGATCTAATGATGTCATCAACATCCCCGAAGGGACCTATGAGCTTCAAGATATAACCGACTTTTTAAAGTCTAAAGTAAAACATTCAACTTTAGAAATATACTGCAATAATAACACGCTAAAAATTTCAATTTTTTGTACAAAAGAAAACACAATTGCAGAGTTGTTGGGGTTCAGTAAAAAAATCCTTAAATCCCACATATTGCACGAATCAGACTTTCCAATAAATATTTTATCAACACCACTTATCAGGGTAGAATGTGATATTGTAAGCGGTTCTTTTATTAATGGTGAATCTAGACACATTATATATGAATTCGCTCCTAACGTGCCCCCAGGTTATCGTATAATTGAAATACCTAAAAACCCTATTTATTTTCCCGTTAATCAAGGCAGTGTCACTAGTATAAATATCAGGATACTCGATATAAATGGCAATCTCGTTAATCTACGCGGTGAAGAAATACAACTTTGTTTTCATTTAAAAAGAAAATGATAAATTACAATAAAAGCGTTATTTCGCAGATCAAGAACGTTAGTCTTAAACGGGCAATCTCCAGAGTAACATACGTTAAAAAAAATAAAAAAATAACTCCCGAAAACCGAAAATATCTCAAACAAATTGGACTACTAAAATGAACATCTTAGAAATCACATCAAATCCTAACTTCGATAACTCTATAGGCGGTATCGAATATCATTCCTACAAGCCATACACAACTACGTTTAATAGAAATGATGAAATCCGCATCCCCATCAATCAACAGGATTTATAAGTTTTACCATCTGCTAGTACTTTGTTTCTAGAGGGCACATTAAACGTTATTAAAAATGATACGAAAGAAAAAGTTAAAAATATTAATTTTACAAACAACCCATTACTCTGTTATGAATTAAATGGGATAGAAATCGACAAAATTAAAAATGCAGGCATTACTACCACCATTAAATCTTTAATCTCTATGAACGAAAATGAATCCAGAGCAGCTAAAGCCTGGGGTTGGGATATAAATGGTACCCATAATGCACAAGGAGGACATTTTTCAGCTTCAATACCTCTTGAACATATTATGGGATTCGCTGAAGATTATAAAAAGGTTGTGATAAACTGTAAACATGAGCTGATACTCTTGCGTAGCAATACAAACCTCAACGTATTAAAACTTAACAGCGGCGAAACTGTTGATGACATTGTAATTCATAAAATAGTCTGGCGAGTACCACATGTAAAAGTTTCTGATAAAGAGAGAATTGACTTTCTTAAATTAATAGAAAAGGATCGACCGATTCAATTAGCATTCCGAAATTGGGATTTGTATGAATATCCTTTGCTACCCCGGACGACAAAACATACCTGGTCAATTAAAACGTCGTCTCAGATTGAAAAACCAATGTTCGTAATCATCGGACTTCAAACAAAAAGAAAAAATGACTCTATGAAAGATATGTCCCAATTCGATCATTGCAACATGCGTAACGTCAAAGTCTGTTTAAATTCAACTTACTTTCCTTATGAAAACTTAAATGTTAACATCGATGAGAATAAATATGCTTTACTGTACGAACAATACGTTAAGTTTCAACAGTCGTACTACGGACATAGGTCAGAGCCATTGTTAAATGCAATAGAGTTTAAAGAGAAAGCGCCGCTATATATTATTGACTGCTCAAGACAATACGATAATTTAAAAACAGGACCTGTGGTCAATGTTCAACTGGAGCTTGAATGTAACGCAGAAGTGCCTGACCACACTTCAGCGTATTGTCTTATTCTCAACGACTGCATCTTTGAATACAAACCCCTCACTAAAATCGTCAAAAAGATATCATGATCTCAAAAATGTTATGCGTTTAAAAAATGGAGTAGCGATAAAAGAAAAATAATAGAATAATATAATTTGTAAGTCGTATTGATTTTTGAATAAATGAATGATATTTTAATTTTCAGAGTTTTATTCCCATATTATTATCTAAGGAAGATAAAAAACAAGTTTATTTTTTATTTTTATTATAATTAAAACTTATCTACATTATAAACAACATTTATACATAGTATGAGTCGTATTAATAGAAAAAACTTTGGGCTTCACATAATTTTTTAGAAATGTTATGAATAACACCTTCAGTCTCTGCCAAAATAGGATCATTAAGATCTTTTGCCATATACTGCGCTTGCAGCATCACATTCGAGTCACTATCACTTTCCGCATCACTATTTCTGTTTGAGTCTCTGCTTATATCCACCACCTTAATTTTGATTAACCTCATAGCTTTATCAGCTTTTTTTGTTATGACGTACGATTTCCCATAAAGTTTTTTAGAGGTTTCTCTTTTCTGCTTACATTTCCCCGATGCACTAGGCCGAGATCCGGACGTGCGTTTTGAAACTGCAGACTTTTTTTTTTCATTCGATATCCCAGGGTCAGGAAAAGGGTCGTCATACGTTTCCGCGTATTGTGAAAAACAAATAGTATCATCACTCATTATCTGAAACAATTTGAAATACATAGTATTAAAAAAATTAATAAGTGAAAGTATAGGTTCGTAAAGCAGATTAATAATAATAAAATTCTACTTACTACACAGTTAAATGGAAGCAACCCGACCTTGCTTGGATGCGCCGAAATGATTAATGCAATAATGTTTTATTTTGAAGTGCATTTTATCAAATTAATATAAACTTGTTGTTACTTGTACTGCAACATGGTTACAGTACACTTTACCTACCTAATTGTAATTTGACTCTCTTTATTTAGTACTTAATGAGCTAAAGTCACTCACAGCAATTTCAAAACATTAAGTGCATTATTTATTTGGGATACAGTCAGCAATAAAATTGCAATAGTGCTTCATACAAAGTTTATTGTTAAATATTTCATACCAATCTATTTAGGACAGCATATACACTATATAAACTTTACACTGATGCTGACTGTACCTCCCTACCTAAATCAGTACTCTGTGAAAGGTTATTTAAAAAAAGACGAATATATTTTCATAGCATACCATTTATTTAAAAAAAATATACTTAATTATAAACTAGATACACAATAAAACACATCTCATCTTATTCTAGAACATTAAAACGCATGAACATAAAACGTCCTTATCATATAACACATAAGTAAGTACACAAGTATTCTACTGTTTTAGCTAATTCAAAGTTTTTCTTCGCGAGAGCGCTGTGATTAGGATTTACCGATTTACCAATTAGGATTTTTTTGACTGACTGACAGGCTCGTCACAAAATCTCGAAAACTATTTGACCTGTGAAGCTTAAATTTGGCAGGCAGATACTAAGAAAGGAATTTACAACAAGCGAATTACGGTTCAAAAGAGAGTTGAATGTTTACGTGAATTTCTACGCGCAGGAAGTGTCGGCTAACTGCTAGGATTATAAGGATTTCATTGATTACTTATAAAATGATAATAATATTTTAAAAAGCGAGACCCACCCCTTACAAAAGGGAGTCATGATGACCCCAAGATAGAGTAGACTTTCTATCTTTCAGGAGAATTCGTTTGTCGTCATTCGAAGAAAGAGAGACTTTGTTCAGTTCCTGGGTAAATATTTGATGTTTGATAGATCTAAATAAAATGTTTTTCTTTGATTCAATGGAATTATTCAGAAATACTTGTTTATAATCACTAAATTTCATTTTCTTGATAACATTTTTTTTTACTCCTTTTGCTTTTTTATGTTCCTCGTCTCGAGTTTTAAAACAGTACAGTTTAGACCTAAGCCCCACAAACTCAACAATAGGTTTCCCACCCATCTCATCTTTAAATAATCCGGGAACCTTTTTGTTACATCGATCTATACCATAAACATTATTTTCTGAATAATTGCTTGTATCAAAATATGATAGAAAATGTTTTTTTAAATCTCTGTAAATATCTTTAGTTTGTACTGAATACAAGAAACTATCAGTATCCGTATAGCACAATTTTAACTGATGGCTGTAAAATGGTTTCATTACTGAATAATGAAAATCATACATATGACTTTTCGAAATTTCTAATACAGTGAATCCTATGTAAATGGGTTTATCAAGTACAACTGTTTCTGGTTTCATTTGAATAGCAACAAAATTTTCTGTGAATATAGTTGAGCTATGATAGTTAGGTCTAGCTACCAATTGTTCTGCAGTATTCATCTTTTTTGTTTTGTTTTTCTTATCATTCCAGTGATTAACCAATTTAATATTAACCCTTTTTTCGCTATCCTCCAATGTCTTTCCAAAAATGCTATTGTTAAGTAGCTTAAAAAAATCTTGTTCGAATGCAGATTTGGCTTTTGTTCGCAGTTCTGTATTTAAATCAATATACTTTTTCAAAAATGGGCTTTGCTTAAACTTTATAGCTCTGTGAATTTTTTTTAGTAATAATCCATGTTTTAAGCAAGTTTTAAGATGCACATAATGAATGACGTACTGAAATTTATCATATAAACAGGGTATTAATTTTTCATTCTTTGAACCTGGAGGTGTGAACTTCTGCGGGCAAAATGGAATGTCGTTATGTAAATCATGCAAATATTCAGGATACTCTATGTCTACTTCTAAAATGTAGCCAAAATTGGAGTCATTGGGTATGCTTAAAACGTCAAAACTTGTTAAATCTGGTTCAGATAAAAGTTCGAAATCTGAACAAGGCATGTAGGCACACATCGCATACCCATATAAATTATTACAATCGATATACAGTAAATAATTATCTGGCTGAGATTTATCGTAATTTGACATGTATTTGTTGTTAGCACTCGCGTATCTAGTAGAGCATAAGCATACCCCTCCTCTAATGCCTTTTTGAATCATTCTTATAATTTCCAAGTTACTTATAAGTTGTAATTTTATTTCAGTTTTAAGCATCATTGCTTGGAAACTCAGACTCGGTGCTGTCAGAAAAAATGCTGGATCCAAGCGATAGTTCGTTTTACATGTTTTACGAAATTTTTCAAAAATGTCTGCTAGTAGAAGTACATCTGATTTAAGGTATAAATCCGTGTATTCACCCATGTTAACTATATCAAAGGTTTTCCAAACGCTCTTTGCATGGTTATAATCTTTCAGAGAAATAACTTCATTGCATAAAGTATTAAAAAAACAGCGAATCGGGGGCAAACGTTCTTCTTTGTAAGAACTCCAGCTAGTCATATGATTATATGGAAAAATTCCTTTACGTTTTAATAATTTTAATTGTTTTTCTCTGGCAAAAGCGTGAGATAAATGTGTAAAGTCCCCATCATCTAAAGTAGCAACCAGTTTTTCTAAGCTGCTGCCCAAAAATTTAAATGAATCTACAAAGCGGACAGCCACGACAGTTTGTTTTTTGTCGGCAATGAAAAACTTCGTAAACGAAATGTAGTTTTCTTTATTTTTAGCAATGACTTTTAATGCGCCATCCATTTCACCTAATTCACGTATAAATAAGTGACAGTCGTATCCAGACAAATTATGAAAAAACACTGGTATGAACTTGGGAAGCTGGTATCGTAAGTTACAGTAAGAATGAGCGGCCCCGCGATATTTTCCTGTTAAGTGACAGTGATCTCTAACTTTATCATCGAATAACAGATTATTACATAGAAAACAAAACTTTGAATTCAAGTGTTTCACTGAGTCTATTTCTGTAAATATCATTGGAACGATTTTACTAAGAAGATCGTGTATTATAGTTACATCTTCCTGGAGATTTTTCAAAAATTTACTCACACAATCTTTACCCCTATAAGAAACGTATTTATTGAATGTGCTGTCATAGGAACATACGATGTAATAGCCAAACGCAGCAGGTATGTGTTTGTTCAGAGACCTAGTTTTGCTGGTCCCTATGCCATTATGGTATTATCACGTCGGGGTCACCAGTTATGGTGGTGTCACCGGTTATGGGTTGCATTGATGCAACGATGTGTCCTGATTCAGGTGGTTAGCGTCAGTAAATAAGTATGTCACTTCACTATAAACCAGGAATTTATTCTCAACCAGTTTTCACCATACATATACTAATTATCAGTATCAGAAGGAGAATGAGTTTTAACAGCGGAGGCGACAAAGAATTGAACACAAAAGCAAGAGTAGTTTTGTATGCGGTCGTGCGATACGAGAGTGCGGTCAGTTGGTAAATAATAGACTGGCGGCAGAGGGCGCGCGAAGCTCGATCCCTGCCGCCGACCGGTAACCGGTCTGCGGTACTAACAATCACGTAAGCTGTGGCCGCCTGCTGTTCGATAGAACAATGGGCGCAACTAAGACGGCGCGTTTCCAATACTTCCGAATAACACGATTAAATATTTATGTACTTTTGATATGTAGTGAAATAGTTATTAGTATTTGTTTAGTTTATTTTATTGAGCTATTTATATATAAGTATATAAATATAACAGATAGTATATTTTGTATATATTAATGTTTTAATTTCTTATGTTTTTATGTAGGCTAGTAAATAAATATTATTATTAGTATTTACATACGTTAGTAAATATAATTATATGTATGAATGTAACTATGTATTATATCTAAGAGTAGCCTACACCATCATGAGTGGTGGTTATCGGTTCCAAAAGTGATTCGAAATCTGCATAAATAACGAAAGGCAAATCTTGCATCCTTTCATAATGTTTAAATTGTATAAAAGACCCCTCTTCTGGTAAAATTGTGGCGACGCCGCCGCATATATGAGCGTCTATTTGACTTTCACTTCCAAAAAACAACATACATTCGTCACAGAAAAAAATTTTGCTATGATGCTTTGTAACTTGTGATCTAAGTAATCTACTTAAGTCTTTAATCAAGGAGTAATGATTTTGATTACCCTTCTCTACAAACAACAAATTAACATGATGCTTCCTTTTACAGCGCAATTTGTAAAGAGGACCCACAATACTAGTTTTTTTTAATCCATAAACGTTTACACTAATGTCTCGGTTATGTTTCTCAAACGTTTTTATATCAGAAAATCCAACGGGAAACGTCATGTTTTTGGTGTTCAAAATGTTATCAAAATGAGGGTATGAACATGTCCTGCTACTATTGTGCTTTGCAGGAAACAAAGCCGCCATAATCGACCATAAAAAACAGAAATTATCATAATTTTTTATATTAACACATGCACTTTTATTTATCAACCACCGCGGTAGGTCTATAAAACTAGAAGCTCTCAAAGGATTGTACTTATTGATATTAACTTCTAAGTATAAGTTTCTAACAAAACTCCACCCACTCTCTTTTTGCTCAAAGTGATCAATCTTGGTGCATATATTACGAACTGCTTGAGAGTATAACTCTTTAAAATCAGAATTCCCGTAAAATATTATATTTTCCGTAGCGAACGATTTCATTTCGATACAATCGTTTTTTGGTAATGAAAATTCAGCAAAAAATTCAAAGTTGAATTTGATTGTGTTTGCACAGCCTTCCTTGCCTCGATTAGGGCTTGCACAGATTTGCAGAGTTGATGCAAGAAGTGTTCGGGTGGAGCGTACGCTGACATCGTTTGGTTAGAGCTTGTCTCTGATGCCGCTCCTACTCTATACGATGCTATTCGACTACGAAATGCGGTGCCTATCTTTTGAACACGGTCACTGATTTCAATAACGCTATTATTTTTATGAGCATTACTTTTCAGATGCGCGGAAAAGCCTTTATTGTTAACTTCTATGTCGCACACAGTGCAATATATCTTATTTTTCGACATTGTTACCTAAAATATTTCCTAACATAGGCAGTAAAATAAATTGAACAAAAATGAACTACAGAACAGCGCTCCGCAAATAAAATTAAAGTAAATAAAATATAAACCCAATTTTAAAATAAAACCAGAACCATGATACCTTACATCTTTTTATCTGCGAAAAAAGTGCCTTCTGACTTAAATGATGGCTTAATGTCACTTAAAAAATTTTTTAGATTTTCTAGTTCGTCTTCATTACAACAGTATTTAATGTTTACTGACGCTTTTTCCCAACGATTCCTGGGCTCTACATGCCTAATATTATTAGTATCGTACACTCTTAACTCTATAAAAAGTCTATCATTTCGCTGCGTGGTGCGTCGCAGCACTCCGTCGGCAACGCGTCGCGTGTACGAGGACACCGGCGGCGGCGGACTCTTGCGTGCTCTGCTCACTTCAGATTCGGAGTCGCTGGCCCAGCCACCGTCGCTGTCGTTGTTTAGGCAACCGAGGACGTTGCTCCTGGCGGATGCAGGCGTTCTGTTGGCTGCTGCCTTTGCTTTTGAACTTTTCTTCTTACTGTAATGAGTATGAGAATAAATTATATTAAAATTCATTTAACAAAGCCCGTTTTAAAGTTGATAAACAACTAATTGTTTCCGAAGCTAATTAAATAGAATTTAGATATGAGATAGGTAGGTAACCTAATAGGATCCATGTGCAGTTTGTGCAGTGTGCACAATAAAATCATCAAATATTAAAAATGTATATGTTTGAGATGTAGAGAAAATTACACTGAGATTCATGTCATACGTGGCTTTTATTATTTTGGCAGAAAAATAATAGATTTAACAAGTATTTACCTTGCAGAGACTTCGTTGTCCGAATTTTGCTGCTTCGCTTTTGCTCTACCTTTTTGTGCTGTTTTCTTTGTAGAACTATAACAAAAATATGTGTATATGTATAAATATATATTTAAAAAATACTTGCATAGAAATATTTAAATTTCTGTAAAGCAAATATTAGTAAAGGATTTATAATTTCAAGTTAAAATCTTTAAGCCTTAAATACTCGATAGTGAAAGTAGTATAATAAAATTCTTTGTAAATATTGTTTCGTAATTACCGTGCAGCGAGTTCTTCTTCTGAATCGAAGCATGGGCGAGGCGCTCGGCGACGTTTGGCAGTTCCAGTTTTAATTTTTTTCACGCTAAAACAAGAAAAATTATATAATATATATATAAAATGAAAATAGTATAGCAATCAGAAAATAAAAACATCTTATACTACCTTGCTTCAACTTCGTCCTCCGAATCATAGAAATCTCCCTTAGCTTGGCGCGCCTTCTTGCGTTTATTATCAATATATTCAGTATCCGACCTAAAACACAAAGGCAAAGTTTTAATAACCACGTATATATTTTTTTGTGAATAATGCGATTGCCGTTAAAAATTACATACTCTATTAGAGAAACAAAAAATATTAAAAACTTACGAACATTATATCGACGCAGTGGATCCTAATCTTGCGAGGTTTGATTAGCAGCACCGAAACTCAATATAGGCTGGTGGGCAGGGTGGAAGGTTGCAGGCAGGGATAGGCACTTGGACTTGCACTAGCACACGCGCATAATGAATCAATAATTTGCTTAATTGAAATAGGAGCCAATGCATTTTTTCCTTTTATACGTGAAGAAAAATGCAGAGGTAGCAAACATTTCAACAAAAAATATTTGTAATACCTATATTTTAATGACGAATCGTTTTCATGAAAATTATAATTACATATAAATAAAAATAAGTGCATTAGTAATATAATGCTTTTTGGATTGTATTCAAACATAAACATATATAAACTAAAAGTTTTAATCGATAGGATCTTATAGAATGCAAAAACAGCATTGGCTGAAGGGAATCGAAACCACAACGACAGAATGTCAGTCCATCATACTACACTCTGCCCCAGCCAGTCTGTTTCTTACTGATTATAAATTGAGTAATACATTAGTATTCAAAAAATGTTTAACCTCCCGTTGTTCAACGAGTGCATTCGCACATGCAATTTACCTATCCGATTGTGCAACACAAAATATCAATTTTATGTCAAATACATAGTAACTTGATATTCTAACAGAAGCTGCCTTGCTTTTAAAGAAACCGCATAATTGATAGAATGACCATAATTATCGTGAGACTAGGATTTAACTGTATTACTTTCGGGTAATAATAACGGGGATGGTAATTTTTGAACTAAATAACTTCAATTTAATCTTTCTACCCAGTTTTATTCATTGATTTTCCAGCATTAGATTATATGAAGAGATAATGAGTTCGTCTAGGTTCGTTAATTTGTTGATGAGCTTAGATGAGATATGAGATAAAAATTTAATACTAAGTGTTGTATATTCTCTCTGTTTTATATTCATCGAATTAGATATATAAATACTTACATATAAATACTAAGTGTACATATAGAGTATCCATACCCAATAAAAATGTATCGCAAAACACCTGAAGTATGGTAATGCGAGTGTCGCACGAGTTATGCACATTCAGCAGCTGGATTTTACCTCCAATGTAGGTACACCAATAGTCACAGTTCATTCGGAATCGTATTCGAGTGATCTATGGCATGATTAGACAATAGTCAGCGCAGTGAAAAATGAATGACTTACTTTGATTTAGGTTTGTCTAAATGTGTTGTGAGGGAACAATCAACTCTAGGTGTCAAAAATTTGACACGAGCAAACGGCCTAGAGATTGAATCATTCCCTGAGCAAACGGCCACAACATTAAAGACATCCTAACCTTGTGAGAAAATTATCACAAACCATCTAAAAATAGATTCAGCTGTAATGAATGACTGACTTTAATTTGGGTATGCTTAAATGTGTTGTGAGGGAACAATCAACTCTAGGTGTCAAAAATTTGACACGAGCAAACGGCCTAGAGATTGAATTATTCCCTGAGCAATCGGCCACAACATTAAAGACACCCTAACATTGTGAAAAAACTTTCACAAACCATCTAAAAATAGATTCAGGTGTTGTGATATTTTCTGAGCAATCGGCCACATTGTATACTCAAAGTAATCTTTCACAAAACTGTAGTGATTTGGTTAGTTCCTTTCATAAAGTGCACTACCGATAACAGCGACTGTTATGGTAAGCTCACATTTTTATATATGTTATTGGGAATTCTAAATCACTTTTTTGTCGACTAAAAGGAGATAAAAATGATTTAGAATGCCCAATAACTACCTACTGCCATGGCAGTACACAGCCGACCCTTGCCTTCAAACTGCTCGTCACCTTGGTGAATGTCACCATAGGCAACCCATCTCATATCGGTTCTCGGTTTCTTCCGAGGTACGTCAGCGCTTGAAACTACAGGGCTGGATCTCTTCATCTTCGTTAGGGTTTCTTCACAGTACTTATTCAAGAAAAACACCAAAAAAATATAGGATAATCCACTATCAAAAATCTTAATACACACCAGTAACAGAAATGTTGTCTGAAATGATGTGAGATTTGAATAATGTGTTCGTTGATCGGGGCTATATTCATGTCCTTAATAAAAATAACCAGTCAACTTGCCTAGTATGTTGTACTATATAATGTATAATGTTAATTGACAAATTGTTAGTCATATTATGTAATTATTTATTTTGATATTCAATTTTGTGTAATTTAATAATTTAAATAGTAATAATAATTTTGCTGCCATTGTGCTAGAGCATAATGGTCTCAATTGTGTTGTCTCAATGTTAACATCTGCATGTTACCCATGTCTCCGCAAAATAAATATTTTGAATTTTGTATCCCACTATAGATGAGCACACGCGCCAACAAAAAATATTTGCCCTCTGATCTGACTGTTCCATTATGTTTAATAATTTTGTGAAACAAACCTCAACTTACAAGTATCATACGGTAATTACAGAAACGCTGTAAAAGAACTTTGTGTGAAAAGCTTTTTCACAACCCAAATCATGAAATTAGACACAGAAGTTGCACGGAATGTAAAAATATAGGCATATCAGGCAAAAATATAAGGATATAATTAGCTGCTTTAGATCTTTCTTCCTGGAAAATAGTGATCTCTATCACATTATTTTTCGGTCTCAGTTCGAACCAGGAAGCGGAATAAAGTGTACGTGTTTATAAATATGTGGAGTAATAATTTATTTCTAGCCCAAAATACTTTACATCTCGTTTATTTCATGTTTTTGTTAGTTGTGCCTTTTTACTTTACGACGGCATTTTTTTTTTTTGATATGTGATATGCCAAATGTTACTCAAATACGGGAAAAATAATAAAAAAAATATTTGACAATATACAATGCTATTCGTGAAGAGCGTACTAAGAAGAAAATGCAACTACTACTACTAGTGGAAATTATTGTTATGGACATAAGTAATAGAAATTAAACATTAAGGGTGAGATTTGATAGGACTTCGACTTTTTCTTTATAACCTAGTGGAACGGCAGATCAGCGTGTGTAGAATGGTTTACGTACCACTTTAAATGCCCCATCCAAAAATACACCCCTAACGTTTTTTATTGTTTTTTTTTTCCTTTTTCGAAACAAAACACAATATTTTCTCATCAGTGGCATCATCCACAGTCAAAAAAAATCACCGTAGGATTCTGAAATAACTATTTCCGACAGATTCTTAAAAGTTGTCTTATCAACTTGCAGATGTTTGTTGCGAGATCTATAAAGGGAGCTTTTTATGCTTTTAAACTCGGAAATCTCTCAACAAACTCTGCAGTCTTTAAATGTGCAACGATTCTTCATACACAGATGGAATAGGTGTCATACTAGCTTTGACTCTTTTTCGGCAGTCATCGATTGTTTGGCTACACTTTCTTCTTTGTAGTCTGGTGTACACGTAAGAACTGTTCTGCGAAATACATTTGTCTTAGTACTATCTAAGGACGCCTTACTGGATATAGTAGTGCGCAGCCACAAAGGTGTTTTGTAATTGTTGGTCTTGCTAATACGAAACCTATATCTAGCTCGGTGAAGAATGTCATCACGTATTTTTTACTCTCCATGAAACTAAATCTTTTGATGGTCTAATGACAAGGATGGCGAGGTGAAGCTTAGGCCTTGTGAAGAACATTGCATTAAGTCAGCGCCATATGAACAAGATGGGCTTGGATTCATGGTATAGCTAGTGGTCTTGTTGTTAACAAGGCAGTCAGCGTTAGGTTTATCGAGGTCTAACAATACAGGTCATAATATATGGTTGTAGTTTTGACTCCCTTCGACGAAGGGATCTTTTGGAAGATATTGATAACAATAACTTGGATCTACTTAATAATGATCAAACAACAACAGTTGGTTCATTGAGATGCCCTCAAATCCACCTTGATTTCGCCGTCATTAGCACTTCAATACGAATACTCAGCTGTAGATCGCCCTCTGGGTACAAGTTATCGCCTTCCAGTAATTATTTAACTATTGCTTGTAGGTGATAACAATGATTCCCAATCAGATACTAGTAGTTTTATTGGTCAACATTTGCCCAGCCATTCAAATTACATTACATTAGATATATATATATATGTATAATATTTTTTGGATAATGGAATAAAAAACTTTTGCAATGCATGATTTGTTGGTTACATCTACTTAGATGAGATTTAAACAGCTGTGGTAGCCACACGGAGTAAAGAATGTTCTTGGATTGATACTCAATATTCTTGATATTACTTCCTCGTTGATGCCGACCATATTTGAATATTTAATTGATGTTTTTCTAGTTATTTGAGCCTTCCGTCATTAAAAAATCTTCAGTTGTTTCAGATATGCTAAAAACTATGTATGTCTTGGAATTATTTCCGTTGCTGTAGTAGCCCATGTGTAATCCCCCAAGACAGAGGTCCATTCTATCTAGTATGGATATCAGTTGCCAAGATAGTGTGATAGTTGCAAGATTACTGTTGGTTTCTCTTCGGACCTCTACATAACCTTTAAGGTTAGTAAAAACCGGATTTGCCTAAAATTTCTTTAGCAAATCCACATAACTAATTAACTATTAATTAATTTAATTATTATTTTGTTTAACTAATTTGCCGTACCTAACCGTTGGCATTGCGTTCGTTGTTGTGCTAGGCCTTCCTGTGTTTCGAGCGCAAAGTCGAGAAGAGCTGTAGAGTCGGCTGCTACATTGTCTGCGGGTAGATGATTAGGCTCGTTATAAGCTTCGCCAGGTTTTTATGATCATCATCTACCCAGCTGTCACTTCCGTTATTGGATTAATCGCTAGAACTTGCATCTTCACGACACTTGTCCCGGTTCTTTATTTACGATACACCAGTACAACGGTTTTCTTTTTGTCGGCGCCGCGCCGCCGTCTTTAACATTGGGGTTTATGGCTCGACCGTGGTGTTTGTACACCATATTTTTATTGTTCTAGTTGTAATGTGTGTCTTTTGTTGTCATTCGGTACCTGTATTTTTTACTAGACTCGTTTATACCGATAAAAACAGCCAAAAGTAGACATATGGGTAACATATTTTTCAACCCACTACCTACAGGCCTACCTTTAATCACAAAAATGGAATAAACAATAATTTTGAAAATAACAAATAGGAAAGTGATTCTAGCGAATCTGATGGTTATGATTGTGTCGATAATTGATGAGGTCTACAGATATATATTGCAACAAATTATGATTTTATACAATAACCAAATTTATTCTAATAAATTTTATAATCTTATACTATCAAGGCAAATGTTACCAACTAATTATGATAAAAATTATAAGTGTATGTAATTAATGATCAATAAAAATGTTTAAAAAACATTGTTTTATTAAAATGAAACAAAAATCTTATTTATTACCTGGGTAGTTTATTTAAAAATATAAATAAGGATAGATACATTAATTCAAAAACTTAGTAATTTAAAAATAACTGTAAATTTATTATATTTTTTATTTATGTCTACATTTCATTCTCTTTAACTTAAATTTATTTAACAACTTACTTTACTAACTTTAAAATCAAGTTAATTTGTGTATTTCTTATTTATGTCTACATTTCATTCACTTAAACTTAACTTTATTTAACAACTTACTTTATTAAGTTTATAATTAAGTTAATTTATATATATTTTTATTTATGTCTGCATTTAATTCACCAAGAATCATTACTTAATGGTTTTGAAGTTTTCTTAACACTTTGAACTGAGTCTAACACTTGATGGCACTCACCGATTCACTGTAGGTATTTTTCCCTTCGTTAAAGTCGTATAGTTGTATTTTAAGCATTTTATATCCTCTCTCTGAAGATTATTTGATAACATAAGAAAACGACTCTTTTTTACTTTTTTTCATCGATGTTTTCTTCTTAGTTGCCTCAACTTTAGCGAGTTTAGCTTCAGCTAGTTCGAGCTTGCGTTTGGTTCGCTGTTCTGCCTAAAACGAGTCCCAACATGCTAATGGATCCTGTGCGCAAGGCAAGTTATAGTAATCATCAATTTCAGTTGTCATGTTGATCTGAAAAAAAATAGTGAGAAATAAGATAAATGCACCGTTAGTGACATTAAGAAATATTAATAAGTTTCTTCAAATTAAACAAAACGCTCACCTTCATAGAATAAATTTTTGAACGTCAGTGTGCAAATCAAAAATAAATAAATAAGTATAGAGTTTATAAAATCATAAACTTTATTTTTGCAAGCGACCGACCTGCAGTTTAGATTATAATTAATGAATATGCAAAACTACAATAATAATCGGAAAAGAGCAGGATGTAACTTGTCGGCTCCCTCACTAGGCATCAAATATCAACACACGCAGCGTTAATATAATACCTACCTATTAAATTACGAGAATGTTAATAATACACACGTAATGTTACAGAATAAACCCTCAACTCTATCTAATAAAAGAAACGGAAACGGATCGGATGGCGCAAAACAACAAAAATCAGCAGCAGCATCATTATCATCACAGCTGCATGCCCAAGGTATAAGAAATAAATATATCTTTGCTGTACATGAAGGTACTATCACTGAAGAAGTCATAGGCGATCATTTTGTGCCACTTTAGTGCTGGGAACGAGATAAACACGCATGGCACACTTTCAATCAAATGTTCACACGAATAAAATACAATTTTGTTCGTATAACAACACCTACAAAACGGTTTTGGCAGAGGCGAATCCATGGCTTACTACTTCCATTGGTAGCACCACCATGATCCTGTATGAATATTACAACATTTAAAAAAATATGTCATATAAAAATCTAACGAATAGACTGTGTAGGTAGGTTATTTCAACTCATTGTAAAGCTCACAACGAGGTTTTTGGCGAGAACGTGAAGAAATCATGTCGCGTCTTTTTATTATTTTCCAAAACTTGTGTTATTTCGAGTGTTAATGTGTAAAAACGGTGAATTTTTACCCGTTAAGTGTTCGTGAACATGCACGAGTGTTGGTGAATGGTATAATGTCGTGAAACGTGAAATTTCGTGTTGTTTCCAAAACTCCATAGAAGGCTCTAGTAAAGTTTTCACCACTTTACTGGGGCATGACTTGGACTTGACCGTGACTTTCTTTGCTTGACTTTGACCGTGACTATGACATGTTTGATAATATCTAACTAAACTTGAGAATATATTATGTATACTTGACACTGGCAAATGCATAAGACGTGCTACGCCAAAATCCTCTTAGGAGGAAAGAGAAAAAAAAAAAAACTCACAACTAATCATTGTACTTAAGGCTTGCGATCGAGCCAATGTCCTCGAGGAATCGGGCGGAGCTAGCTACCGCTCTCCGCACTTCACAGCGCCTCCCCGCACCAAAAGATCGCAACGTGCGGCCGCCTGGCCGAGCCTTGTTTGCGTGCCGCTTACGTCATGCGCCAGTGACACAGCGTAGCAAAATTACTGAGTAGTACATTATACCTAGTCGATGTTTTTTTTTATGTACTCTTATTGTTTTGCAGCATACCTAGCTACTGATGCTAAAATTTTACTGATTGTACCTACCTACTATAGTAAAAATTAAAATATTTTTATTATTGACCGAGCAAAGCAAAGGTCTAGGAGTACCGATGAAAAAGAGTAAAAATAAATTTAGTAGGTACAGTAATTTGAAACACAAATATTTCATGCAAATACAATATATAATTATGACACAAAACAAAAAATTTGGGGTCCGTAGTAAAACAAGAAACCCTTATAGTTTCGTCATTTCCGTTTGTCTGTATGTCACAGCCATTTTACTCCGACACTATTAGCACTACAAGATTGAAATTTGGCACATGTATAGATATTTATAACCGCTACAAAAGCAAATAAAAATATAACGAAAAAAACAAAACTCGAGTGGCTCCATATCTACATTCAAAGAGAAGGTAAAAAAAAAAACTACACCATCTACGATTTTTTAACGATATGGCGTATCGTTAAAAAATATTTAATAATAACGTTTAACAAATTATACTTAAAAAAAAAAAAAAAAAAAAAAAAAAATGAGGTTTTTTGACAGTTTTTTTTATTTCATTCGGTTTACGAAACATTCAGATCTAAACTGAGTTTTTGCTTGAATTGCATGTCCCCCCTAACTCATAAAGTAGACTTTTAGCAAATGCAGTTTTCATTGTTCATATTTGGCATGATTACCGAACCCTAACAGACACGCATTTGACCGGTTTCTTTCTATTTTTGTTACAAACTACTGTTTTTGTTATTTTGGTGTTGTTTTTGGCTTTAAAAAATAATACAAGAAACTTACTTACTTCTAGAACAAACGTATAAAAAGCAGCAGCATCATGTGCTGTATTTTTTGTGGGTATGGATAAATAAAAAATAAAAGTAACATAGGTATAACATATATTATAGAAGCCTAAACAAAATTAACACAGGTACGTTGTGATAATTCAAAATTCAAGTGCTCCTCGGTGGGACGACTAGGCGCGCTGCTGGCGCCGCAGACCCCGCTGCTGGTCAGTTTTATACAAAATTATGTTTATTTGAGCATAAAATTAGGTAGTAAAGTGGTCACATTTTCCTTTAGAGCATACAAGAAAAGCTGTGCTGTCTGCTTCCAGTACATCAGGCAGATTGTAGCGACATACAAGAATAAACCAATCTAGCTGTATATTTTTCACCATTACCAGAAACATATTCTACTGCGATTATGTAGCGTTATGTAAGCAATTAGGTTTTTTTGATACAATCTTTTTCTTCGTTTTGGCGGTGGAATTTCTTCATCGTCACTTGTTTCTCTGTATTCGTGAATGGTTATATTTGAAAAGTTTGGTAGACGTTCAAAATCAATTTTTTTGTTCTCATTATGTTCTCTATCTAACTCATCTTCTTTCTTATCTTTTTCTTCTTCATCGTCGATATCTTTCTCGATATTTTTATCATCTTTTCTCTATTTCTTTCTCTGTGTCAAGTGTATCTTTCTCTTTTAATTCTTTATTGTTTCATTTTTTTTTTGAAACATTCCTTTTTATTCACTTTTCTTTCATTGCTTTTTCTATGTATGAAGGGTTTTTCTATGTCTCCATTTTTCTGTGATGCCTCGGATCAATCCGATCAATCAGTTCTGGTAGTATACAATCTATATAAAATCGGGTTAGTTTGTTTTCCATCAGTTCATTCCAAAAGCTCTCGTCTTTTTCAATTGTTTCTATTTTCATGGGTAGTTTTTCACCCAGCCACAGTCCAAATAGGCATTTTGTTTTTTTTTTTGTAATGTGAAGCTGGCCTTGATCTGTAATAGAAAGAAGAAATAAGAGTGCATACATACGAACGAGCATACATACAAAACAGCCAAGCAAGATTTTGCAAGCCAAAGTTCTGGGTGGCACGGTAATTGCTACGGCAAACGTGGCGCTTACCATCAGGTGAATGTTCATCTCGCCACTCACTTGCAACTAACTTGTAGTTGAGGTGTAAGATTTTGCAAGGAAAGTTCTGGATGGCAATGCAATTATTACAGGCAGACATGGCGCTTACCATCAGGTTTACCTCGTCTCGTAAGTACTTACTCCCCGATTAAAAAAATATTTTGTAACTCAGATTTTTTTGTTACTCAGATAATAGTACTATACGTAGTCAAATTTTAACATAGTCAGGTAAGTATATAACAATTGTTTTGAACAACAAAAATAAAATCACAAACAAAGTTTTAAGTTTACATGTTTTGTGACATTACCTACTCTGTGTCACTGGTGCTTGACATAGTAGCACTAGAGTAAGTAAGTGAACAGGTTGTCCGCCTAATGATAAGCGTTAGAATAGATCACCTAACCATGTGAATAACTTGCTGTATTTTTTAGACTGTGGCACATATTTTGACAGTGGGTCATAAATGCGTATTATATCTCTATATTATAAGTAGATAATTCTAAAAAATGTAAAATGTAAATAATGAAAGTTAGTAGTTACTTACTTGGTTATATTGTAGCCTCTCTGTTTGAAACGTTTTTTGAGACCACGCTTCCGCCGCCTCTGTTTATTTCCGATTTTGAGCAGCACTTATAACTAGATCAATAATTGTCTATCATAGATAACACTACACAAATTACTAATTTACTATCTATATGTACACGATTAATAAAGAGTCACTAACTCGCAATGTCACTGTCACATTTATATATTTACAATAAAACGAAAATTTGAATATTCGCGTGGTAATATTTACAAAAACAATTTAGGTGCTGAGCTCACGCAAAGCGACATAGGCCCGTCTAGCAACACGACTCGCCCCGCACTGATATTTTGGGCGAACGCGGGGATGCCCTTAATTACGTTCAGAATCAGATGCATTTTTAATTTATTACAAAGATAAATACAATATATTTTTTTAAAGTAACAAAATGATGTTATGATAAATAATATTGCTAACAAGTAAATAAATTTTCGTGCTATTGTTGTTTAAATTGCCAAGGCAGCCGTTTTAATACGGCTCCTTCAAGCAGGTCTGCACGGGTATGCCGCCGTGTGTGACGCAGTTAAAGTAGCCGTGTAAAACGACTGCCTCAGCAAAGTCCAACACTTTTTGACCCGAATGTTTCAGGTTCGCCATCTATGTAGGACCTGTAATAAACCATTTGAACGATTAAAAATAACTAAAAAAAATACTGCTCTCAAATCTACTGTCTAAATATTATTTTTCTAGGTTTTGGTGATGGTTAATTTGTTGATTAAAAAAATACTTTAAGAAACAGAATTTTATTCAAAGATTTTTACATCACATAATAATATTATATAATAAGTAATAATTATACATTTAGTTTTCGTAATTTCTCATATTATAAATTCATAATCATAATGATGACTACGTGAAAATGTTGGGAAGTACCGCTTGCGAAGCGACCATGTTGCCTTCCAAGCTGTTTCTAAAATAGATGATGATTCCAATCCCAGGTACTTGGATATCGTGATAATGTCAGCATTTGCTAGAAAAAAAATATTATTTAGAATGAAATTATTTAAAAAATAATCTACTGCATACTGTATATCACACAGCATGCTGCGGCTGATACATGGATGTTAATGAACTCAAGAAAAGTAGGTATACTATGTCCGTCCTCGTGTGTTTATCATTACCAAATTTTATCAAGATTGGTCCGGCTGCCTAGAACAAACAATTCACTGATAGTTAACAAACTGGCAGACAGAGAGGGAGCGGTACTTTCACATATTTAGCACAGAACATAGGTGTAATCCTCAGAATTCTCCTTATAAAAATGTCTTTGGTATAATCTATAAAAATAACATCAGCGTGATTAGTCACTTACTGCACCAGTGTTCCCAATACGTTTTAAATTTGATGCGATGGACGATCTTGGGAATCAGTTCCGATTTGACCCAGACAAAAGCGGCAACGCATTTGCTGTTATAGCATTTTCTGGAAATAAAATTATTTACTTAGTTTAGTTCAATATTCTTCGAGCTACAATCCACTCACTGCACTTGTCAAATAAAACCACTTCACGGAATAGGTAGATAATAGACCACAGCACGGGCGGCGGGGTCAATCGCTGTTAGCATCGTACGGAGGCGGCTAGGACAGCCGTCTGACGCGGCTGAGGAAGCCGTATAAAGTGCCTGCGACTACCGCGTCGACACGGCTATCCTAGCCGCTTTCCTACTGCCCTGCACAGCAACTCGAATGGCAGAGTGCAAAACAACAATTACATTTGCGAAAACGCATAGGTACCTGATGCGCCTAGCTCTTTTTCGTATTTACGCGTGGGAACAATATTATTACAAAAGAAAACGGTTGCACGGACAGTTTTTTTTTTGGAATAATGTTGTTCCCGCCGAAACACTGATTCACATGCAAAATTTGCTCATACTAAGTAGGTAGGTACCAAAAATTTCGGGCATAATCTCATGTTCTCACATTCGTTTCTCTCGCGGATCGTTTTGTATCAACTAATAACACAATTCATATTAAAAAAACACTATTTACGCAAGTACCTACTCGAACTGATACTAACCTTTAAATATAGCGATGTATTCTTCCATGCATCAGGATTTATGTAATTTTTCAAAAGTAGCTGCATCTTTTTCCTCTTTGATAGCGTAATAAACGCCTGACATGTTGAGAGCGTTTGAAGTAGATACAAGCACACCAAACTCAACTCAAAACGAAAACGAATGGCTGGCCGCCCGCGTGCGCACACTTTTATATATGCGCGGCTGCCAGATATGGCTATCGACATTTCCCCAGGTTCCACAAATATCTGAAGTCATTTACCTAGGAATAATATTTATGCATTTTAGTAAAAATAAGAAATAAGTTTAGTGCTTATCTAGTTTATCACACTAATATTATAATTGCGATAGTTTGTGTAAGCGATAAGTACGTAAGTATGTTTGTTTCCGTTCAACTCTGTAACGGCTGAACGGATTTGAATGAAATTTGGTATAGAGGTAGCTTATTCTCTGGATTAACACATAGGCTACTTTTTATTCCGGAAAAATATTCGTTTTCTGTAGAATAGCGGGTGGAACCGCGGGGCGCAGCTAGTAACATTTATAAATAATATTAAAATACACCATTACTATAGAGATAGACAAGATATATCAAAGTGTGGATGCATTATAATAAAATAATAGTCTTATTTTAAAATGGATTACGCAAAAATATTATTCATACTCTCACACATACTTATTAGTAAGACCCTTGACAGATTAACAATAAAGTTAATTGTTTTTTATTTAATAAGCTTAAAAATTTGTGTCTTAGATAATTTCAAATTCCTTACTTTAGTGGCATACGGCAAGTCTATTTATGTGGCAATACAGCTTTTATGTTGATTACGCGGGTTTCATCTTGTGACACGGCTTTCATAGTCAGGTTTCAGTTAGCACACGGTCTATCGTGTCGTATTTCAAACGGCTCCATCAACCTTGTACCACTTGTGACACGGCTAACGTAGCCAGGTTTCGTTCAGTACACGGTATCATGTCGTGTCTTGAATGGGTCAGTCAACCATGTTTGTGCGGATTCCATTTGTGAAATGGCTTACGTAGTTAGGTTTTTTAGCACACGGTGTATCGTGTCTTGTCTGAAACCGTTAACCACGATTGTGGGGTCCATTTGTGACACGACTATCGTAGCCTGATTTCAGTACACGGCAACCATATTTGCGAGTTACATTTGTGACACGGCTATCATGGCCAGGGTTCATTTACCACGCGGTCTGTTGTGCCGTGTCTGAAACGGCTCCGAAAACACGGCACGGCTATCATAGCCAGGTTTTGTTAAGCAAACGGTCTGTCGTGCCGTGTCTGAAACGGCTCCGGAAACCATGTTAGCTAGTCTGAATTGGGACACGGCTATCATAACCAAGTTTTGTTAAGCACACGGTCTATCGTGCCGTGTTTGAAAAGTAAACAGTAACAATAATGACCTGTACCCTTAGTACGAGTTTGCACAAAACGGAAACGTTCATCGTTTTCGAATAAACGCAAAACGGATAGTTTTCTTAAGGTGCAACGTTTCGCTCATCGCGCGAAATTCAAATTTTATTGCGTTTTTTGTCAATTACAGCTAAATTACTCATCGTGGATTTCTTGAAACCAATTTTGCGCCAATAAATATGTTGTTTTAAGAAATTACAGGTAATATTATCACCTAGATAACATTGGTTTAGCTACAAATCTCAATAAGCTGATTTTCATCTTGGTTTTTCGTTTAGTGAGAAATGTACTTATACTAGCTTTCAACTTGAATTTTTGGTTGGTGTAATTCCTTGAAACAATCTATTAGTTATCGCTAAATTAGATTTCATTAACCTACGATGAGTAATTGATTTGACAGTAATTGACAAAAAACGCAATAAAATTTGAATTTCGCGCGATGAGCGAAACGTTGCACCTTAACAGTAAACTATCCGTTTTGCGTTGTAACCATCGTTAGTATGAGGTTCAAGTTTCGAAGAAAGTTTAAACGATATCGACGATCGAGCTAACGAAAGAATGAACTTCATTTCTCTCTCTTACACGCCAAGGAGAAAAAAGGGGACAGCTATATGCCGCCATTTTCAGCCCTTTGACGTTATGAATTTCGTTTTGACTTTCGAGTTTCGTAAAATATGTTTGTAAACAAACAACGTAAAACTAAAAATAGCCTTAAATTAAAACTCTGTCATTAAAAAAAAAACGACATGAGAACTAGCATTGCCCATTTTGAGGTGATGGTCGAATTGTTTTAAAGGTAAGCTTGATAATTTTATGGTATTTTTTAAAACACAATAAACATAATTTATAGGTTAAGTTCACAGAGTTCTCCTTATAAATTAAACTTTATCACCCTTACTCAAATAAATAACACTATTTGCAGAAAAGGTGACAGTATAAGCCTACCAATGAGCCCCACGGCGGAAGGCTTTTAAATAATAATAAATTGGAGGAGTTGTGAGCGGTCCTCAACATGGACTTTTTCGGCATAGCTAAGCCAGTTGAGAAATGGAAAAGATATGAAAACGAACGTTGTGACTATGCTGTCGCTATCATATATCATATCTATCATGGTAAGCATGCTGCAATTTCAACTAAACAAATATTTCATACCTACTGACTTTTCACTAAGGTCGAGAGATGAGGTTTCATTAAAAGAATAACATTAAAAGAAAGGCGGCAAAGATTAATCGAGCTGCATGAGGTACAGGTATGAAGGTAGGCCAGCATCCAACCTCGGGGCAGCAGGTTCTCATTTTAATGGGTCCCCAATCTGGTACAAGTCTGCCAAGCTTCCGCGAAGTTAGTGTCCAATTACTGATTGTTATTAAATTTTTACCTCCTTATTTTTACATAGGAAAGACTGCTAGTCTGTTCCATCTATGATGATGATGATTGTATCCTAGTATAAACAAACCACTTTTGTTTACTAAAATTGCTTTTAATTTCCAGCCACCCGATTCCCTTGCAGCTTCGGAATGATGTTGGACGTTCCTGTGAGGCTTCCAGTGTAAAAAATAAGAAGTTGAAAGTATAATGAAAAAATAAACTAAATCTGTGAACAGGCGTTGGAGAATCCTATGAACAGAGCCTCGATCGAAGCACACTGCTTAGCACAGCTGCACTAAAAAATAATAATAAACTTATGAGGATATCAATATAAACAAACTCCAGTGAATAAATTTTAATTTGAATATTAATCTAATAATAACAAAATGCTATTTGTTGTCTGCATGAATTATGCTGGCCCTCTATCATGCACTAACATCCTACTGTGAGTATTGATGGATTCTCGGGTAGCAAGATTTCATGTTGTTGAATCCTTGGTTCTGTAACAGAAGCAATTTATTTTTAAAATTTTGATTAAGCATATCATGTACACATTGCTTAATAGCTGTGAATAGGTTGGTTCTTTTTACCAGTAATAAAGATATATTTAGAATTTCAAATGAGAGTTTTCATGTTTCAAATTAAATCCCATTAATTGTGATAAAACTTAGGTAGGTCTCTCTGTGGTCGGTACTTCATGACTGAAGATCGTGATCACTAGGAAGTCTTTGCTGTACTGGAGTGGACGGTTTGTCTCCAGCGGTTTCTGTTGGTAGGTAGGTGATTACATGTATTTACTTTTCACTCGATTGCCCAAGAAGGAGGGTAATGATAATGATGCATACATCCCAAGAACATTACATTAAATTTTTGTCCTTTTTGGACACTCAAGTAAAAAGTAAATACTTAAATGTATACACTTTCCTAAGTTTCATCATGGTATGAAGATGAACGTTTATGTGCTCTTTTAGATATTATCTAAACCGCTTTTTTTTTTTTTTTGCGAGGGTGAAATCTTCACAATATACCCGACTGCTATGGGGTGCAGCCGGGTTATCTGGGATTATACCCACTAACCCCCACCCTATTTGATTACTTTCGTCAAGTTCTAGGTTCGACAAATGTCACTCTGTCAGTAGCTTTCAATGTCAGAAATATAGTTGCACACGGTTTTTTTAAAGGCTTTTGCTCAATTTAGCTTGCGATTTAACGTTAAGTAGCATAAATAGTTACTGAAAAGTGACATCTCTCACAACGATTGATAATGCGTTACGTTCCAGCTATGATTCAAGTTTCGTCGACGTTGGAACTTTAACGAAAAATACCGAATGGACAATCAGTTGAACCGAAACTCGACTACAACCACATTTGAACGGCAACTTAACTATAGACGTTCTAATTAACGCGATTGCCCTGCTGGTCGTCGATAGTCTTTTCATTGACCTTTCTAAAGTCTACTACTAAACGCGATTTTATTTTTCCTTATGCGTCAGGTTTTTTGGCTACTATCCAAATTGGAGAACTCCATGCTGAAGTTGAAGGCTTAATGATAATCGTACCTTGTTCCAGCATTTTACCTATCTGTTCCTGTACCTCTTGTCTATGAATATATGGATATATGTAGCTTTTTATGTAAACCGGAACCTCATCTGTAGTTTTGATGGGGTGTTTGATCTTATTTGTGTAGGTTAAGGGCTCGCTTTCTAAGTAGAAAACGTCTGTATACTGTGCGCAAAGTAACTCTACGTTCTTCAGCGTTCAAATGATTTGTACGGAGGCGAGAGAAAACTTCCTTAATACGTTGCGGCTGTTTGTCGGGAGGTACACGCTCGAGGTTATGTACCTAGGCAGTAACTGCTCGATTCCTTGAGAATATGACGTCACTTCGACTAGGATTCTTTACCTCAACTTTCCTCAACATCTTTTGCGCTCGAACATTGCTTTACAATTTCTAAATGTTTGTCACTTAGACACTGTACCATTAGAGAACGTGCCTTCGCGTCGTCCTTCTTAAATTTCGCTTCAGAAATGGCGTCTTCTTCCTTGGTTTCTGTTAGCGTGTGGCTTAAACCTTTTTCTTCTAATATTAAACTTAAGCGGAATTTCCAATTACTGAAGTTGGTATTCTCCGTAAGACGTGGAAGGACTTCTTTTTCTCCCATCGTGGCGCAGTGGAGGCGTTTGTTAGGGCTCCTAATATTTAATAAATGACAACGTACGCACTTTGTAGTACTCCATGTTTTTTTTATTTCCATCAAAGAGAAAGTTTACAAGTGCCGCCTGGTGGCGTTGCATTCAATGTAAGATAAAGTTACGTTCGGATACGCACTCTCACAAAATTATTACCTTGCGTAATGTTCGGATACTCAACAATATTTTCCAGAAGAAACACGAAGAAGACAACAAGTCAATACATTCTTTTGACACAAATTCTATAGCTGTCAGTCAGCATAACCTCAGTTTCTTGATACTCGAAGACAGCAATCAAAGTATTTCGTCTCAAGCTGAACATATTACAAAAAGACCACAATATGACGTAACTATTAAAGAAAGTGACTCTGATAGTAGCGATACTGATACAAAAAACGAGTCTCAAAATTCTACAAGCTCAGACAGCGTGACTGATTATTCGTCTGATGATAGCGTCAAAGATCCTAATTTTCAGATTTCCTCAAGAGCAGCAGATGTTGATACAGATACTGGTGAAGACATACCAATACATTCAAACGTAATACAAGAACGACTTTTTATATCACCAATACAGTCTTGTGTTAAAACTCCTCAAATTCTTGTAGAATACCTGCAGAAAAGATCTGGTGTTGATACGCAGCCACATAGCGTGGACAAGCAGCCCCTAGTGTTGGCAAGCATAGCGATAACACACAGCCACCCAGTGTTGAGGCAGCACCTCCTATTGTTGAAACGGAACCGCCTAGCGTGGAACCCACAGAAAATATTGTGGAGAAGCAAAAAAAGTCTAGAAAAAAAAAAGCTAACCCAGAACTAAGGCAAAAAACCTAACCAAGTCTTTAAAAAATATGGGTAAGCCTAAATCACCAAAAGTAGTTGAAGCTAAGAAAATGGGCCCTGCTTGCTCTGAAAAGTGCAAGTTAAAATGTGGCTCTGAATTTACATTGGGTCAAAGACAGATCATTTTTGACGAGTACTTGGAAACAAGAGATCTGGAAGTACAAAGAAAATTAATTAGTGAGAATATGATTGCCATCAAACCAAAATATAGATACAGTTGGCAGTACACGCAAAAATCCAAACCACGCATACTATTTGCATCGAAATGCTAAAAAAATACGAGTATGTAAAGTTTTCTTTATGAATACTCTTGCGATTTCCGACATTACTATTAGAACCGGGTTTGTTCAGCTCAAGGACAATAGAGGCAAGCAAGCTAGCTGCAATAAGTTGGATACTCAACTAACAGATGCTGTAAAAACTCATATAAACTCCATCCCACGGATCGAAAATTATTACTGTCTTGCCCAAACGCAGCGAGGAGAGTACGTTGAAGGAGGTTCCAATGTTGCCACTTTGCATCGAAATTATGTTGAAGATTGTAAATCCAAGGGATTAAAGCACGTTTCCTACCAAATATACTACAACATCTTCATGAATGATTTTAATATCTCATTTTGGCAGCCAAAAAAAGATCAATGCGAAGATTGTGCTGCCTACACAAATGCCGAAGATAAATCATCTTTACAAGAGCGGTACGATCGTCACCCGAAGGAAAATTATGTCGTTGCTGTGTATGATCTACAAGCAGTGATACCATGTCCAAAAGGCGAAGTGTCAAGCTTCTATTACATATCGAAGCTCAATCACTTGAATTTTATTATTACTAAGCTGGTCAGTAAAAACACTACTTGTTTTGTTTTGTACGAAGCAGAGGGATCTCGAGGTGCGAATGAGATAGGATCTTGCGTGTTTATGTACCTAGAAAAGTTGAATGAAAAAAGTATACACAACTTAGAAGTAGTGTTTGGTATTGTCATACCAAATCCGCTCTGCGTATTTTATAAAATATAAAAATAATATTAATAAATAGTCTAATAATAAGAAGTGTTATTATTGAATAGGACCTGAAGGAAACCTAAACATTGTGGTCCTTTAACTCAGTGCTTGTGAAGTGTTCGACGCCATTTTTCCGCCATTCTTTGCTCAAACACGAGGCGACCGCCCAGTATTAAGGAGTGAAGTTGGCAGCGCACACGACATTCACACTCGCAGGCAATACCAGCGACCAATCGGAGCCGACACTTGATTACTGTATTACCAACGCAGACGGAACGAGCATCGCAATCTCAAGCGACATCTACCGACCCTCGAATAAACAAATCAACAAATCAATACAAAATCAAAATCGCTCGGATCTACTGCACCGACAATTCTGCAGCGCACACGCCCTCTACATCAACGGCAATATTACTGCCATCACAAACTGTAACTAAATTCACAACAATCAAGCAACTTCAACAAGTCCACGCCAACAGGCAAGAAAAAAAATCTAACATCAAGAAAGAAAAACGGATCGACTTCTACAAACGAAATCACGAGGCATAACAACGAAATCACTCGTGTATTTCAATTACAAGCGACGATTTACGCCGACAGGCTTTTATTTCTACGATACCGATCGAACGGGAACGCGGATGACCACGAGATCTGCGCCTACACAACAAGCCATCGAAAATGGACATCGACACCTTAAAACTACAAAGAAGCGCAGTGAAAGGTCGTCTTACAAGACTTTCCAATTACATCAACAATTTTGAAGCTGACGCAGAACAAAGTAACCTTCACGAAGTACATGTTCGACAACTAGAAGTCGCATCGACGTTCCAAAGGTTTGAAGACATCCAACTAAATATTGAAAGACTGGACACTGCTGCGTCTAACCAAGAAGCACACGAACTAAAACGTGAGGCCTTCGATAACAAATATTTCACAAATTGTAACTACGTTATACATTTGATTTCAACATGCAGTATCGAAACATAAAATAATAATAGTTAACCTTAACTTAACGAAAGAATATTTAAATTTTCTAACATTTCAGTAACAGCTTAGTTTTAAGAGTTGTTTTACTATTTTCAATCTACTTATTAGATTTATTACAAATGAACTGATAGTTTCAGTTTTTATACGAATTATATTTAATGTAACTTATAATAAATTTTAAAGTTACACACTAAACAATTTAGTACTATAGTTTTTCTATACCTTTTAATCAGTACTTTTAAGTAATATTTTTACATTTTCTTATCCTAAAAACACAAGTTAATTTTACTAAATAACAAATTTTATGACATGACATTTTATGACAAATTCAGTTTTTCGAAAATGTACATGTGTTTGTTTGTTGGTAGCGCTTTTGTAAAAATATCAGATACATTGTCACCTGATGGTACATAGGATACAGATACAACCCTTAAATGCATAAAGTAGTAAAACTGCAACATACCATTCAAACGACCATAAAATTATTAGTATGAGTTCAATGCATGCTGTTGCAGGATTATTACTATCATGGTGATATATTTAATCGAGTGGCAACACACTTTTTTTCTTCACGACTGTCAAATTTAAATTGATTTTGACAAATCAAAGCCGATCGTAATTTTGGAGCGGATGAAAATTGTGTATTTGCTTTGCAGTGTAATTATTTGGTTTTCGAAGGTACGTTCAAACAAAATTAGTTATTTTACGTAATAATTCATCTTCTTTTCAGTACAATTTATAAGTTATAAAAAAAACTTTTGGTGTGTTCGGAAATTTTGTTTATTTTGTTGTTGTAAATCTGCAACAATATGCATTTACTAGAAAATGTCCCTGTTTAGTTACTAACTATCACTTTTATTGGTTTTCAGATGCCATACTTGAATCAAAAGCAAATAGAAGAGTATTTAGCTCTAATAAATGATGGAGAGATTTCGGAAGATGATCTTGAGGACTCGGATACAGAAGGTAATGGGAATTTTTATGAAAATGGAGACGATTTGCTTCACGATCTTGAGAGTCCATTAGAAGAGGAAAATGATGACCCCGATAATGATCCATTCATGGCAGGAGACCCGCCATTGATAAATGAAGCTACAGCAAATGATCAAGTGCCACAGGTTCCATTCCCCTCAACAAGTCAAGCTAGTCGCCGAGCAACTATGAGAGGACTCGTATGGAAGGTAAAAAAAATTGTTTTGAATTCTGACCAGACAGCTTTTCATGGAGACACTACATACCCACCTGAACTGAAGGATGAGGCTACTACTGGTACTCCCTATAGTATTTTTTCACATTTTATTACATCAGAAATAGTTCAAAGGATTGTGGAAGAGTCTAATTTGTATTCCGTTCAAAAAAATGTGACTAAACCATTAAATTTATCTGAAACTGAGCTAAGAAAGTTTATGGCGATACTGATATACATGTCTGTTATAAAATATCCCAATGTACGGCTATACTGGTCAAATACTGTAGGTTTTCAACCAATCAAGGACATAATGACTGTCAACCGATTTGAGACTATTCGTAGATTTCTACATTTCAACAATAACGAGAAACATTTACCCAAGGAACACCCACAACATGATAGGCTCCATAAGATAAGGCCTATAATTAGCCATCTAAATGAGAAATTTGCTTTAGTTCCTATGGAACAAAAACTCTCAATTGATGAACAGATGTGTGCCACAAAAGTGGCACACTTCATGAAGCAGTATTTACCTAATAAGCCCCATAAGTGGGGGTTTAAATTATATGTGATGTGCAGCGTGAAAGGTTATGCTCATAAATTTGAAATATATACTGGCCAAGAGAATGAACGGCTTCCAGATGAACCAGATTTTGGGCCAGTGGGAAATGTTGTAGTCCGGCTTGCTAGAGGTGTCCCAAGGCATATAAATCATATAATTTATTTTGATAATTTTTACACCTCTGTACCTTTAGTTACCTATCTTGCCAAACAAGGAATCTATAGCCTAGGTACTGTGCAATCTAACAGGCTAGTGAACTGCAAACTGCCGGACAAAAAAACAATGATGAAGAAATCTGTTCCTCGTGGAACTTATGAAGAGCAGATGACTGAATTTGACGGTATTGATTTGACAGCAGTTACTTGGAAGGACAATAAAGTTGTAACTTTTCTATCTTCATATGTTGGAGCTGAACCTGTGGGCCAAGTAGAAAGATTTGACAAGGCAAATAAGACTAGAATTAAAATTTCATGCCCACATATAATAAAGGAATATAATGCCCATATGGGCGGAGTGGACCTAATGGATAGCTTTATTGGGAGGTACCGAATTGCAATGAGAAGCCGAAAGTGGTATCTTCGTATCTTTTACCACTTATTGGACATGACGGTAATAAATTCTTGGCTTGTGTATAAAAATTTAAAAACAACTGAAGCCAATTCATCAGTTCTAAACCTATGTAACTATAGACTGGAACTAGCTGAGGTATTAGCCAAAGTAAATAACTCATTTGAACTCTGCAACAAAAGAGGAAGGCCAAGTACCAGCAACAGTGTTGAAATGGAAATACAAGCAAAAAAAAGGAGAGGACCAGCTCAACATATTCCTCCTAAGGACATAAGGACTGATAATGTTGGTCACTGGCCTGGTAATTGTGTTCGCAGCAGATGCAAAATGCCTGGATGCAAGGGATACACGCAAAACAGGTGTGAGAAGTGTGGAGTAGCTCTTTGTCTTACCACAACCAAAAATTGTTTTAAAAATTTTCATATGTAGTTATTGTCTAGTGAGTGCATAGTGTTGTAGTTCTGCAACAAATGGTTTTTAATAAAAATAGCTATGAAAATAAAAAAAACTATTTTTTTTATTATTTTTCCCTAAATCAGCATATTCATGGCTCCAAAATATATTTTTTCTCGGTCTAAAAATAAAATCATGCATTTAAGGGTTTAATTATGTCTTTGATAAAATGAGCTTTTATGTCTATGTGCTTTGATCATCTACTGTTTTCAAAACTCTCAATTATTCGTATGGCGCTTGGATTGTCAACTAATAAATGAGTCTCAATAATAACTTGTGACAGTCAGGGGGCGTACCGTGATGTCTTATTGCGGTTCAGAATAGGCTCTAAACTGAAAAATTAGTCAAATTCGTACCGTGAGGTCTGTTATCGATTCGGTTTAGGTTGCCGCCTTAAGCCTCATACATACGTAACGATTTATCGTAGCGATAAATCTGTGCAGACCAGTTTGCGCAGTTTTATCGATCGTGTGTATGAAAAATCTTTGTCGATAATCGTTCGTCGGTGGCAGTTGCAATTTCTATCAGATAAATCGTTGTCGATTACATTTGCACAGTTTTATCGTTGCGTGTGGATGGCGATCGCTCAGTTCGGCAGTACTTCACGGAGCTTGCTAGTGTGCGCACGTGCACATCACTTTCAAAGAAACATGTCGGAAGAGGAAAGAGTTGGACACCGCGAACTCCTTCAAGATTTTATAGAAAGCTACAGAAACGAAACTTGCCTTTGGAAGACTACATGTAAGGATTACCACGACCTCAACAAAAAAAATGCCGCCTACGACAGGCTAATCAAAAAATACAAACCCATAGATCTAAATGCCACCAGGGATACAGTGGTTAAGAAGATTAATAATCTTCGAACTACATACAAAAAAGAGCTCAATAAAATAAAAAAATCGTGTAAATCTGGAGCAGGGACTGACGAGATTTATAAACCTCGTTTATGGTACTTTGAGTTGTTGAGTTTTTTATACAATCAAGAAGTACCGAAACCATCTACATCGAATATAGATGATGACGAAAATGAGGTAAGTTTTTATTTATGAAAAAATATTTATTACTTAATTATATTACTCGAATACAAGTCCTGTATTTTGACATTAATGAACAAAATTGTCTTGCCAAGGAACTTTCCCTTCAGTTACAAAATACGTCATAAATTGACTTCTTATCTGATTTGCTGTTTGAATTGTACGGCCTTGTGTAGTTCTTTGTAATGGTTCAAGTGTTGAGTCCTTTGTTGTGAATCCTGACGTTATCGTACCTTCCTCATAATGTTCACTATCGAAACATTCTGAAGGAGCGTATGAATTAAGCGATGATGACATCAAATAATTATGCAAAGCACAGGTTGCTCTTACGACTGACCCAATAGTTTCAGGCGACATATTCATTTGTGTTCTGTAAATTCTGAACCTCGCCGCTAGTATACCAAAAGCGTTTTCGACTATACGGCGTGCTCGCGATGTCCGATAATTATATATCTTCTTAATTCTACTATCTAAGTCATTTTGCCGAAATGGCTTCATCATGTCCTTTCTTAGAGGAAACGCGTCATCAGCTACAAATACATATGGCAGTATTCGTGGACTATTATGTAACCTTTCTTCTGTAGGAATATTTAACGCCTTTTTTTCAAGTTTTTCATAAAATTTTGTATTCAACAATACTCCGCCATCGGAAACTCTTCCATTTGTCCCGAAATCAACTAACAGGAATCTGTATTTTGCATCAACGATTGCTAGTAATACCATACTGTGTCTATGTTTATAGTTATAATAAAACGAGCCACTGTTACTTGGGGGCACGATTTCAACGTGCTTGCCATCAATAGCACCTAAACAGTGAGGAAAGTTCCACTTCTGCTCAAATTCTCTCGCTATTATTCTCCACTCTTCTTCTGTTTTTGGAAACTGTAACAAAATGAGTACATGATTAGTATAGTAATTTCAGGAATATAATAGTTCTTCTATTTTACAGACGCAGTCAACCACCGGCATCGGCTCAACGAGCTACGATTGTCCAGACAGCGATCGAGACACACCAACACTGGCCTATTCCGACAACGAATCAGACACACCGACCCCGGCAAACCGTTCTGACAGCGAACGAGCTACATCAATCTCTGGTCGTGTTCGGCCAAGACCAAAAAAATATACATTAACTGAAGAAGTACTTAAGTCCGTAAATGATCATTTTAAAAGGCCTAAACAACCCGATAATCGTTTTGAGGTTTTTGGCAAAAATGTTGGGATGAAACTACAAGAGTTACCAAAAGAACAGAGAATTATAGCAGAAAAAATAATTAATGAAACTCTGTTCTTGGCTGAAATGGGTAGCTTAACTATATCACACACTGTAAGAAAATATGATGACTTTGTAAATACTAGTTTTTCCACACAGCCACATATTCAAAACTTTTCCTCTCAGCCACTCATACAAACCCTTTCCACTCAGCCACAAATTCAAAACCTTTCCACTAAGTCACACACTCAGTCACACACTCAAGTCATTTACATTCAGCCACACACTCAAAATCTTTTCACTCAACCACACACTCAAATCATTTACACTCAACCACACACTCAATCATCAATGGAATTTACATCACCAGTAGAACCAGACCATACACAATCTGATAATACAGTTACTTCCTATTTACGTAATTTTAATGATGAATAAAAAAGTAACTTATTCGTAAAATGTTCTTCAATACGTCCTAAAAGTTTAATTAATATATAATTTCTTGATTAATACAGTATTTTTATTCCTTACCTTTAAGTAATCTTTCCGTAGAACCTCGTACAGAGCATCACAGGTTTCAGGGATTATTTGGCTAAGAGCGTGCGGTGATATTATTGTAGAAAACTTCATACATTGGTAGGAACGTCCTATGGCTAGAAATCGCAGTGTAGCAGTTAATCTTTCATGAGGACTTATAGCTTCTCTCATTACAGTATCTTGTTTCTTTATTAGTGGAGAAACTAAAGCCAGCAGATTTAAATATGCCTCTTCATTCATCCTTAAATAGTTATGCCAATCTTGTGGAGCGAATTTCAACTCGCATAACAAGTTGGTATGAGAAAATTGCTTCCTTTTCATGAGCCAGTCTTTACACCATAGACTCCGCTTCTTTTTTTTCTTTAAACACATAACCAGGCCTAATATAGCAAGTGCGTCATAATCTTCCATTGTTAACATGTATCTTGCGCGAGCTTCTGCGGAGAACTGCCCGATCGACGTTGATATCGGAGGCGTGTGGAGGCACTAGGAACGTTCGAATTATCTGCACAGTCTGAAATCGCTACGATAAATCGTTACGTATGTATGAGGCTTTATTTAACCGGTGAGAACCTAAACATCATCGCTAAGCGTCTTTTAATTTCATTCAATTGGTACCGTGTTCCTCTTAGTTGAATCGATAATTGTATCGATGAATTGTCAAATTAGCGATTCAGTATAAGTTACTATTTTAAAACCTTTTTCCAACCGATTTGTCATTTGGATCTTCTTATTAGTTTGTGGACAGTGTTCGAGGCAAGTTCGAGGATTATAAAATATTGTTTCTATAGTGGAGTTCTCAGCCGTCAATTAGCGTGAAAAAAATATTATATTATTGAGAGATAAGGAGAATTCTGTGATTGAGAGGTAAGTGCTCAATAACTTAGAATGCATAGTGTTCGTAATGATAATTGTATTTACGTATTATTGGTGCTATGGCCTAGCTCATTTGAATCTAAATAAATCTTTTGTTAATAACTTTTAGAATACGAAAGAAACACCCGTGCGAAATTTCAGCTCCCTATGTTTTTTTTCGTAATTGTCGGATGGAGCAGTATATTTTTATGAATCAGAGGAAAGCTATGTACTACTTACAATTCTCTTTGTCAGTCTGTAATGGATTCGAAATAGTGGTTGCTTCGTGTGGTGTAATTGTGGTGGAGCTTCGTTTAGTTTAATTAATACCATACCTATAATAAGCGTGTGTCTTGGTTTCAGATGTCGAGACGAATTACTCTTGTTAGAGTTCATGGAACAAGGTAACGTTAGCGTTATCTCTAAGCGACATAATAGATAAGCCTTAAGAGAGCAGTTTGACCCTTTTGTCGATTTGGACGAAAGGGATTTCATGAAACGCTACAGACTATCTAAAGATTTGGTACTCGATTTGTGTGAAGAAATAAGGCCTCTAAAATCTACAGACTTGTCTGTTGAGAAAAAGGTAAGAGACATGACAATCATGGATTGATTTATGAAGTGTACAAAATCATGAAGGTAACTTAAGCTTAGTAAGTAGGGTAGGTAGATAAGCAATACTAGTTACCTTGGCCAAAGTAAAGTATCCTAGGAAACACCTACGCACTAACTTGATTGCCGACCAATCAGTCAACATCACATTATTTTTTTGATGTAAGCAATATGTATGATAAAACAATTACCCCTACTACCTATTACCCTATAAAATTTATACCTGTAGATTTTTCCTGGTTTTCATTAATTGTATTTTTATAGGTCTTAACTGCACTGTCCTTTTATGCAACTGGCTCATATATACTGGCCTACTGGTGACATCAGTGCACACTGTTTGGCTCAACAGACGGTCTCACAGGTCCTTGCAGAGGTTAAAGCCTGCCTCAACTCATCAGAAATGAGAAAAAAAAAAACTAAAACAGCAGCAGAAAGGCATAATATTCGGACAAGGCAAGTTTACATGAAAATCTATTTTAACTGTCTACTTGCTATGCTTTATCTTTTCTCCGGGCTCCTTTTCCCAGGAATGGAAAAAATAAAAAAAAGTTAGCATTTATTCATTGGCATCTAATTTCTTAGTAAGAATTTATTATTGCTATTATTAAAGATTTTATGAAAAACGACATGCCACGAGTTTTGGGTTGTAATGACTGCACCCATGTTGCCATCGTTCGACCAAATGACCACGAGGAACGGTATTACTGCAGGAAAAATTACCATTCCTTGAATATTCAATTGGTAAGAACAACATAGGGACCTAACTAACTTTTGTTTACTTTCCAAATATTACTTTACCGCAACTTTGTTCGGGCAGTATACCGGGATTAAATGTAGCCTATTTGGTAATCCAGGGTATAAGTCTAAATTTATAAAAAAAAAACATCCAAATCCGTTCAGTCGTTTCAGCATGAAGGAGTAACAAACGTCCTTACAAACTCGCTGAATGCGAAGAACGGATACAAGATTTAATTAAGAAAGCAGAACAAGGTTTTTCTTTGTTAGATATTTATTTGGTTGAAGACAATATCTACATTTGCAAGTTACAAATGCATTGCTATAAATGCGAATTAAAAATCTGTGAGTCTTTTGGGGTTTACAGCAGTGTAGAGACATGAATGCAAGTAAGCAGTTTTGTAGAGCGACTGTCCGAGCGCCACCCTCCGCTGCAGTCGTCTCCCAACCGCGACCCGAGCCGTAACGGTGTAATACCATTCAAAATAAATACATCTAATAATTTCTGGACTTTATATTTGTCGCTGTCCAGCATAATAAGAAATAGACAAGTAATAAGATTGAACCTCCTTCAGAGTAATATATAGGTTCAACATTGGTGACCCCGTGGTTAAACAGTAACATTTTCGTATATCCCGTGGTTGATAGAACATTTTTAAAGTGACTATAGTTAAATAGTTATTCGAAATGTCTACACTTCAAGTCAAGTGAGGGACCTAGCAAGGGGAATGATCCCGGACGAGACCCTTCGAATTCTGTGGCAAGGTCATCTGCCGCAGGCGGCGCGTGCGGTATTGGCTGTGACGGACGCCTTGGACATGGCAAAATTAAGTGCCATCACCGACATGATTGTGGAGACGACTCGGCCTGCGCAGATGTCGGAGATAGCGCAGGTGAGGTCTCCGTATAGGTTCAACAGCAGTATCCGATTGCAGAGCTGAAGGACTTAATAGCGCAGGTGAGGTCTACATATAGGTTCAACAGCAGTATCCGATTGTAGAGCTGAAGGACTTAAAACTGAAATTTTAAATACGATTTAAGAATATGGAATTGGTTTGACTAAATGTAGAGGACAGGGTTACGATGGAGCAAATGTTATGTCGGCTGTTTATGGAGGATTGCAAACCCTAATAAAAGAGCATGCTCCGAATGCCGATTATGTTCATTGTGATGCGCACGCATTAAATTTAGTTTTAAACGATGCTGCGAAACATGTTCGTGAAGTGTCGACTTTTTTCGATAATTTAGCAAAAATATATACTTTTTTTTGGAAATAGTATACAACGCTGGGCAATGTTAAGTGACGATACATCTGAAAAATATTTAATTACCCTTAAAAAGGTATGTCCTACCAGATGGTCTTCAAGGAACGACGCTTTATTAGCGGCAAAGAAAAATTATGATGTATTATACATGAAAACTTCGTACAAACTAAATTTAATTTCGAAAAAAAAAGATGAACGTTAAGAATGTAAAAATATAATTAACATTTTAGAGAGTTATGATTTCTTAGTGCTTGTCACATTTTTTTCTTCGCTATTTGAAATCATTAATCCTGCTTCTAAAGCTCCACAGCATGAAAATAATGACTTACAGAAAACTAGTATTTTATTAAGAAATCTTTTGACTCTTTTCAAAAAGAAACAAAATTCATTCAATAGTTTGCTAAATGAGTCCAAAGATGTAGCAAAAGAGTGGATAGTAAAAACTGTTTTTAAAAACAAAAGGCGAAAGATAACGAAGCCTTTTTTTTAATGAGTTATCACAAGATGAGAGAATTTCAAACCCGGAATCCTATTTCAAAGTCAATGTCTACTATCGCTGTTTAGATATATTAAATTCTCAAACTAAAGAAAAAGAGGTATTAAACGCTGCCGGAAAACTGTCGGCTAAATACAGTAAAGACATCTCAGTTAATCTTTATGACCAATTAAAGGCTCTAAAAACATGCTTAAAGTCTGAAATTCAAAAAATTCATTCCATTAAGGAACTCATTGAATTATTGCTGATAAAATTCAATAGTCTTGCATCCAGTTTTCCGGAGGTAATAACAGCATGCTTTTTATTCTTGACCCTTCCAGTAACAACCGCAACTGCTGAAAGAAGTTTTTCAAAATTAAAACTGATAAAAAATTACCTAAGAATTTCGATGGGACAAGAACGCCTGTCAGACCTGTCACTATTGTCCATAGAGGCAGAAACTTTAGAAAAACTAAAGTCATCATCATCTATAAATGATTTAATAAATCAGTTTGCCGAAAAAAAGGCAAGGAGAGTGTATATTTGATTTGAATTGTTTGTAAAATTTTTGGAAAAAGTGACAGATAGATAATTATGATAAATAAATATTTCTTTTAATTTTATGCACCAAACAAATTTTTATACGGGGCCCCGCCAAGGCACGCTACGCTTTTGAGCAAAACTCTCAGTACGAATTGGAGGAATCTGAACCACACCTTGCCGTTGTACGCCTTGTAATCCGATGGTGGAAGGGAGAAGGAGGAATTACGTTATGCAATTCCATGGCACACTCACCGAAATGTATCCTGTAAAGAACCGCTGTTCTGGAAGAGGTCTGTCTGTATGTAATAAGTAGCTTTGCTTTGCTGTACCCTGTAGTGCAAGATAAAGAGCTGATGATAAAGTAGCTTTACACCTTTAAAATATTTATTTATATTCATCAGTTTAAATAGGGCCCCAATAGTTATTTTGCACCAGGGCCTTTGGTTACCTAGCTACGCCACTGTGTCTATTAAATAAATAAATATTACATACCAGCGTGTGTAACTGCAAGTGGTGGCACTTACCAAGCCAGGGGAAAACTTATAAGTCAAGTTTTAAATATAAGACGTAAGTACCAAAAGCTTGGTGTGCTTGCAGTAAAAAAGAAACCGCAATAACGGCCCATCTCTCTCATAAAGTACATCACGTTTGACCATAGAAGATGATAATTGCACTGATGACGTTGAAAACATAGAAGAGTAACTCCTATGGCTACATCACAGCTCCGACCCTTGGTACATAGTGGAGAGTAAATGGAAAGATACTCTACGAGTACGCCTACAATAGTTAAAAAATAAATCTTCAGAAGAGTATTTGTCGGAATTTCCATCACTGAGAAAACCACATGGTATCACTTTGGTAATAATATTTTTCTTCATTATCTTTTAAGTAAAATTTAGTCTATCAGAATCAAAAACCGCAATGTCCATAAAAAAGGAAAAATTAGTTGTCTATGTCGTAAAAACCTACTAATTACAAGAAAGAAAGAAGAATTATTTTATCGTCGTTTGCAATGTGATCGCTACACCCATTGTCATGTAGCCAGTTAAAATATTCTGAAGATATTCCTTCAGTAATCATCACTTCGACATTGAAACCTGCTGTACTGTCGTTACCTGGTCCTTGTATTTGTATTTTTTGGTATTGTTGTTGATAACCACGTCCTCGGTAACCTCGTCCACCACGATGATATCTTGTATAGTTTCCACGATAATTCCTCAAAGATAATTTTTCAGGTAGTGCCAACAATAAATAGTGTAATATATCTTCTTCGGTTACGAATTCTCCAGTACTCTCCTACTCATAGCATTTTCTCTCCTTTCTTTCGATAAATTAATCAATACTTTTACCCAATACACAGGATCCAATGCTGTGAATTGATGTTGTGAATTTGATGTAAGATGCCAACCAGATTGACGATAATCGGCACTATCAGTCTTCGATCCAAATAATTGCCAAAATATTATTGAATCGGGTTGTATGATGCAATAGTTATTGTCAATACTTAACGGGGTTAAACCGCGAACTCGTCAGCCGGAGCAAAGGAGTTGTATGCAGTGCATGCGGTTCTTCTTGAACATTCATATAACCAACCAACTTGTGCCAACCATGTAGATAATTTGTCAATATCCCATATTGGTGTCTTATCTCCTTTTGGTCTTGACAATTAGCTATTGATTTCATGACCAGTAATACAAGAGGATGAGAGCTTAAAGTTTTGCATTTTTCAAGGTCACTTTGGGTAGAAACCACAGGTTTGTGAAGACAAATGGATCTATATGAAAAATTTTGTTTTTGATGCAAGTCAACAAGAAAGCGAGCTAGTTCAGATCCTGACGGAGAAGTAGAGCTTACTTTATTCTCATAAGCCCATTGATACCATCTTTTCAAAGCTGGTCAATATGAATTTCTAGTAGATGTACGCCAGCTTGATTTCAACAAATTGATTTGATCATAAGACCAGTTTGTTAATGATTTGCTCCACCCCCACATTTCCAAATCTCCATCGACATTTCGTGAACCTGCGGCGGCGCCCGCGCAGTTACCGTGTCTATTAGAACTCCCTTCAGATACAGGACTATTACTTGAGGTTATATCGCTCTGTGCCTGGAGTCGGGTCTCCAGAAAGCTTTTTCTCACATTGGATCAGGAGCAAAATGACTTTCGCGTGATTAAGCTGTGTTAATAAGCAGGCGAACAGGAAGGCGGGTGGAAATACCTATGCAAGTGAATAGTTCCACGTTTGACTTAGAGCGTCGTAAAATATTGCGTTTCTGTTCGTTCGATCTAGAGTTGCATAATGAGGCACTTCGTGGGCGTTTTTTGAAGCAAATAAATCTTTTTGAGGTGTTCCCCAAAGAGCAAAAAAATTCGGGGTTATGTTGAGATGAAGATGCCATTCTGTCGTAAGTTTTTTGACGTGTCAATCGATCGATTTCGGAGTTCATTTGTCAAAATTTTGAACAATTTGTCTGTTAACTTGTAGAGGGTTTTCAATTTTGTCCGATTGGACTGCAATCGTCGAATGTGGTATTAAATAGGCTTGTCTTTGAATGGCTTTGTAAATTGCTAGCATTTCTTTTAGGTGGGAGGCCCCGAGGCGATGGTCGTTAGGTGATGATACAAGAGGTAGATGTATCTCTGAGTTACATTCTTTAACCACGAGTTTATTTCCCTTATGGCTCCCTGTGATATTGGACACTGGTGCAGATGATTTCCCCTGAGTAACCCATGCCAGAAAAAAAAAACAGATTTCGGTGATTTAACCGACCTGTCGTGACAAAAACTTGCAAAATTTAGCATGCCTATCAAACTGCATCTCTTTTACGGCCGATCCCAATATCGAATCCTCGATTGGAGGATCGGTTCAATCCGAGGTCGAATGCGATCTCCCGATCGATCTCCAGTCTGCGTCCCAATAACAACGAATAGCAAACATCGATCGATTTTAACGATGGATTGCCGATCGATCTGTTTTGAGAAGTTCCCTCCCATACGTTCCAGTTTAAGCAGACTCCATTATGAATGCGTTATTAACCTACTAATTAATCTAGAAAATATGCATACTTTTGTGTTTTTACGTAGTAATCAGTTATTCATATAGCACGAACTTTTGATAAAACACAGTAAATTCATGTATTTTGACAAAATAAATACCAAACAAGTTGTAATCATAAACCTACACCACACTCCCGATCCCTATTTGTTGAGTACAGAGCGTAATCGTATTCTGAGCGAAGAAATGTATCAGTGTCAGATTGGACGCTCTTCTTTCTTGTTTGTTTGTGCTAGAAACTCGGTGAAGTAAAACTGTGAAAATTAAATTAAAACATCAAAAAATTACTACATATTTATAATTACCATGGAAAGTGCGACGGCCTAGCAAATACTAAGTTTCAGCTTAATTGGATGAACGGTTTATTATTACTTGTTATATTTGCGTAACACGTTACAAACAAACACACCGACATTAGTCTATATAGGTATATATATGCATTTATTATGTACATTATGATATCTTTTTAACCTGTTTTTATTTCTAGGTTTCGGGCAAACCTCTGACCAAAGAGGAAACAAAAATATTATTATCATTCATTGAAAGGAGCAAAATAATTTACAACAAGTCAACAAATGCAACTACAATGAAGATGAAAAATGAGGAGTGGAAATGCATAACAGATACATTTAACGCTGTGGTGACCACATCCTACCCGACTCAGCAATTGCGGTTGAAATGGGAAAATCTCAAAAAGAATTCCCGTAAACGCAATAAACAAATACGTATGAACAACATAAAGGTCAGTTGTACAAATAATTTTAATCTTCATCTTTTATTGAAGTGGCGTATTTTTCTTTTTAACGCTACTGCTTTGACATGACACAGTTACCTATATGCCCTTAGATTTATGAGAGATAGATATATCCCAATGCAGCACAAGCTCTAACTAAAAAGTCTTTATTTTTTTATTATGGCAGCGGTGGTCCCTCCTACAGCCCTCCAGATAATGTGTTGCACATGGTGGCTGCTTTGTTGGGCAGAACAAAAGACGGGTTCATTATAGCTTATGGTGGTGATGCGGAACAGGTGCCGGAATATGTCTATAATGTTGGTGGTGGTGGTGATGAGAGTGACGCTGGTTTCGAGGGCGTCACGGCCTTGGAGTATGTCCCAACATCCATTGTATTTAATGGGGCTGAGGTATTGGAAGAGTTTGTGGTCACAGACAAAGAGGCTGGCTTAATGACAACACCTAAGCCAAAGCAATTTCTCCTTACTCTTAGAGCCAGTGGTAATATATATTTATATATATATATATTTTATGCTTATTGGTGGAAAACATGCAGACGAGCCACCTGATGGTAAGTGATAACCGTCACCTATGAATAGCTGTAACACCAGGTGCATCACTGATATGTTGCTAAGACTCTTAACAGCCCTTTTGAAGAAGACCATGTTGAAGTCATTCAGAAATATGAACACACCCGGCCAAAAGCCGAACTCTACTACTATGCATACGAATTTGCAGGCATCAGCTAGTCAGTGATAATGGCTTACTCCAGAAATCCCCTAATTTTAATTTTAATCTTGCAGGTTTCAAAAGACAACCCAATCCTGATGAGAACCGAGCTGCAAGAAACCAGCGGAGCCAGCGCCTTTAGCGGAATATTATAATATTAAAGCAAAAATGATAGAAGCTAATTTAGAAAATATATTGTTATAAAATAAGAAATTTAAAAACTTCAGCATATAGACTGACAAACTTTTTTGTTTTAAAACTAGGTAATTTTTTTATTAATTGTTAGTTTTACTAAGAATTTAAATGTTTAGTTAGATTACTATGTACATATACTTTTTGTAGGTAATCAGTTGGCTGATATCTTAACGAAACCGTTGCCAACTTTGCGTTTTTCGGCGTTGACTGAAAAACTTGGGCAACTGTAAATAGCGTATGTCAATGGTGAATGATGACTTGTAAATATGTAAATACGATATTACTTTTGAAATTCGATCGATTTTGAAATTGAAATAAGTTGATTAATTGGTTCTTATGATTTGGTTTGGTTAGGTTTTTCCACATCTTGCGCAACACGTGTTGGACCAAGATGGTTGTACTCCCAGACAGAGTAGGAAGGTGTGAAGTGTTATTTTAATTGTAAATTATTTTCGGGTAATGTATTTTAGGGAAAGAGATTAATTTTTGAGCCGTGTTGAAATAAGATATCAAAAATTTATTGGTGTCACTTTTTAGTTTGAGAGTCTTTCTCTTTCGTACGTATTATTTACAATGATTAATAAGAGCCCTTTGTTCATATCATATGGCCCGGTGAACACACGTCATTTGGCGTATTGATAGCTATACATAATTTAAGATGTATTTAATTATTTAATAGATACTTAACATTTCCGATTCCCGTTTAGAAAAATATTATTAATTTAAACATGTCATGAATGTTTGAGGAGAATTTATTTTTACGGATGTGGCAATACTGATTATATAGATTGCGGGTAGGAAAACTGAACGTACACGTAGGTTTTATAAATCGCTCGTAAGCATAGTTTAATCTGTTTCTGATGTAGGTATGCAGATACTTAAAAAATAGATAGTCTTATCACTTAAATCTTCAACACTTTGATCACTAACCTTACGCTCATCAAGCTCTCGATACTTTTTCGATACAGGAATATAAGCACTGGCTGGGTATTTACAGGAACAATAGAAACAGGAACTCTCTGACCTTGTAAAATCCTTAAGCGTTTCGATTCTAGCCGGAACAGACAGGCGCGGTGGTCCACTTCGAGAGAAATCTCCTCCTCGCAATCCCACTTCTGAAGTGAAAGCTCGACCTTCACTTCAGAGTGCTGCTGGGTGTCGTAGATCACCTGTATTCCTCGATCTAATAATTATTTCTCTGCCCGATCAACCATTTTATCCTCTTGGTAAGTCCGAATCTCCGCTTCAGTTTTCCTACCCGCAATCTATATAATCAGTATTGCCACATCCGTAAAAATAAATTCTCCTCAAACATTCATGACATGTTTAAATTAATAATATTTTTCTAAACGGGAATCGGAAATGTTAAGTATCTATTAAATAATTAAATACATCTTAAATTATGTATAGCTATCATTCGACCTTCACTTCAGAGTGCTGCTGGGTGTCGTAGATCACCTGTATTCCTCGATCTAATAATTATTTCTCTGCCCGATCAACCATTTTATCCTCTTGGTAAGTCCGAATCTCCGCTTCAGTTTTCCTACCCGCAATCTATATAATCAGTATTGCCACATCCGTAAAAATAAATTCTCCTCAAACATTCATGACATGTTTAAATTAATAATATTTTTCTAAACGGGAATCGGAAATGTTAAGTATCTATTAAATAATTAAATACAGTACTCCCCCTCGAAAATTTCATTAACCTTCTCCTGTATCTATAATCTCGTTCCCTAAGGCATCCAAGTAAAAAGAGCTTTGAAACCGTGTTCAAACGCTTTGTTTTGCCTAATGAGTGCCGCAAAGCATCGTGCGGTGTGTGCCAAAATATAAAAGGTATCATAAGGTTTTAGTTCATCGTTAACTTCCAGATCAACAAACAACTGGTCAACAACTGACCAGTCGTCAGAACCAAACCTTTGAATTTCCTTTAATCTGTGTTAATTGTCAGTCGACGTTTTTGAGACACTAGGCTCCTTTGTCGAGGTTTTGAAATCAAGTGAAAACACATTCACTCGGATGGGCAGCGTTCGGGAAGTTGCGTGATATCTTCTGGTCGAAAATTCCGCAGTGTCTGAAGACAAGGTAGGACAGCGTAGGTAGGCCTCCCACTAGGTGGAAAGACAACATTTTGAAGGTGGCGGGTAACCGGTGGATGCAAGTTGCAAATTGTCGTTCAGTGTGGCGGTCTATGGGGAAGGCTTTTGTTCAGAAGTGGACGTCTTCAACCTGTTGATGATGATGATGATCAAAACATATTACCCGCATTCAGCTTGTGATCACTTTTAGCAGCGTCCGCCCCCACGACCGCAACCAATACTAGCCGCGGCTCCGCCGCCCCTGGGCACACCTCCAGCTCGTGCTGCGCGGTTTCTTCCACGCAGCCGCACTGGTGGCACATCGGGGTCGCCTTCCTCCAGGTCACGTTACACAGGTACCTCCCAAAGCATCCATGCCCCGATGGACCCACTCCGCGAGTACGGGCCGAACCGTTTCGAGAAATCGAATGGCTCCGGCCCCCCTCCGCAAATCCACGACCAACCGCCTGCTCCAGGACTCCAGAGCAGCATCCCTGGCGTCCGTCCTCCATCGCTGAACCTCGCATGGCATAGGGCGAAGGTGCTCCTTTCGTGCCTGCGCCCTGTGCCAGAACACCGAGGAGAGGACCTCGGCCTCTAGGTCCCACGGAAGGGACCCGGCGAGTACGCAGGCCACCTCGTGTGAGAACGTGCGGTAACTCCTGCACACTCTCACTGCGATGACCCTCTGAGCTCCCATTCCCACCCTTGAGATTCGGGAGGAGACAGCTCAGCGCACCCGCTTTCCCCACGAAACGTATTGATATCAAGTATAACTTCTCTCGAGAGCAGATTGAGAAAAATTTAATTAAATTACATTCCTACAGTTAAGCAGCTGGCAGACGTCTTGACGAAACCGCTGCCTTTCAAACACTGAGAAGTAAAATGGTTGTACTTTAACAGTGTATGATACAAATGTATCTTAAAATTAATAAGCGTGTAATATTTTTTTTTGTTGTATTTATTGATTATTGAAATGAAATAGGATTAGGGTTTTCTGGGTTTTCCTTAATCCTTGCAACGAATGTTGGACCATATTGTATTCTCCCAGTAAATACTTGGAAATGCATGTATTCTATTTAGTTAATTTCAATTGATTTTAATTTTGTTAGCGATTCATTTTTGAGGGGACGTGTTGATTTAATTTGTGTATATTTGCAAAAATTAATCGTTTCTAAACGAGTTTATTTATGAACGAAATAGAACCGCGATCTTAGTTTTGTCGACCTTAGTTTGGTCTGTCACCTCTATGAAAATTACTATTTGCATCACTTCCAAATATATAAAAAATAAGGATAATACATAGCAAGCTAATTGTTTAAATCCTTAAATATGTGTTTTATGATGCCCACAAATATTAAATAAACTAGAATATCAAAACAGTAGTACTTTGTTTCTTTTTTGACAATTTGTATTGTCTTCAAGAAAGTAGTTCGGTGTCTTATTTGGAAAAAAATATGTATAGTATGTATTGTAAAAATATAATACTTATTATGTTATCTGTTTTTACTTCGGTTTTTTATTATTATTATTATATATGTACATACATACCTTTGAGAAGATAATTCGCTTATAACTCTTCTACTTGAAACAACAAACTATACGTCACAGCCAAAGCACTGGTGAATACGCCAAATTGTCTTGCGTCGAAGGTGCAACGTTTCGCTCAGAGCGGGAAATTCAATTTTTCTTGGGTTTTTCGTCAATTACAGCTTAATCACTCATCTTGAGTTCATGAAAACGAATTTTGCGACAATAAATAGGTCTCATACCACCTACTCCACACACATCCCGCAAACTTCACCCCGCACGATCAACAAGACCTCACACAACATTTGCTCAGCTACAAAAAGAAAATAATGAAATTTTGCAAGTAAAGTTGCTTTCACTCACTTAGTGCTTATACTGTTTGTATTATTTTAAAATCTGTATTCATTATTTTATCTTTCAGAATATAGTATCATTGACGGGTGAGAGGGGTGAGCTCATGCGGATACAAAATAGGCTGATGGCAGAAGCGAATGCTATCGCTAAAAGAAATAGGTAAAAAAATTGCATATAACTCTAGTATTTGCTCCTGTAGAACTCATGTTGAGAAGCCTTGGACACAATGCCCCATTGTGTTTTCCAAAAGTCTCGCAATGTGCACATTCTATCTTCTTATTACATTGGGCTATTTGATGTCCGATTTGGAGGCAGCTATAACAACGATTTTTCAACTTTAATCTTCTTTCATGGAGCGTTGCTACACGTTTACAAACTTTTGAACAAGTTTGTATAGATATCAATAGTATATACGGAAGAGATTTTTTATAAAAGTCAGTATGGTTAACACCAACAATAACGAGGAAGAAGTTATCATAACGCAGAATGGGGCAAACAAAGCGGATTTCACCTCATTGGAAGACACTGTGAGGAATCACAGTCAATTAGCATATGTTATCATTGCGATATTGATATTTATCATAATGGAATGGATGTTGTGGAAAAATATGAAAATAAATTTTCATTTAAGTAAATAATTAATAATGTATGTATTACGTAACATAAAATAGTATTTAACAACGTACAATAGCAAGAAGTAAACATGAGGCTAGGTATATCGGTGTATTGTAAAGCCACACACAGGTATTTGCTATCGTGGCCTTACTGTTATTTTATCAATGTTATGATTTAGATAGGTAACGAGTGTAACATGAGTATATTATCTAATGTTTTGACGCGTTAATAATAATGTAATAAAGATTGTTTTTGTGTGTCTCTTGGGAAAACACATTTTTAAATTTATGTGTCAAGTTTAGTTTAGTAACGTTTTCAGGTTTATGTATTACCTTTGTCAAAGAGAAGAAATATTTTTCAGGTTTTTTTTTTGTTTTTAATTATGGTGTTAATTTTAAGATATTTTTTTGTAAAGGGGGGAATATTGTAGTTGTGTGCGTCATAATGCTGAGTAGATAAATTAAGTAGAACAGAAGCGCATCGCTCAGTCGTCCTCACCTCACCGTCGTGACATGTAAATTGTGATTAGAATTAATCGTGCATATGAATTCTGGACTTTTACTACATATCGGACTGGGGAACTAATAGGCAAAATATGAAGATCATCTGGAGTCAGAGGTAAAGCAATCATTTCTCCTAAAAATCCATTATTATGTCCACCGTTTACTCCACAATTATTTCCTTGTTTGAAATTCCTTCTCTGTACTGGTGTAAAATCTTGTCGTTTATTAAATCCTTTATTTCTTGCAATAAATTGGTTGATTTGTTGGATTGCGTAGTATTTCTTGCTTTGTATGCGAAGTTTCCACAGTATAATGGTCTTTTTTCATTTGATGGTTATCTGTAATCCGGCTGGTATCTTCTCTGGCAGATATTATGATTTCCAATTGTTTTCTCTTGTCTTCCGTGGTCTCTGTTTTCAATGCTAACTTCATTTCATACATCACATCCTCTGGAAACTTTTCTATTATAAGGAAGAGCAGAGGTTTGTGACTAGTGTCTTCGCCCAGCGAATTTAATAATCTAAGATGCCTTTTAATTTCATTTAGAGCTCTTCTACAATCAGCCGCAGTTTTATCTGCGGTGTTGATTGCAAACAGGGCAGCATAATGCGCATCAATTATTTGGTTTTCTTTTCCAAAACGTTATTTTAAGGTGGTCACAGCAATAGAATAGTTTTTATTTGTCATTTCCAAGCTTTCAACGGCCCCTTTCGCTATTCCTTTCAGGGATGATTTAAGGTTTTTCACGGTTGCAGGATATAGTGACCAGCTTAGAGGCATTTACTGGACAAGAGATTCATTGTCAGAACAGGATATACAGGAAGCGGAAATTATTTACAAAAAATTTGAAAGTTTCAACACACGTTTCTCAATGGAATTCACTAACTATAAAGTAGTTAGTGAATGTGTTAGTGAAAGTAGAAGTGACAATAGATGCTACAAATACTAATATCTTTACTGTTCACATTAATTTTGACACAAACATTTTGCAAGGAGTTATCAAATTGTGTGGTTAGTTTTGTATAATTAATACTTTTGTGAATAATAATCGCAACACCGTTGTGATCATTTCCACAATCATTACGTTCTACATTGTAGTGCCTGATAGAGAAATTTTGGTGTGTTTTAAACCATATTTCTGATATTATTGCAATATGTATGTTATGTGTATAGAGGTAGGTAATTGATAAATATGTGCTTATTACTATTTAGACTCTGAGCGTTCCACTGTATAATGTTGAAATTATCCATTATAGGGGAGGGGGGAGTTACTGAGAGTTTTTTGCAGTCTCTTTAATGGACCCCGAATTTATAGGAACATCTTTGTTGTTGATAATTTTCATTATTGTCTCGACCAATATATTGATGAATGTTTCTGATTTCATGAGATTATTTACTTGTACGTCGAGTGATCTTGCAGTCAATTTTGGGATGATTTTTCGTTGAATAATTCTGAGTAGGCAGGCGACCCTGATTTTACTTTATTTTCTTCAATTTTCTTATTTTTAATGGGACATGATGCGGATATGGCAATGTGATTACCCTTACAATTAACACATTTGGATTTTTCAGGGTCAATCTGACAATTTTTATAGTTATGACTTCCAGCACACACTGAGCATACTTCAGCGTTTCTACAAAACTTAGGGATGTGTCCAAATTTCATGCATTTCAAGCACTGCTTCACTGGAGGAATATAAGCACGTAATTCGTGGCGCCAAGAATCTAGGTAAATATGTTCTGGCAAGTTGGTTGAGGCAAAGGTTACTGCTACTGTCTGTGTGGGAGCAAAGGTGTTAACACCTCCATCGCTCCTTATTTTACGCATAAAACGCCTTACTTGTATTACATTTTTAGAGCTGGAGAATCAAGGAGGAAATCTGTTTGTTAGACATTTCAACGGGCACCGAGGTTAGAACTCCGGTTGTCTCAGTATCACCAGCGGGTATGGTTGCCTTGAAAGACAATTGTTCCAGAAGTTTTCTATTCGAAGAAGAGAGTATTTTAGAAGTTCTATTTTTAAGGAACGTGTTGGCATTTTAATTAAGGTAGGTGGATCTCTAGACGACTCCCAATAAAACAGCTTTCTTCTTATAATAAGGTTCTGTATTTCTGTAGTACTTGACTATACAAACGGTGAGCCGAGCGTCGGCCATCCACACCGGATGCGGACGCAGCATTCATAGACAATTAAACTTTATAAATATGAAGTTGCCATATGTAAATACTTCTAATTAACAGTTTTTTTATTATTAATGTAAAATATGTGTTTCATTACAGGTGCTTATTGGTAGACAAGAAGTTGCATTATTAACCATTAGTTGCTGCAAGAATAACAAATGCATGCTGTGTCTTCATAATATACACACAGAGCACACATCCCCTACGCTCCATTACCGGCAGATGAAGCGGCTCGCGAGCGCAGGCTGACCGACGGTGGCGCTACCCCCGGAGCGGGGTAGGAGCAGTGTGGCACATGCGGAAACACCAGCTAGCGCTCATACAGCGCTTGTAAGCAGATACGGCGATATCATCCTAATGTTGCAAGCATTGTGTAGGCAGTGTATTTTTAAGACTGGCATATCTATATTATGGTAACTTTAATCTTTATAGATAATTTAATTATGTGTGTATTTAAAAACAGCCACGAAAGATAAAAAGTCGGTGTAGGAACTAAAATATCAGTATTTGGTACGTCCACAAAAAAAACGTTACGTAAAAAAAACTCTACAGATGCAGGTGATATAGACTTTTCGTATGTAAAAGAGTTACATTCCTTGCAGGAAGAAGAAGGGTTGCGTTTGGGTTGAGACAAAAGCTTCATAAAACAATTTTATTTAGTAACGTTTAATTAACATGTATGTTAAAATAATTAAAAAATTGCAATCATGTTATATTTTATTATTGCCTTGTTGTTATGTTCCTGTCCTATCTACATAATATAGGCCGATTTAAACCAAGCGAGCGAATGCTCATTCTATTCTATATATATTCTAGGTTTCGGGCAAGCCTCTGACCAAAGAGGAAACAAAAATATTATTATCATTCATTGAAAGGAGCAAAATAATTTACAACAAGACAACAAATTCGACTACAAATAAGATAAAAAATGAGGAATGGGAAACGCAATAGCAGATCAATTTAACGCTGGGGCGACCGCATCCTACCCGACTCAGCAATTGCGGTTGAAATGGGAAAATCTTAAAATTAATTCTCGTAAACGCAATACACAAATACGTATGAACAACCTAAAGGTCAGGCATGCAGACAACGCGCGAACGTCAAGTAGAAATAAAACGAGAACTCTTTGTTAACATGACGAACCACAAATTACAAATCATTTTAATCTTACAATAATTCATCTTCTCTTGAAGTGGCTTATTTTTCTTTATAACACTACTGCTTTGACATGACACAGTTACCTATATGCCCTTAGATTTATGAGAGATAACTATATCCCAATGCAGCAAAAACTAATTAAAAATCTTTCTTTTTTATAGTGGTGGCGGTGGTACCTACATCCCTCCTGATGATGTGTTGGACAGGGTGGCTGCTTTGTTGGGCAGTACAGTAATTTCGTCAGTTTTCATAGTAAAAAAAACACCATGTTGGTGGGCGCGTAAAAAGGTGTCTTCGAACGATTAGAACGAGCAACTGGGCTCACTTTGTGTCGGTGCTTCAATCTGGAAACATAGTAAGTAAATCTTTGCTAAAAGTTCAATAAAACTAAATTGTTTCTCCAGTGTCTTTTCTGATTTTATATCAATTAAATTCCAATGTGTGTTTTAAATAATTTCTGCTAGCCTTTTTAGTTGGTTATTAGCTAGGTATAGTTAAATTGTTTCAGCATGGCCAAGTGAATTGAAAGTGACTATTCAGTTAGCTTTGCATATTCAATAATGGTGAGGAAGTGATTTATATTGCAACAGCAGAGCCGGTGGTCGTCAAGGCCAGCGGTTTTGCTGGTTTTAAAAAGACCTAGCTAGCTCCGTATTCGACATATATAATATTATAATTATAATAACTTTAAAGTTTAAAAGATGGTATTGTAAGCTTTTATTTAAGGCCATTTGAGACAAAATGCTGATGCAATTTATTAAAGAAAAACACAAAATAAATTATTGAGCAAAAAGTTTAAGTTTTTTCGTACATTGGAGAAATGCCTTTAGAAAACTTTTATGTGACTTTTAAGTTATCCGGTAACACACTTAGTTACTTTTACGTTACATGCGGTCAATTTCACGGCATTACATTGATACACTTAGCTAAGTGGGCTTATCTTATTCGAGGCGAACGAAAAGTAATGTAAACAATGACGTGATTTATTATGAAATACTTTAAAGGGCTCATTGTCATTTATATTCCAATCAAGGGTGTAAGTCAGTCAGTCTTGCCAAGCCTCAGCCTGGTGCTCAAGGGCGTTCAAGGGCTGATCGTTCGTGGCAGAACTTGGCACACACTTTAAATTCCACTGGTGGTGGTGTTAATAAGAGTCCGGACAACTGGAAAAAGGTATGAACTTTAAAGTGTCTAATATGTAGTCATGTATGTATGCATTTTATAATAATCTCAACACAATTTAAAAGTGATTGTTATTCATAGTTACACTCCGCCTAGACTATAACATTATAAAGTTAAGGTGTGGGCAGATTGGAACTCTAAGACGAAAAACGAGCAATAACAATACGTCGTCATGCTAATGGAAACGGTGGCGGCCGAATAGCAGACTGAATTTAACAGCTTTGGAGGCAAGGGTTTTAGGGGTTTATGGTGCATTAGCGGTGGAGGGACAATCTGAGATAGAAGAGCAGGGATTTGATGTTAGTAGACATAATTCTAACTACCTATAAGTAAAAATAAACTGATCAACAGTAGGTGGAGGCAGCGAAAGGCCATTCCTTGTGGCATTCACTGGAGGAGCTTATGGGCTCAGTAGATTTCTAGGGTGATGATTGTGATATTAAAAGAATGTACCTTTGTGTGATTTTTTCTCAGACAATTCATACCTAATTTTCATTTTTGGATACTTAGCAAAAAAATATTTAATAATACTAATCTAATAAATTATTAATTAACTTTATATTTTTTCGGAGACCAACTACTGCACCCTCACAAAATGTACATCTTGGTCCAGGCTTAAATAATGTCATTGACGATGGTAATGGTATGGCGTAGTATAATTATAATAATATATATATTTTTTGTTACTAGTGTAACAAAAACGAAATCACTCATTTGTTTTGCAGGAATGGTTCAGTACCATCTCCATCACCACCTCTACTAGCAGTACTGCTACCTTCTTTTCCATCCACCAGCAGACAACAGCTCTCGACACCAACACCAGCGGCACGGCGCTCAATACCAAGACCTGCCGCTCTGCCCGCGCCTACCACCCCACCGCCTTTACCTATTCAGCAGCCTTCAGCAATATCGCCGCACTCTACTCCTATGCGTGCCGACTCCGTTCGATCGAGCGGCAAGCGAGTTCGTGGCCGTCGAGCAGCGCCGACATCAACCTTTCTCTTTAGTAGAAGAACGAGCTTTTAAAAAAAATTGCCCGACACATACCTGGGTACGAGTTACCATCGCGAAAAAAGTCTCTAACATTTTGATTCCCACATTATGCGACCAAACAGTTTTACGAAAAAAATAAGAAATAAAAGATATCGAATTTTTATCTCTAACAAAAGACTTATGAACGTCTTGAATCAATGATACTTACATTGCTGTTACGGGGCACAATACAACAAAAGATCTTGTTCTTTAAACATTCTTACTAAAATTTGCAGAGTTTAAAGATACGCACAGCAGTGCAAATATTTAAGCTGCATTGCTCGAAACGACCAACGAGTGGAATGTAACAATTAAAAGAAATTTTATTGTTTGAGACAACGCAGCTAACGTCAAAAAAGCCATAGCTGATATAGGGTGGAAGCATTACGGAAGCTATGGACATACGATGAACTTCATAGTGCAAGATGCCCTGAATTTAGTCCAAGCTTCTTTGGATAAAGTTAAAACTATCGTCCGACATTTCAAGACAAGTACAGCAACGCTAGGAAAAATATTAAAAGCGCAATCACAGGAAAAGCCGGACGTGACACCAAAGCGCTTGGTACAGGAAGTACCAACCAGGTGGAACTCTACGTTTGCTATGTAACAGCGATTTGTTGAACTAGAAAATCAAATATGTGCCACTGTTGCAATACTTAAATAGTTTTACCAATCTTAGTTGTCGAGGACTGGACAATATTTCACGAACTGTGCAACGTTTTAAAACCTTTCGACGAAGCTACGAAAGCTATGAGTAGTGAAGATTATTTGACAGCTAGTACCATCATAGTCATGACACGCTGTCTTAAATAATGTTTGGGGGTGTATGCCCGGACAATCCTCAATGTAATAAGTAAATAGCATAGTGACAGTTAAGGCCGAAGTGACAATTGAAACCACATTTTGACTGTATTTACAGAGATAATATTTTTCCAAAAAAATATTCTACATCTATGGGATATGAGTAATAATTTGATTTTTTCATAATATTTCTATCAATATTAGATGGTAAGAAAAAAAAACATCCAAACACCTCTAAATTTTACAGTTGTAACCACTTTAAACCTTCAATTTAAACAAAAATAGCACGAAAATTTATTTACTTGTTAACAATATTATTTATCATAACACTAGTTTGTTACTTTTAAAAAATGTATTGCATTATCTTTGTAATAAATTAATAATGCATCTGATTCTGAACGAAATGAATGGCATCCCCGCGTTCGCCCGAAATATCAGTGCGGGGCGAGACGTGATGCTAGACGGACCTATGTCGCTTTGCGTGAACTCAGCGCCTAAATTGTTTTTGTATATATTACCGCGCGGATATTCGAATTTTAGTTTAATTGTAAATATAAATGTGACAGTGACATTGTGAGCTAGTGACTCTTTATTAATCGTGTACATATAGCTAGTAAATAAGTTATTAGTGTAGTTTTATTTAGGATAGACAATTATTGATTTAGTATAAGTGTTCAACTGTTCAAAATGGGAAATAAACAGAAGCGGAAGAAGCGTGGTCTAAAAAAATATTTCAAACAAAGAGGCTACAATATAACCAAGTAAGTAACTACTAAGTTTCATGATTTACATTTAACATTTTGTACAATTATCTACTTATAATATAGAGATATAATACCCATTCATGACCCACTGTCAAAATAAATGTCACAGTGTAAAAAATACAGCAAGTTATTCACATGGTTAGGTACTCTATTCTAACGTTTATCATTAGGCGGACAACCTGTTCACTTACTTATTAGGTATATCTAGTGCTACTATGTCACACACCAGTGACAGAGTAGGTAATGTCACATAACATGTAAACTTAAAACTGTTTGTGATTTTGTTTTTGTTGTTCAAATCAAATCTTATATACCTACCTGACTACCTTTAAATTAGACTACGTATAGTACTATTATCTGAGTAACAAAAAAAACTGAGTTACAAAATATTTTTTTAATCGGGGAGTAAGTACTTACGAGACCCAGAACTTTGGCTTGCAAAATCTTGCTTGGCTGTTTTCTATATATGCTCGTTCGTATTTATGTACTCTTATTTCTTCTTTCTTTTACAGATCACGTAAGCTTTCCATTAGTTCCAATTCAGAAGAAAATTGTTTAAATTCTAACAAAGAAGTAGAGGGTGACCCAGGCCCAGGTGCTTTAAGTGTTAGTATTCTACTCATTAGCAAAATTCGATTTTTCACACTTGTTAATAAAAACTACTAGTAGTTCGCGCCGAACTGATACCTCGCGACCCTTATATCTTCACAACCCCTGGACCGATTCAGCTCACATTCGAACTTAAATTGTATTGAAATGAACTACTTGCCTACAAAATTTCATGAAGATCGGATCAACGGTTAGCAAGTTATAATCGGACAAATATACACACAAACATACATACAAATGCCGATTTGTCCCAGTAAACTCTGAGACCTTCGCTTCGCTCGGTCAAATATTCATATTCCTTAGAATTAGTTCATAATATTATGATGTATAATTTGCTAAAACGCGAGTAAAACTCACTCGTCGAAGGTTCCGTAATAGTTAAACAATTTCAATTTTTTTTTTTTTCGAAATAAATATTACAATCTAAACTTTATTCTATTTACCTTATTGTGTGCGTCTATTATTTGTTTTAAATGACTGCATTTATTTTAGATACAAGTTGGCGAGAACATTCCAGAAAAAAACTTGCTTCCCGTGTCTACCACCCAAAGCGATGACAGTTTTGTTGAACAAATCGAAGAATGTTCTACTCCCTGTGATGTAAGTTTTGATTTATTTTTGTAATTGAATTTAAATACAATTTAAAATCTATGTAAATGCCATATAACATAAAAATACAGTGTAAACTCTTTATAACTAGTAGTTCGCGGCGAACTGAGACCTCGCGGTCCCTATATCTTTACAACCCCTGGAACGATTCAGCTCATATTCGAACTTAAAAATTGTATTGAAATGAACTACTTGTCTACAAAATTTCATGAAGATCGGATCAACGGTTCGCAAGTTATCGTCGGACAAATATACATACATACAAAGGCCGATTTGTCCCAGTAAACTCTGAGACCTTCGCTTCGCTCGGTCAATGACATTGAAGGGACTGTGCATTTTATGGCGTTATAGAGAGTTGTCGTTAAATGGAGAGAAGAAAAATCAGATAATCTCCTATAATCAGATACTCCTACTTGTTAGTCATGGTCAACAACAAACTATATCTACACGTGCAAGCAATCCCAATTTGTAAAGATAAGGATGAATTTCTTAGAAAGTTCGTTATGTATGATGCCGACAGTCGAGTTTATTACGGCTAGCAACCAAAGCGAAGCGATTTCAACGCTTTAGTGAGTTTGTCGTTAAATCGAGTGACTTTAAATGGAGTTTACATTGTATTTGTTTTATCACGCAATTGCTATAGGCATTTTAAAATTGTTTATTCGCAAAATAATAATAAAATATTTGCAAAATTTTAAATACTGTGTGTCTGTCTACTACTGCGTATTCTAAGTTCTAAAATGAAAAAATATATTTTAGGAACAATTCGGTGAGAACATTTCAAAAAAATGTCGCTACCCGCATTGACTCCCGAGCGTGATGAAAGTTCTGTAGAACAAATCGAAGACACTTCTTCTCCGTACGATGTGAGTTTCGATTTGTAGTCATAGTTTATTGGTTTGAAAAATACAGGTCCGAAATACAAATATGCATCAATATCAATATATATTGTTTCTTTACAGATAGAAAAGACAAAGTCTTCTCCCGATGCGTGTCATCTTGAAGGACGACGAATCATAAACCTTAAAACGTTTTATTCAAAACTGCAAGAAGTGGCTACACATGGACCTTTTAATTGTGGTCTTAGCAGCGTGGAAATTGTATCGGAAAAACAAAATGGATATCATTCTACTTTTACACTTCAATGCAAACTGTGTAATATAAAATTTTACATTTCCAATGATGAAGGTAGTGAAATGGACATTAACAACTGTGCAGTTTTAGGTACAGTGGCAATCGGTTGTGGACATTCACAGCTCCAAGAGCTATCTGCTGCAATGGATTTACCAACTATAAATCCTAAAACTTACCAAGAATGCCACGAACACGTTGCCAATATGTGGGAGAAGATTTCCATAAAAACCATGAATGACGCTGCAAAAGAAGAAAGAGAATTAGCTATGATGCAGGGCCGAGTTGATGACAACGGTGTACCAATCATTGACGTAATTGTTGATGGCTGTTGGAGTAAAAGAACTTACAAAAAAAAATACTCTGCGTTATCTGGAGCAGCTGCCATTATTGGTAAAAAGACTGGCAAAATTCTTTACCTGGGCATAAAAAATAAATATTGTTGTATTTGTGCTCAAGCAGAGAATAGAAATGAGACTCCTCGGGAACACAAATGTTTCAAAAATTATACTGGTCCTTTAACTGGAATGGAATCAGCAATTCTTGTCGTAGGCTTTAAGCTATAAGGCCAAGGCTTTTGTTGAGTAGTGGACGATTTTTGGCTGTCCTTACTCACCTATAAGTGCACCTAAGTACACTATAAGTGTGTTTATTTGTTCCCGTTCAATTCTTTCATTGCTTTGAACGGATTTGGATGAAATTTGGTATGGAGGTAGTTTATATCCTGGATTAACACATAGGCTACTTTTTATCCTGGATAAATATTCGCTTTCTGCAGAACAGCGTATGAAACCGCGGGGCGTTGCTAGTTGTATAAGTATTTAGATAGGTACGATTGAAGAGTTCTTATATTTTTCAGTGAACCGCATGCGCCTCGCCTCGCCTCGCCGCCACCTGTTGTAGCTCAAGAAGATAACCACAACAACTTTCGGTTGACCGTATCATGAAGTGTCGTGTAATAAAAAAATTACATAAATTATTATATTGTTGCAGATTTTGAGAGGGAAAGGGTGGCGACGCCCGACGCCGACACTGAGTCGGTGTCTACTCGTTCGCCGCCCTTCACACCCTAGATCCGAGGGTCTGATAATGGTAAATATCACAATATTATTGGATATCTTGAAGTGTCAAACGTTCCCTAAAAAGAAAATGTTCGTAAATTATTATTATTTTGTTACAGACGGCGAAAGCATCGCAACGCCCGACGCCGACACAGAGTCGGCGTCGTGCTTTTCGCCCTCCTCTTCCGACCCATATATATGGCCACCGGACTATATTTTTGGTAAATATCACAATAATATTCTGTATCTTAAACAATTCTACGTAAGGAAAATTGTACATAAATTATTATGTTGTTACAGATTACGAGTGGGAGATTTAGACCAGTTAGAGCGCTTGCGCTGGTTCGCGCAAACGAAGTTTCAACCGCGGATTTATGACAGCTTACAACAACTTAGTACAAGTTCAAAATTGACGACAGCTGTCCGTGTAGGAGTATCTACTCCTTTGTCAATAGAGCAGCTTCATCGTGGAAGTCGCTCTCCTCGCGTCCGCGCTTCATTCATTCGCGGATTAAAAAAATGCGACTCAATTCCTATATTCGAGGCCAAAAATGTCTTTATTCGCGGATCTAATAAGTACATACATAACAATAAAAGGATTCCAATAGGTACCCAAAATCCTTTGTAAATGCCGTCAAATGGACTAATCAAAAAAGTAAAATAGATCTTATTACAACACTGCCTAAAGTATGTTGTTAAATGATATCGCCGAGAACTTTGTCATAAGCCGCCTTCGCCGATCGGTGTTTTTGAGAATGTAAACAAACAGAATGAAAGCAACCTTATTACTCAATGAATAAAGTATATTTTAAGTGTTGCTGTTCCGTTCTATGGAAAAAGCCGCTTTGCGTGTTTTATTGTTTCGTTTTTCACATTCGTTACAAAAATTGTAATCGAGTAACGCGCCTCTACCGCTCTTTTTCTAATTTATAATGTCAAGTAAAAAAAATGAGAAACGAATTTCGACACGAATAAAATCTGTGTTACAGTGAAAATAGAAATGCTTGATCGTTTACGCCTTGGAGAGTCATTCGCATCCATATCACGCTCATTCAATGTCAACGAATCCACAGCTGTATGATCGATAAAAAAATCCGAAGATAAAATAAGGTCGTCTGTAACATTTGTCTGATTTTTTATATATTTGTTTTTTTGTCACCTAGGAACGTATCCCATCCCATACGAATTACCATTCCGTATTCACGGTTTCTGTATTCGCGGCATATTTTTGGAACACATACCCCAAGAATAAAGAGCTTTTACTGTATATTTTCTTCAATGGAGTTTTATTGTGTTGGCTGCAAGGCCTAATATTGTCTTATATCTTCGAAGAAGTAAATACCTTGATTCTTAAAATGTATAGAATACGCCTTATGGGAGGGAAGCAGGATAGAACGGGAGTAAAAAATGTTTTGTGAAGTTTTCACCTTTAAATATAAGCAATATATAAAATGTTTTTGTCGATTTAGCTTCTTGGTGATGGGTTTGATAGCAGGGTAAATGAAAAACGGTGCTTCTGATGGTATCAAGTAGAAAAATGAAAAAATTAGAGAAACACACTCCTTGTGTATTCGACGCACTGGCGTTTCGCGTGTTCGTACACAAGAATTGTGTTTACCGCACAGGCGTCAAGGAAATAAGTCGGCCGGCGCGACGCCAGTGCTGTTACACATAAGCTGTGTTGTCATGCAGCTTGGTTATATTGGTCACATATGGGCCTTAGCAGGTAAAGGTAGGTATAATATACTACTTAGTAATTTTCCTACGCTGTGTCACTGGCGCATGACGTAAGCGGCACGCAAACCAGGCACGGCTGGACGGCCGCGCGTTGCGATCTTTTGGTGCGGGGGGCGCGGTGAAGTGCGGAGAGCGGTAACTAGCTCCGCCCGATTCCTCAAAGACATTGGCTCGGTCGCAAGCCTTAAATGTTGTCAATATAATGAAACTTAAAAAGATTGCCTAATACACAATCTTCTTTAATTATAAGATTAAACTAAGCATGATTGTAGATTTTTTGTAATACTCATAGTAATAAACAGTTTTTTTTTTTTTATGAATCTTGTGGGGCCAACTGCTCCTGGAAGGCTTTAATGATATAACAAATAATGTAATTACAGCACTTCGGACAGGCTTATACAATCAATTTGACTTTTAAATACGCCTACATTAATAATTTTATTAAAATCATAGTTTCATAGTAAACACTAATCAATCATAAATACATTTAATACAGTCAGTCCCAAGCCTGAATGAAGTATGAAGGGAAGTTAATTTATTGATTTAACTGTATAGCAACAAAAACACTTAGATAGTGATTTCATTTCGTGTGTAGCTGTATAGTTTGTGGGGGTATATAGGCAAACAATCACAGTAGCTGAAAAGGCTGCTGCTGACGGTATAGGTGCAGTTGTGAAGAGAACAGCTGATGCTACGGTTGCTCAAGGCGAAGATATTCCAGATTACAAAACATTTATTACCAAAATGATTTAAACTCGTACAAAACTGTAAAGAAATATGTTCAATTGGCAGCTAAGCTTGCATAGACGAGATGTTAGTAGCTTTTCGTGGCAGACTGTTCGTTCAAGATGTTCATTCCGAAAAAACCTCACAAATACGGTCCAAAATGTTTGTGTATAACTGATGCTTGCAGTGGATATCTTCTGGATGCTTACATCTATTTGGGAAAAGACTCTGATAGACAAGGCTTACCAGTTGAATACCAAAGCCTGAACAAACCTACACAATCTGAGAGGGAACCCACAGAAATGTTACAACTGACAATTGGTTTACTTCAGTGGAGCTGATGGAAATGCTAAAACAAAAGCAGCTGACACTAGTGGGCACCCTGAAGAAAAACAAATGTGAAATCCCACCACAATTTCTCCCTAGCCGTCATCGTCATCGGATCGTCAGTGTTTGGGTTCACATCAAATGCAACTTTGGTGTCTAATGCACCGACCCTTGATTCAAACACACAGAAACCAAAATTATCATGTTTTATCGTGTTCATCTACTCAACTTCCCGACGAACCCAACGATGGCCTATGGCGATGTTTTATAGAATGCTGGACATTTCTGCTGTAAATGCATACATCGTAAATCAGCTCAACAAAAGTTAAGACAAGTCAAGCCAAGCTCAGGCACAAGTGCGTAGGCTCAATTTCATGAAACAACTGGCTGAAAATCATGTAAAACCTCATCTGGAACGACGTGTAAACAAGCCCGGTTTGCAACGAGAACTTCCAGGCGCTATTCGCCGCATACTGAAGATCTTCAACTGATATCGTCGAAAAGTTTGAAATCAGGAAGACTTGCTCAACCTGTGATGCTAAAAAAAACGCAAAATATATAACATGTGTTTTCAATGTAAAAGGCCCATTTGCGTTGAGTGTTCGCAAAAGATGTGCTTAAACTGTCGTCAAAAATTGTAACTGTTTACCCATTGTGATTTAATAAAAAATGTGATTTGATTGTGCCATTAATAGTTTAATATACTAGATTAATAAGCACAATACCAAAAAATAAGTAGATTTTATTAGGTTTCAATTATATAGTTCCTTGTCAGCTCTCAGATTTTTTATAGTGCCTAGATTTTTTTCTAAAATGTTCAAGTTAAAAGTGTTATTTGAAAGTTTAATAATGCCATTATAATAAAAATAAAAATAAATTACGAACTGTCTTTCATTTGTTTTTTTTATTTCATGTAAAGTAGAAACTAATGCAAGTGGTCACCATGACCGCCCTTAGATGGTAGTGTAACTCAAAAACACATTAGGTGGCTAAGAGTTAAACTTATAAAACTGAATAATTACTAATGTTACTTTTCCATCCATAAGTAAAAGTAATCAATTCTGTATTAAGTGTGATTTTGAGACTTGAGTGAGACTGATTGTGATAATTGTTCATAAGCCAGTTTCAAATAAATATTAACCTCGAATCATAGCCTTGTTCCATTCATATATAGAAAATTTTCATAAAATACTTTAAAAGTTTCATCGCTAACACACAACCCGGCCAGGTTGGCGACGAAAGCAACCGGGACCGGTTGAGAAACAAACCGGGTTGCAATCTCTAGTCCTATTGAACATAACAGTGAAAAATTAAATAACAATAATAGAGCAATAATATTTAGAAGTTTGAAATTTGCAAATGAAAGTGGATGCTATGCACTCCCTTAAAGAAAGAAAAATGTGTGACAAAGTTATAAATGCCTGCAGACTATGTTCAGAATTTTCAGACTACTTGCAACAAACCATTTAAAGTATTTGGAGCAATTATTTCAAAGATTTCACAAGCATTTGTCTTAGGCGATCCACAAGGAGATCCAAAAGTCGCCGATATATGTCATACATGCTCTCATGATTCTCCATCATAAAGTATAACATACTATTTAGAGATTTGGAGACCCTCGGACACTGCTGCCTCAAAGAAAACTACTAAAAACAAAGCAGTTTGACCTTAGTATAAATATAAAGCCATGAATTAAAAAACAGCAACAAATAAAAGAAGTTCTTCCCGTTGACTTCAGTTTTGTGAATTACAAAATTAGATTTAACAAAAAATATTATAAATATATTTCCCCATATTAAGTATTTTCATAAATCAAACTCCTAGCCCCCCCCCCTGGAATGCATTAGAAGTCAATGTTATCTTGGTAAGGTTTCTTTTTTGATTCTTGTCTGCAAGAACTCTTTCTTCTTTCTTTTCTTGACTCTTTTAATTTTCGTCCTTATTATCCTATATATTCATCGTAATCAACCTTTTCTCTCACTCTTTATTTTTGTTATTTACAATTTTGTTGCTTTTTAGAGAACTTGTGTAATCTTTACATTACAATTGGTGCTGTAGGCGTTAACCCCTTTAAATATTAAAACTAGGTGATGCCCATGACTTAGATCAGGCTTCAGCCTCGCTGAAAACTTTGTCCTGACAATTAGGTACACAACAAAAAAATTATCATCCAAATCGGTCTAGCCATTCTCAAGTGATGCTCCGTCACATGTGGAAATTGATTTTTATATAAATAGATACTTCTATCTATTTATATAGATAGAAGTATAAATTTAGTTTAAATTTGCCTTCGCAAATTTAAACCTCATGTTCAGTGAAAATGCTGTCTTGCTTGTAATAAAGTTGCTTGTTCAAAAGACACAACTTTCACCTGAATTTTCAACAAACAGCATATTTAGAAATGTACCAGTAATGATTCCTACCGACGACGTAAAGTGAGCAACCACCAGAAATTAGTTTTGCCTGTCTTTGGGACCACTTCCCAGAAGCAAAACAAACACAGGCTAAGAGTAGAGAATAATTACGAATACAGGCGTTGTCGGTTCTTGGCGTGCAGACAACGAAGAACAAGAGATTGAACATAAGTGTGAGGTGCCCCACAATAAGTGCTGTTCAAATAACTATTAATTTATGGTGGCAAACTTACTGCCACCTTATATTGGTCAATTAACACCACGTGAAACAAATTTCCAGGCTAATACAACAAAACTTGTGTCGATAACAGTGGAACAAGACAATAATACAAAATCACGATCACTCATGATAAATGAATGAATCACACTCAAATTAAGAGAAATCAAGTAAAATCAGTAAAGCCAAGTAAAACAAAGTGCAAAGGCATACGAGCAAAGAGAATATAATACTACGTTACAGTTTTTTTTTTTTTTTTTTTTTTTATTTATTCGCCCATTTCTGGGCAGGGTAAAGCCATTAAGGCCATACCGCCTTGTCTTCCGTATTTTTTTTTCCCTATTTTGTTTTTGCCTCAGTAAAGTGGTAGAGACTTTACTAGAAGCTTCTATGGAGTTTTGGAAACAACACGAAAAGTCACGTTTCACGATATTATACTATTCACCAACAACTCGTACACTTTCACGAACACTTAATGGATAAAAATCCACCATTTTTATGCATTAACACTTGATATAACACAAGTATTGGAAAATAATACAATAGCGCGACATGACTTCTTCGTGATCCCGCCAAAACTACTACGTTACAGACGAGTAACGAAAGTTTTTTTTTTTATTCGGCCATTTCTGGGCAGGCTAAAGCCAGTACGGCCATACCGCATTGTTTTCCGTTTTTTTTTTTGCCTCAATAAAGTGGTAATGACTTTACTAGAAGCTTCTATGGAGTTTTGGAAACAACACGAAAAGTCACGTTTCAATGGATAAAAATCCACCATTTTTATGCATTTACACTCGATATAACACAAGTATTGGAAAATAATACAAAAGCGCGACATGACTAATTTTGTGACGAACGAATGATCATGTTGATTGGCAGTGTCAGTGTCTGTTGTTTTTTTTTTTTTTCCTCCTAAGAGGATTTTGGCGTCGCATGTTTTATGCATTTGCCAGTGTCAAGTATACAGATATATTTTCAAGTTTTGTTAAGGCGTCGCTCCTCGCAACATGGCCTGACCTGACATCGTTTGTAAGAGATGGCTATATATAAGTTTCTGGGGGAGCGAAAGAGCAAAAGCTATAACATTAATAGTGTTTCTTTTGCTTCCGTGAAATTCAAATCTTGCTGTCCCTTTCACACGATGTCAGGTCAGGCCAGGTATAGACACCCTAAAACAATGACGCTACATGACTTCTTTACGTTCCCGCCCAAACTCCTTTGTTAGCTATGCCTATGTTATTGAATTTTGGCGGGAAATGAAGCGAAGAAGTCATGTCGCGTCTTTGTATTATTTTACTTAACTTGCGTTATTTCGAGGGTTAATGTATAAAATTATTAATTATGTGTTTGCTAATGTGCGCGAGTGTTGGTGAATGACATGGTATATATTGTTGTAAAATGTGACTTCTCGTGTTATTTCAAAAACTTCATAGAAACCTCTACTAAAATTTCCAAAATAAGAAATAGGTAATAACAAATAACAACGATATTAAAACAACGGCAATGGTATTCTTTAGATATTTCGTGTTTTTTTTTATTTACTCTGTAATTTTATATTAAAAAAACGAGAATCAGGGAAGCCGTTCCCACTCCGTCATCAGCGCGCCCGGCTCCGTGACCCGTGAGACGTGCGTGAGACCGACCCGCGAGGCTAGAACCGTACCGTGTAGAACACACACGTCAAGATTTTAGAATTCTAGTTCTAGGTTCTAGAACCTGTTGCAAGGCGCAAAATTCGAATTTGGCGCGCTGAGCAAGACGTTGCACCCCAGATAAGTTTGTCCCACTTTACATAATATATATTATGTCTAGCTGCGCCCCGCTGCTGTTTTTTGGGAATAAAAAGTATATATATATGTGTTAATCCAGGGAATAAACTACCTCCATACCAAATTTCATTTAAATCCGTTCAGCTGTTACAGAGTTGAACGGGAACAAACACAATTAAATACTTACCTACTTACACACAAACTTTCGCATTTATAATATTAGTGTGATTTATGTCGTGATTCCGAAAAACAGTTACGGAAGTGCGCGGTCACCCATCCGAATAGCGACTGGATCGTCCGTTGCTTGAGGCCGCGCTTCCTGGCCAGAGCTTTCTCTATTTCAAACATTTTAAACTTAGAATATAAAAAATTACTGAAAGGTAATTTAAAAAATAAGCTGTCGTTTATTTCTAGAATAACGTTGCCAATTATTTATTTATTATTTATAATGTTTTGTAGCAGTTTTCATGTTATTATTTTCTGTTTTGGCGGAGTAGAAAAAAAAAAAAGTTATTTGTTCCTTTAATCAAAATTGATATAGGTAGATACTGCTTACTTACCTATTTTCGTATCGCATAAGCTGTGGGTCAACTTATACGAACAAAAAACGAAATTAATTCGCTTCCTAAATGTATCAAATTTTAATCCTTACGCCCGCAGTAATAAATATTAGATATGTACCTATAGCGAAAATCCCAAAATAATATAATGATGATGGGAAGAAAGATTCCTAAATTGCTGAACACAAAGAGATTCGAGTCTGACAACCAGCTCATTTTGTGTAGGTAATCGTGCTCCAGAGTATCGAACCGCGAAGCGACCTTCATCGTCCAAGGTCAATATCCCAGCCCTGCCCTCTCTCAGAGTCACAGCCTCGTTCATTATAGAGGTACATTTAATACACTGTACATAACTTACGAGTGCTACGACCTCTACTCTGTACGATTATAGGTACCAAAAAAAACGACGGCAGTTTTACAGACTTCAATAAGTGAACAAAATGTACTAGGTATCTATCAACAGATTGTTGACGAGTGCACTAAGGCACCTATGTCAACATCTCGGCACTAAGAGTTTACTCGACCTATCAAAACACTTCTACCAAATGTAAAGTCACCATGAACCTGTAGTCTCTTACGCGCCAGACGTGATCTTTAACTCGGCCGTATTGTCGTCTGTCGAGCCTTCACTTCAATGCCTCCAAAGTGAATGCACAGTAACGATCTGAACCGAAAACGTACGATCCTCCTCCGAGGTTATAAATGCCACCCTCTCGGAAAATCGACCTTCAGTAGCTTTCAGTACGTGACGGAGAACGTTGCTTCCGCGCTCCAACAATAACATTTACGTGAAAACCGTAACAGTGAAATGCCGACAGACATCATGCCCAGCGCGTGCCGTGAGCATTACGGATTTAGAAGAACCAGCGCTACGGAAGTGAAGTCGGGGTTTTTAGTGTTTCTTGGACCTGGCGGCATGCGACAGGACGTCCGAGTGGTCGTGTATAAGACTAGCTTGGAGCATTTTGCTGTCATATATCCTAGGAAGAGGGTTGTGAAGCCTATCGGAGTGGTCAACTTGAGGAATACGTCAGTAGAACAGGCGGAGAATTGTGGCTTCGTGGTCAGACAGAAGGGTTATGACAACACGGTGTCTGCTAAGTTTATGTGTTCGGAAAGGGATGTTGGGTCTTGGCTGGCGGCTTTCACGGCCCGTGAGACGCCTGGCGCGCACCAGGCGGCGCCTTGCCTGCCGGTGCTGGTCGAAGCCGAGGAGAGCTAAGCGCACTCTCACCGACCGATGTTATCGGCAGTGAAACGATGTGATATCTTCTAATATCGCAAAAGCGATTACTCGGTACATCTCGTATCGGGGTTATGTTTGTTTTGCAATGGGATGCGAAAAAGTGAAAGTAATTTTTTGCGCGTTGCACGAAAGTGCGAGTTCGTAATGGTTGTGTAGGTACCGAAGTTTTAATAAAAAGAAAGGTTATCGATGAGTCTACCGATACGAACAAACCTGATCCTTCATGATTCTTGGATATGAAAGTTATAAGCCTGCAAGCACGAATAACTAATATTAGTTATTCGTTATTATATTCTAGAATCGTCTAATAAAATCGAATCAATAATAATCATAGAAAAATAAACATAATTATCATCACACTAATATTATAAATGCAAAATTTTTGTGCGTGTTTGTTCCCAGTCAACTTCGTAATGGCTGACCGGATTTGGATGAAATTTGGTATGGAGGTATCTCTACCCTAGACACAGGCTGCTTTATCCTGGAAAAATATACTATTTTATGGTATTTTTTATTTTTTTTTATTTTTTTAAGATAGGTACAAAAATAATTAGCAAATTTAAATAAGCAATACAGAAAATACATTTTAAATTTGCTGATCCAAACATTGTACTCAGCATTGTTAATAAGTATATTATGTTGCTAATATATAGGTAATACAACGGGTGAAACTGCAGGGCGCTGTAGATAATAATAATAATTCATCGTCATTGGTACATAAGTAAAACAGCAACATTGAAAAAAGTATTGATTTAACACTTAGTTATAAAGATATAGATTGTTATTATATTCCATATAGATATTTAACTCGTAGGTGAAAATGTTCGAATTTGTATTCTATTTCTTAATCAATACTTTAGGACTTTCTTGTGAGGGCCTAAACTTGTGTGATCTTAAAATTTTAAAAGAAACATAAAAATATACCTATACTAGGTGATTGGAAAAGTAGGTATTCTAGTAATCTTCATTTTATCAAAGAATTGAAAGTACTTTTCGGCACGCGTGTTTTCTATATAAACCAAGATACCTACTTCGGTACAACGCGGTCCCGTGCGTCGTGGCGGGAATCATTGTGAGAATCGCCATAAAGTACCACCGCGGTTTTTAGCCTAAATATATTAAAAGGGAGCGAAAAATAATAACTGGCGGTACTCTTAGAGTCCAAATAAAATTACTACTTAAAATTTAGCTAAAACAAACACGTGAATATACCTATATATACAATAAATAAACCGACATATTGTATCCTATTTTCATTTACTACTTATATCATATCTAAGATATATTTGTTTTTAATTGTTAAATAGTCATTTATTTCAGGTTAATTATCACTAAAATATAAGCAGTCAGTTCGTCTATTATAATAAATTTATCTAACATGTTTCATGTAATTAATTATCGACGCGGGACTTTGCGTGACCACCGTATTTTTGCTCCGCTAAATGCGAAAATGTATGATAATGTACTTAGTATGAACCTATACTTGCGTCTACGCTAGGCGAGCCGAGCACAAGCGGAGCCCCGCTCTGCGCGTCGTCGCCCTCGGTGTCAAGTGTGGACTTACGAGTTTACAACAATTACTGTCTTGGAACGAAATTTTCCGCAGTGTGCTCCCTTTGTGTTCGAAAAACCGACAGTTGACGGAGTGCAGTTGAGCGCGAGCCCAACGCTTGTTCAAGCCTCCCAAGTCCGTCTGCGCTACACGAATTCGCTTGTGCTCGGCTCGCCTACCGTGGATGCTTATTGTAAATACATAATAATGTGAACGCACGGTTTGCGCAGACGGTCTTGCAAACGAGGGAGAACTAGACAGAAATATTTATCCTCCCCCATTTTGTCAGGTCTGCCTTATAGTGGAATACATTTTACTGTTGAGTCAATGTATATTACATTTCTCGAACAATTTCGAGGATATTCAAAGGTACACTACGTCATTAGTGAACGAATATCGGAGCACGTCTGAGGAAATAACTATCCTCCTCCTTGGGCAGTCGGGTAAAAAATAGATTGAAGCTTACTTGGATACTATATAGATGTTTGTGTATAAGTTCTGAGTAATGCTTTCCAATTATTGAATAATTACAGTGTCCAGAACAGCTTTTTCGAAAGTGCTGCCTACTTGAAGTACTTTAGAAACTCGAAAGATGTTGGCAGAGATAGTCCACAGACTACAGCGAAACGAATTATGTACCTAGCTTATACGTATATGTATACCTAAGTTTATCTAGTGATTATATATACTCACATAGTGAGATCTACTTAGTTAAACATTGTTGATCATGATACTTACGTGAACTTTTTTTATTCTCATCCTTTTAGGGACGTACACCTACAACCACGGACAAAAAAAACTAAGAGGCAAATATATTTCTGTCTCGTTTATTAGAACGCGCGGCGATCGACGCCAACTAATTTTTTACGAGGGTAACACTCTAGCAGTGCTACCACACCTGTGGATTTGGTTCGCGCGGACCGTCGCCGCCAGTCCTAGTAATATATTCCCTCTTTCTTTCTCGTACGTTAGAACAAACGAGAAAGAAAGACAGAATTTTTCTCATATTCTCTCGTTGGTTCGCTGCCTAGATTTCAGGTGTGTTAAGGTGCAACGTTCCGCTCATCGCTCGAAATTCAAATTTGGTTTCGTTTTTTTGTCAATTACAGCTTAATTACTCAACGTGGATTTATTGAAACCAATTTCGCGCCAATAAATAAGTTGTTTTAAGAAATTACGAGTGAAATGATCACCTAGATAACATTGGTTTACCTACAAATCTCAATAAGCTGATTTACATCTTGGTTTTTGGTTTAGTGCGAAATGTACTTATACTAGCTTTCAACTTGTTTTTTGGTTGGTGTAATTTCTTGATACAACTTATTTATTGTCGCAAAATTAGTTTCATGAACCTACGATGAGTAAATACGCTGTAACTGACAAAAAACGCTAGAAAATTTGAATTTCGCGCGCTGAGTGAAACGTTGCATCTTAACGCTGTAGCGTTAACACACCTGAAATTGCATTGTAATGCAATCAAAACAATAGTTCCTTCATTAGATTCATTCACGAAATTCATCTGTGTTCACGAAATAATAACAAAATATCGCCATATTATTTTAGAATATATGGATAACTAGTTTAATAAAAACCTGTGTGTATAACCTGTGTTCATTATATTAGAATGGAATTGTTTATGTTCTATGTAATGTTCGTAATTATTATTCTTAAATACTTAGATATGTAGGTAATAAAGATTCTTACTACGATATTTTTTATTGCATTCCATTTACCTTTTTTAAATCGTAGTCCCTGTAGTCCCATGGAACAAGTGGCACCAACGTTTTGGTTCCAGAAGTCCCAATATCGTCAACGCAGTAAAGTTTTTTTTCCTTTATCCGTGTCGTGCCTCTTTGGTAATTACTTGTCTGTAAAGACGTTGTCAATTGTCATAAAATATTTTTATCCGCAAATGTTTGTAAAATTCATGTCCGGAATAAAGCCCTTTCTCCTCGGCCTTTCTTTTTTCATGCGAAATCTTCTGACTTGGCCACAATGAAATAATTTAAAAATCTCAGCACAATAACAATACATTGCGATACTTAATGAAGGATAAATACTAAGACAAATGACAAATTCATTACAGACAAGTAATAACTAAAGGGGCACGACAGGGATCGCGTAAAACCAGACTTTATACCGCGATGACGGTAATGGGACTTCTGGAACCAAAACGTTGGTGTAACTTGTTCCATGGGACTACAAGGACGACGTAGTGTCAGATGTGCCATCATGGGACAAGACGATGGGACTAGTAGGACGGACACGTTTTGGTTTTGTTTGATCCAGAGAGCATAGGAGGAACCTTTACACAAATCTTTGTTTTTATTTTACCGTACAGCAATAGTAGTAACTGGCGTTGGCAGAACGTGAGCGTGGCCGAGTACCTACTGTAACGCGACACTCTCGTCCCGCCCTAGAGGCTACTACAAACCAAACGCGTGTCAGTATTGACACAGCCGGTCTAATCTGCAAGCTAAGTGACCGCGCCTTTTTCTTGCCAATTACTATAGGCAAATGTCAAAATACCGACTACCAACCAAAATATGGTCACTTAGATATTTTCTCTGCATTAATCAGCAAGAAAAATACAAGTTAACGTTGCGTTTTTCCTCACTTACGCGGTCAGAGTATACAAACAGGGCGTAGGTGACGCGTACGTGTCACCAGCGACGAGGGCGTGAGTGACGCGTGTCAGCAGTAGCGCAGCTTACACATAGGCGCGTTCTGTAATAGAATCCTTCAATCCTCTTGTAGCACAATTACTCCTTGTCAAACATCAAATCATAACAATATAAGTACCTTAAAATAAACCAGTAGTTCGTGCCGAACTGAGACCTCGCGATCCCTATATCTTCACAACCCCTGGACCGATTCAGCTCATATTCGAACTTAAAAATTGTATTGAAATGAACTACTTGCCTACAAAATTTCATGAAGGTCGGATCAACGGTTCGCAAGTTATCATCGGACAAATATACACACAAACATACATACAAATGCTGATTTGTCCCAGTAAACTCTGAGACCTTCGCTTCGCTCGGTTAATTAGAATATTAAGATTATTTTTTTGTTTCTTAAGTATAATTGTTATAAATTGTATTTATTTAGGTACCAGACGTTCCAACTAAAGTAAGAATAATCTCTTGCAAGATACCTGAAGTATCTGACCTTTACCTTCGACTAATGCTCTGTGAAATTAGTTTTTGTAACGAAATCGACTGTAAACATAAATTACTTAACTCAACCGCGCTTGCTAAATATTACAATATTACAAATCCAGTAAGTTGCATACGATTTTACACCTCGTAACATTTATTATTAGCAGCGTTTTACCTGAAATAAAACGCATATTAAAATACTTACCTAACTGGAAGCTTTTATATAGAGATACGTTTCCATTTCCGTCGAATAGTACCAGCGTTTTTGTACTTTTAACGCCTTGTAACCGGAAGTCGCTAGGGGGCGCCACCTGGCAGCTGCGCGCCATTTTGTTTTCTTGAAATATCGAGCGCCATTTGGAATAATTGGCTCATTTTTCAGAATTTCCACCAGGCAGAAATTAAAGTCAAAGCTTCCAGTTAGGTAAGTATTTTAATATGCGTTTTATTTCAGGTAAAACGCTGCTATTAAATAACTTGACCGTAACTGGAAGCTTTTATATAGAGATCCTGTTTGTTTTCGCCTGGTGGCGTCACCTAGAGCTTTTAATTGCAATTAATGTAACGCCAATGTGAACAGTTAATATTAATAATTATTAACTTAAATCACGTTTTTTAAAAAATAAAAAATAAATAAAAGAAACTTTAGAAATGATTTCTGAGAACTTGATATAGTATTCTAGGATAGCTAATTCTTATTCAAAAAATGTAAACAAGGCTCTATTCATTAGAATATAAAGACTAGCCGTTAGCAAAAACGGCATAATAGTATTCGTTACCTCTTATTAAAAATGTATCTACACAAAACGGAAACAAGGCAATCATTAACTCAGATCTACTGGTTTACACAATTGTGTAAAATTTTACTTTTGTAAAATATAAGAAACATTTACTGATCACAATTTCAATTATCTAGTGTGCTAATCGAAACAGTATTTAGCAGACACTTGCAGACGACCCCAGACTAATAGCTTTATGGAGAAGCTGTGATGTCAGTGATATCATAGATTTTACTAGGCCTGCTATCACTGTGCGAGGCAACAGTTTTGATGACTGAGTGACTGAGTGAGTCCATCCAACGTAATGGATTAAATTGCGATCATTGTGCATTAGAAGGATAATTCCGACAAAACGGTATCTGACTATTAGTATCTGCATCGAACCCAAATTCAGGTAAAATATTTTTCTCTGTTACTAAAATGATTTTCTAGGCTACGACGACTTATTCGTGAGCCTTTTTAATTTGTATTAATGAATAAAATTATAATATTATCGAGAAGCAATATATGCAAACATATTTACATTCAATTTTAGTTGATAAATAATTGTAAAACTTGACAAAAAGGCACGGACCCCGGAGTCCGTGGAGCATTTGTATTAAACAAACCTAATTACATAGTATATATTTCGAGAATATTATGTTACAAGAACATGCAAAGTTAACGACATAAAGTGTCAGAATTACTTGGCATGTAATATGCAGGTTTATGTAAAATTAAGAATTTTACTAATATTAATAATCCAGTAGGATGTTTCGGCTTTTAAGTCCGTATATCTATCACTTGTAAGTTTTAAAAACAGTTTTAGCTATTATCAATTTATCATTTCGGTCTATTCTCCATTTCCCAACTTTAAGAGGGATATTTTGGACCTTCGGTGATGGACATGTCACATTGTCGACGTATCAATAAGATGTTTTGAAACATTTTTGAACGTGAGCAACGTTTCGAGCTACTTGAAATTAAAATTCGTTGTAAAATAGTGCTAGGCTATTTCTTAATTCCACATAAGCTACACGAGTACTCTGTAGTTAATATTACTATTTTGAAAAACACAATTTCGACTACATAGGCAGTTTATAGATAATTTATATATTGTCGAGACCTTGACCTCGAGACCGATGCATCAGCTACTCGAAAGTTCATTGAAGGCAATATAATCGGTGGTTGAGATTTCACCAGTTCAATTCGTTGCATACACCTTATGACTGTAGGTATTTACATTAAAATTCAAAATCAATATTTGCCGATGATGAAGTCCAACCAATTATAATCCTACTATCCAAGGATAGTATTATAGCAAGTATTTTCAAGTTACCTTTACGAAAGCTACTGAACCACATATTTTATATCATACGGAACTTTACAAAGGTGTGATTATTTGTTAGTCCAAGGGCGGACCTTACTTTGCTACGCGCAAAATAAAATAGATACAAAAGTAACTACACACCGAAATAAGACATCCGGGCGGCCATTGGCTAAACGATTTATTCCAGATAACCTTTGATCACCTTTCAAGGGTAGGCCGATATCCCAGCAGTGGGATGTTTACAGGCTGGTGCAGAATCAATCTAATTGCATGCTTTTGCTACCTAATTTGGTAGAAAATTATTTTAAGACTATGACATGGCAAGGTTCTCTAGCTTGGTTGTTTTCAACGAATCGCAGTTAACACTTTACAGGTTACTTTAGGTTATCAAAGAGGTTGCAACCGAATTATCGTTTATGAGTAACTCGTTCAATTTTTTCCTAAGAGACGAAATATTACACGATCTCTGTTACTTTCTTGATTTTACTGCAATTGTGGTATTCATCCATCAGTCGTTAAAACATAATTCAACCCGCGAGGGTGGTTTATTATAAGAGTTTGTTTAATTAATGCTCGATTAAATTAAATAAAACATTTATTAGGCACTGTCGTCCGTTGTGTCCAACGATGGCGACCCTGGTTTCCTCCAGCAGAGCTAGCATGCGCACCGCGACAAATCTTTTTGTTATGCATGAACAGGACACGACTAGGATTATGTATACGTTTGTGGCTGTGCGCTTGCAAGCCCTGCTGGCGTGTGCACGTATTTGGCTGGCAAATCTAAACAGTCTTTGCACAAGGTCACATGCCGTGCAATAAAACTGACCCGCGCTATTGTACATGTAGTTATAGGAGGATTTTGGTTGGTTCTTGCGACTTTGACGCTCGAGATCTAACTCTAATGTAGTCATAGGAGGGTTTTTTGGTTGGTTCTTGCGACTTTGACGCTTGAGGTCTAACTCTAAAGGGTTAACGTCTTCAAAGCTACTGACGCTTTGACCTTCCAACAACAGACTGATCTTTTATGAGCAGCCTTCTCCCATTTCATGGTGGGCAACTTATACGCAGTAAGATTGCTTTAGAATATATTTATAACGATAAGAATATATTTATAACGATAAGAATATATTTATAAGCTGTTCGGCATTCTTAGCTGTCCATTCGCTAAATGAGGCCGCACCAACGCAGTTGACCTCATAAATTTTTGATTTCCACGAACTTGGAACGTGGAGCTTACTTTTAGTTCACTGCACCTTTCCCCTACATGTATCGGTGGGTAAAAGAACTTGCTTGAGTGCACTGCACTTCTCCCCTTCGAAGGGCGGTGAGCAAAAACCCTGCGGGGCTCTAGGAGCGTAATGCCGCTAGGATGTGTTACAAACCGGTTCCAAAATCACTGTACTAGTTTTGATGAGCTCTTGGTGTTGACCATGATGAGGGTATTTTGCTAACTGATATTCACCCTACGAGGGTAGATTTTTGCAAGGATGGGTTCTCCTTTGTAAAAATAAAACGTTTTTAGTGCACCTCTCTGCTGCGAGGGGCGGTGGGCAAAGTAGCATTCACCCCGTTAGGGTAGTTTCTCATATACATACAATGCGAGTGCATGTTGTATTCGTTGCTTCGATTCAATTAATTTATTGCGGGCTTTAGGTACAAGTAAATATACTCTTAGCGACTTCATAAACAACACAATTATAAAAAATAATAAAATAAAAAAATTATTAAAATTCAAGTACAAATTCATAGCGGCTGTAAAATCAATGAATGAAAGAGGGTAGCTTGCAAAAACGCATCCACCCTGCGAGGGCAGTTTGTTATAACTTACATTACAAAATGACATCAACCCCGGGTTACTTTGTAACATGCAAGCATGTGCATGTTGTATTTATTGATGTGGAGCAAGTGGGGGTTTTTGAGAAATACGGTATACGGTGATTTTTAAAATTATTTCTGTCCCCATTTTTTTGCCACTTCCGGTAATAAAGCACTAGCTGACCTGCCCGAAACTATTGAAGTAATTTTAAACCACGGCCACCTCTGGAAGCCCCTCGAGAGCTTCCACGGCCTCCGGTGTTACCAGGCTGAGGCCTCGAGCCTCGAACCACACTCTCTCACTATATTAGTTGAGATAAGTTTGAGGAGGGTAGTAAAATAGTATAATTTCATTGAAATATTTACAATATGACATTCACCCCGCAAGGATGGTTTGCCACAATCATGCGATTGCATGTTCGTTCGTATATTCATATCTATCCCGCGAGGATAGTTTGTTACAACAATGCGAGTGTTATTGTAGTGATTGTTTCTTTAATTTACGAAATACATTGAAGTACTTGCAACATTAAATTCACCCCGCGAGGGAGATTGTATAGTTTTATTTAAATGTTGACGCTTCATAGACACAGCTACATATGGGGGATGCCAAGTAATAAATAAGATATTTACAAATAACACCCAGATCCAGAGCAGATATTGAAATTCACCATTTAAACTGCCCGGCCGGGAATAGAATTCAGGACCTATACTTATTAAGCAGACGCGTCCAATTAAGGCACGATGATCTTCTCGCATACTTGTAACGGTGCCTCTGTCATGGAGATTTAACTGCTTTCAATACCAAAGAAAACAACAATTTAACGTTAGTTTAATGGATCTCTATATCTGTAATGATTGTTTAGCGTACATGCTAGGCTACGTAAGGTGTCATGTAAATTCCCATCATCGTTTGATTCTAGGTTTGTGAAACCTGGAGCATGATTATATCTTACGTCGAACTATAAGAGTTACACATTACAAAACATTTTCGTGGTGTATGTATCAAATCAAATAAAATAATTGAATAAATGGAACTAGTCTGTTGAAAGACTGTTTATAATTATAGTGATTGACACGTTGTCACGCCACATCAGGAACCTGTCTAATAAAATGTTGCTCAGCTCACCTATTTATCAATCATGGGTGAAGTAGTCACAGCGAAGTTTAGCTGATGAGAAAGATAGAAGATTACGCCCTCGTTCAGGCAGCATGAACCAAACCAAGACGATTCTGAAGCCGAGACATTATTTTCTGGTAACTAAACTATTCAAAAAACACTGGTAAGCCACATATGGGTTAAAACACCCTTGGGCAAAATAAAAAATAAAATATCGAATCAGTGATTCGTATCGAACGGGAAACCCGTTTAAATTATAATCACGAACAATAAAATATTATGTGGGTACTTACTCCGTGAAATTGGATGTATTATTTATACATTACACTAATGTTATTTTAAGAAAATAACTTGTCTACTAAGAATTTCACCACATTATATAAATATCACTTTATAATAATATATCTATTACCACATAATAATAATAAAATTACGCAACAGACGTAGGCCAGGAAGGCTGCTACAGAGTTGTTGCTTCGACGAAAAATTTCACGCCAATGATTCCAAATGGCGCTCGATATTTCAAGAAAACAAAATGGCGCGCAGCTGCCAGGTGGCGCCCCCTAGCGACTTCCGGTTACAAGGCGTTAAAAGTACAAAAACGCTGGTACTATTCGACGGAAATGGAAACGTATCTCTATATAAAAGCTTCCAGTTACGGTCAAGTTATTTAATGCTGTGATAAAACTCTTGCAGTTAACCCAATACACGTGTTGTAATCCAACACGTCAGGCTTAAAACCTCGTTAACGATCAATATAAAAGTTCTTAATTAAACAAATAAAAATGTGTAACAGTCGTCAACAAACACCTGAGAAAATGCCGCTTCTCTCTAGAATTGTTAAGATTATAATTTTCCTGATATTCGTCTCAGCGTTTTATTTGGTCGTTTCCTTCAAGCCATTGACAAAAGACGAGCAGATTGAAGGTTTCGAAAAGATGAACGAATACGTTGAACCCTTTCGGAGGAATTTGACAGACTGCGCGAGACAAGTCAAAGCCTCTCAGGAGGACGTCCAGAATTTTCTAAAGAGAATTCCGCAGAGCACTATGCAGGGCAAATGTTTCGTCGCATGTATGCTGAAACGAAATGCGATCATAACTAAGAACAAGATCAATCGAGACAACCTTCTAGAAGCAAATAAAGCTGTTTACGGCGAAGACAGTGAGGTCTGGACGAGATTGCAGAAGGCAGTAAGTGAGTGCGCGATCGTGGTAGACAACATTTTCGAAATCTGCGAATACGCGTCGATTTTTAACGACTGCATGCATATGAAGATGGAACATATCTTGGATAAAGCGACGATGGAGAGGCGCATGGAAGCGCTAGGACAGATGACTGGAGACTCTGACTATTGGGACGAAGACGAAGATGAAATGTTGAAGCTAGTTAAAGACGAACTTTAAAGTTATTCTTGATGTGGAAAATAATTTAGTTTCGATTCATATTGTACCGGGCTTGTGATCTTATTTATTGCGTATATGGCGGTAAGTGCGCGCCATCTCGTTCACGCGCATTATGCATGTAAGTTTGGGGTGAAATGGATGGCGTGCGAGCTGTGCGATCACCGTCACCATCAGACAAATAAGACAGACCCACAGCAAAAAAACAATATTGGGCTCATGTTTAAATGTCAGAACATGTCCGGGATCAGACAGGGCCTAGTTTGATTTAATGCGAATCTTTCCTTATTCGTTTTATTAGAATGTGTGTGAATATCGGTGTGATTTTATTTAGCTTCACTGATACATTTTTGAAATTAAGCTACACTTCTTAGCCTAAAAGAGTTGATTGTTTGTTTAAACCATGTTTTCAATTTAAAAGAAATGTTTATTTCTCTCAAAAGTAGCCTAATTATTTTCGATATGACTCCGATTTACACTAGAAACAGTGAAACATAGACAGATTAACACTATTTCTCACTGCAACATTTGTCAAACGAAGCTATCGTATCACGAACAGAATAGAATTTTGTGAATGAATTAATGACAAAAAAAACAATTCAATTCATATCCAAATTACACAATAGTTTTTTGCATAATGATAAGGCTACATTAGCGAGCGACTGACGGTCAGCCCTGACCCTGACATCGGTCGGTCGGCGTCAACCGGACGTAACTCGAGTGTAGTGTACACTGTGCAATGATATTTCAAAATGGCGCTTTGAGTTCATAGCTGGCTTGAAATGGCGTAAATGGCTGTTTATAGCTGTGTAATCTAGCAACAAAGTTTCGCCATTGGGCGCTAAAGTCGTATCTCAAGTAAAATATCATTGATAGAGTACCACAAGAGCCTTCTTATGGAGTAGCCGCTAATAAACCTGGTTTCCGACATGAGTTACGAACACAAAGGAATTCAAAGGACCTTTGGTCTCAAAACGGCAGCAGTATAATTTTGTAAAACCAAACTTAAATAAGCTTAATCCAGTGTTAGTAATTTTGTCGCGTACCAAACGGCTACTTGCAATATTTAAAAAAGTCAGTTCTGTACTCATCACCGCTGTGTCACTCACTAAACGCAGCCTCGATTTTTGTCAGATTTGGAAAAATACTTATGTTGACAATTGTTTAACAGTGTTGATTCCTAAGAGGTTATATAAAAAAAATACGTTTTGAAATTAAAATAAGTTTAGACAATTCGTTGTGTGGGTTACAATAGAGGCAGTGAGCTGTTTACATCGTAGAAACACTTTTCTTCTCCGTCGTACAATTACGTAAAGTTTAATCTGAGGGCTCTATCCGTTTCTTTTCAATCCACTGTGTAAGAAAAGGATTGCTGTCAGATAAGGACGCGTTTACGTAATACATGCTCTCTCGCTCGCACAATTGTCATTTTTATTTATATCAAATTACTGAGGGTGATTTAAAAATATCTTATACTAATTCTCATGTTGACTCATGTAAGTTTTCATTTATTTTATATAAGCGAACGACGAGATATTTTATCTATTGATAAAATTTATTACAGCTTGAATCGAATTAATCATTTCAATAAAACTTATTAAGAAAATTAATAGAAAAAAAAATATGACACCTTCAGTAAATTTATTTAGTTATCACTCGATTGTGCGAGCGAAAGAGCGTGCATTACGGATACGCGTAACATAGAAATTTTACAACTTTTTGTTTAAAAAATTTACACAGTTTAATGCATTCTCCACTATGTACACCAGGCTTATACACAGACGAAATAAATACATAGCGATACACACATAAAGAATCAGGTTTTTCTACAGCTCGGTTAAACCATAAATTTAAATATTACGATGGGTTATCTCCGCTTGCAGATCACACTAGATTCCGCGCTCAGGACGATCGAAGCCCACCACGCATCGGCCTAAAAACACTTACAGAATGTACTCTCATTGGTTCATGCTAGGCGAGTAAGCGTAAGCTTGAGATCGAAAATGAGAACGTTTGCTCGCTGTCCATGTGCCCACGCTTTTCTCAAACTTCAGTTAGTTAGGTTAGAGTATCTAGTGTGATCTGTGTCTCAACTATGCCAATAACTTTATATAAAACTTAATAGTACTTCGGAAATTTACAGTATTTTTTAAATAGTTTTAAGCACAAAAACACGCCTCTCCCTTTAACAATCGCTGACAGAGCGTGCGACGTTCATTATATCATTAGATGTTCGGTGACACGACGTACATACTTTAGGAAGGTTTACAAGACAGGATTCTAAATTATATAATAAATATTATTGATGATTTTAACGGCCGATCCGCTGATGGATGTGCTGGTAGATCTGATCTAATCAGCCGACAAAAGCGACGAGAGAGCTGATTTTGCAAGCTCAGTGAATCTCAAGTAGGGTGATATGCTAAGTGAACTTGCATTATTCTTGCCTATTACCATACAGAAATTATGTAAAGAAGAGTGCCAATAGCCATAGAAAGGCGCGTTACCCGATTGGAGTAACTGATAAGGACGTAAGATGTCGCTAGGCTTTAAAATAGTGCTTAAAGATCGTCACAATTTATGCTCGACATGAAATAGAAACCCAAGCTAACTCATTCGTAAAAAAAAACGAAAATAGAAAAAACGTGGTACGAAGAAAAAACACTACTAGTTATGAATATTTTTGCATCAGTAAAATGATTAATTTGCAAAACGTAAATATGTTAACAAGAGATGGCGTTGAAAACATTATTTTTGAAAACATCTAATTTTTAACTAAACATTAAATTGCGGACATATAACAATACTATGTTTCTATAACAGCCATATTTTCATCGGCTTTTATAACGGTCTGATCATTAGCTGTCTTAATACGTAAGCGCTGTCTAGTTCTATGCTGTTTTTTTGGGGAGTACACTTTTTTGGCTGAGATGGTCATTCTTCTCGTAATTTTTTTTTCTATGCTATTACTGCAGAGAAATGTCAATCGAATTTATAGGTTAAGGACCTACAGCCAAAAGTGATCACTAGATATTTTGTCATTTTTCTTCAGTAATCAGCAAGAAAAATGCAGGTTTATTTAAAGTCTCGTCTCACTTGCGAGCCACTACAGTGCCCGTCTCGCTTCGCATCGCTGTGACCGTCATTGCGAGAGCGCGTATTGACATGTTTTGCTGTCACAAAAAAAAAGTGTGTCAGTTAATATTTTTATTCGTTTTTTTTTTGTACCATGTAGGCCTAATATATCAAATTGTTGTGTGTGTCTGTCGTCTCTACGAATAGCCTGTATTTATGGGCCACCAACACATACTAATAAAGACCACCCTTATTATGTTCGTTTGTGATAGCGTGACATCCCGCTCGTACTAACTTCCTCGCACCATGCGGGCTCCCGCTCGCGCAAAATCACTCAAGAACATCCATAATAAAGGGTTTGAACATTGCGCACAGCTTTGAAAGCAATATGGAGAACAAACGTCTTCTTGGATTGAACTATCTTTAACACACATGTTCTATGAATATAATTGAGCTGAAAATTATGTACAAGATAAAAATAATGCTATTTGAATGTATTAAAAATATGCTACACATTTTTGTTATCCTTTTAAATTTTAGCCTGACCAACTTTTATATATCATCAAAACCAAATAAAAATATTTTCGGTTAAATAAAAACGTAAATAGTTTTCTCTTGTATCTTAGACTTGATCACGTGATCGTAAATGCTATGTGACAGGTTGGATCTATAGTGACATCAAACCAAAGTAAATCAACTTTCCTTGTTAAAATTTGCGATGTTTACTTTGATGTGACGTCTTTAGGCACGTGACCGGCGCCATGATACAGATTCGCGTTTTGGCGAGTAATTTTTTTATTTAAACTTTAGCATCGTTTTTTACCGAAAATACAACTAATCTCGAGAAAATATGAATTATATTTCATTTAACAATAATCTGAAACATTTTTTTAAAAGCAAATAGCCTATTATGTTTTTTCTGCGAAGTACGAAATCTATCGACAAAGAATTAGTAACGTAACGCTAGTTTGTATAAAGTTTAAGAGTCCATTGACGCCGATTCTGTTGCGTCATTTTCTAAACTATATTTGACTGATCGAACATTATTTCCATTCTCCAAGAAAAGTATGATAATTAATGCATCAGATATTTTTTATCGTTGACTGACACGCTTCACTGATGTTAAGTAATGGTGTGATCAAAGATCACAAAGATGATAAGCAAACCTAGCCTGGAATGGCACCTGGCTCTCAAGTGTGACTGCCGGAACAAACCGAAGAACATTGGCAACAGATTTTTAACTTGACCACCATGATTTCCTCGAGATGTTTTTCTTCACCGGTAAGCTTTTTCTTAACCCCGTTGTTAGGATTTGAACCCACGCCTTGCGTTTAGAACGCGCTAACCACTGGCTTGACCGCCGATTTGACGTCTTTAAACAAACTGTTTCGTTACCATAATGCTAACACATCTGAAAACCACGGACAAGCATATTTCTCTGCCTTTTTCTCTCGGTCGTTATAAACCAAATCAACAGGTCTGTTAGCATTATTACGGCTACTTTTTTGAAAGATATCGTACTTTACTTACAGAAATGTTACTTACGTTTCGTACGTACATGTTACTAACGTTGTTTTTTCGTACATAGGTCCAAGTTCATGACACATATAAATAATAAAAAATAGTTCGCTAAATCGTTAGAGGTCTTCTATTAACAATATTTTACAAGCGCCCAGACAAGTTATTTCTTCAGTTGCCAGAAAGTTTCGAGTATTCCCCAGTATTTAAAAAAATCATTTTTTTTTTTAAATTTCTGATTTTAAATATCTCGTTTTTCTTCGATATTAGTTGTCAAATTTCATCAAGATCTGTTCAGCCGTTTAGTTTCGATAAGGCTACAAAAAGAAACACGTCGGACAGAATTACTATCGCATTTATGGTTGACAGACTGGGCGTTTGACCACAGCTCACCCGATTTTAAGCATTGTTAATATTAGCATAACTTGTAAAATACTGTGAAAGACCCGTTTCAAACACATAATATCATAAAATCACAAGGTTTACCTTAAGAACTAGGTTAAAATTGGCGTCGATGCTGTTGGACTGCTCACTAAACAAAACCAATATGAGAGTACTAAGATAATAAGCTTCTCTTTTCATTCCAATTTTGTTTGAAAGGGATGGCTACAATTTAAAACCTGCCAATTTTTATATGGTAGAACAGAATTTACGTCATTAAATCAGACTACAAAAGTGTGTATCATTTAAATAAACTTAATCACTCAAAATTCCATATAACTACATCCTTATAAAATAGCACTACATTATTCAAAAATATCTAAATAATTATTACACTAAACTAAGTTATGTTATATTTTGATCTAAACGATTAGTATTGTACAGTCTTATTTTCATTTTTTTTTTTTAATTTTGTCTATCGAAATTAAAATTCATTTTAAACTCCATACTAAATAAACAAGTATAATTTCCTATAAGAATATTTTATTCACTGACCGTATTAATTTATATACTTTTATTTCTCACTAGCTGCGTCCCGCGATTTAACTCTCTTTTTACCCGACTGCCTAACAAGGGTAAATGTTTTTTTCATTTTTTTCATAAATGTTCTTTTGTCGTGGTGCAATTCAGTTATTATAGTTCGCGCGACTGATATCGGCTCGCTCGCACACAAATATCAACCCTAAGATCTTTATATTACGGCTGCATTCCGAAGTGTGCGCGAATTACCACGACTCGCGCGTTTAAATTGCGTATTTCTTCACGATATAGATAGCATAAAAAAAAAGATCGAAATCCCATAATATTTAAGGGTGCGACATGCTTTTCGTGTAGGTAGGCGGGGCGGTATACTCTAATCTTGAGGTAGAATTGTTAGGCGTCGTCCTAATTGAACGCGTTTACGCCACCATCGCTAGTTCGCGAGAATTTGATTCCTACAAACCCACAATCAAACACGTTGTTGTCTAAACTTGTACTATTTGACACAAGGATCTTGTATCACACTGGATAGAGTGATTCGTTTGGCAGTGTGTCCAATTTCTGTTCGCGCGTTTAGTGAGTAGGGAAGTGAAAACTAGTGCAAAATCTATCGATAAAAATGTACACAGTGTACAAAACTAAGAATTTGTAAATTAAGAACACAATGTTTGCAAAAATATGTACTTTATTGAACATCGAAACTCGTAATTGCCATGTAAATAGTACGAATATATATATTATATATAGTAACTATGAAAGTTAATAAGTATCTACACCGTCTCCTAGTTTCTTTTATTCTTCCTAGTTTTTTAATTGACAGCCCAGTCATAAAACTAGATTTTTCAAAATGTTTTCAACAAAGTCGAGAGTATTTAGGTGGCTCCCAGTTTTCGCGCCTCACAGCCTTTATCCACTGATTTCTGATTTACGGACATTTTGGAAACCTATAACAAAATGTTTTATTTTAATTGTTTAACCATGACACAACATTGGTACAAATTATCATATATTTCAAGCCGCGAAAGCTTCAAAAAGATTAAAATTAATTATCGATAGAATACGTATCAAGCCGATTAAACGCGGAAAGGAATTAACAGTTCATGTTTCACTTAATGTAGTATATGTAGGATATTACAAGAATATTATTAGATAAATATCGACCAAATATCGACAAAGTTTGAAACGTGCAGTGGTACTTCACTAGCAGGAACACGTAAAACAATGCATTTATTTATCTTAAATTAATGCTTAAATTCATTACTAAATAACACTGCGTGATGTAGTTGTATGACTTCAAACATGTATATTCTTTAAGTGAAACGAATATTTAGCTTTGATTCTGGTTATTTTAGGTAAAAAACGCTAAAAAGACTTACGCATGAAATGATAATTCTGGATCTTTTACTCCCCCTTTCGTTGTTCTCGATGCACAATACACAGCACAACACGCCATAATGCCACTATGTATAACAATATTAAGTATTCACAGCGATATTTTGATCCGATTTGCTTTTTTAGTAAGACGGGTCGCAATGTTGTGACCGACTAGTCGGTCAAAGTGGACACAGAGTGCGAGGTTGCCAATCTTACAATAGCTCTCTCGCTTACTCTATGCGACGACCCGTGAAATAAAAAGAGAAACATGACAATGTGAACGTCGGAGCGGCAACGTCTCATGGGTCTGTCCAGTATGATGCTTCGTCTAAGATTTGACATTTTAGTCATCGCGAATGTCAATAGTCAAAATTCGAGCGAACTAGCGATGGTCGCGTAATCGCGTTCTATTAGGACGACGCCAAACAATTCTACCCTAAGATTAGAGTATACCGCTTACCTAAACGAAAAGCGCCAACTATGTCGCAACCCTAGATGTTATGGGATTTCAATCATTTTTTTATATGCTATCTATATCGTGAAGATATACGAAATTTTAGTTTTGATTTTTTGAATTATCGCAATACCTTCGTAGTTATAAGTACGATTTTTTTGCTTTGAAATGATGACGAAGAAATTTTATAAGAATACCAAATACATATTTTATTTTATTTTTTCTAAATAATACTTATCAGTGTTTCAGATTAGATATTATTTATTGAAGATTTTGATAAGATTTAGGGGTGATAACAGTTTTCTCCCTTAACGCTAATTTCACCATAAAATGTAGTTAAATTCACTAACACTTCGGACGCTTGGGAAACAGCGACAGCAATACCATTTTCAAATAACTTCTGCGCCAAAACCTCGCGGCAATATACCTAATTGTTGAGGTGATATTCGTATGCGAGCAAGTAGCGCGACCATTCACTGGGTGACCTACACCAGAATTACACCATTCATCCAGGAAAGAATTAACTCCACACCATGAGTGGCTCCAGCGGGGTCAAACTAACAATACACATGTATTTTATCAATAATTATGTTTATACTCTATCTAACATTTTCGTTTCTTTTTGACATATGAACACCGCTAAAATGAGATAAGAAAATGTGAATTAAGAATCTTCATTTTCCTATAGAAGTATTAGTGACGTTCTAAAGTCTAAACTATCGAACCTACAGTTTATCGATATTATTATTAAAAACAAAGGACGCGGTGACGTGGTGGAACACCTCTTATTACACCATCCACTTCACCTCATCTTGAGCAGATCTAAAATGGAAAGGTAAGTTTCAACAACCTTGTTCTGCAAATATTACATCTGCCTTCTAAGAATGATAGAACTTCTTTACTTGAGATTTAACTTTTTTTATATTCAACGGTGCCACTTGTCAAACCGTCAACCTATTTCATCAAACTTCACAGATTCAAAAATGCTAGCGAGAAATATTCCGAAATGACCATATCGAGGGAGTGGTTCTACGCGACTATTTTTTATAGTTCGATTCGCACAAAACCATTATTTTTATCGAGAACGACATAAGTCGACTTCACCGATAATTCGAAAATTACATTGCAGCAATCTCTAGTCACTTCAAGAAGAAACAAAAATATTAAATATAGTGTATATAGTGATTTTAAACATTTAACTAATCATTTGTTATTCACTAGATCTTTCAACGACGTAGCTTTGTATGTATATTGTATAATTGTTTTTAAAACCGGAGTATGTAATAAAGTACCGTTAGTAAAGATAGTTAATATGGCAGTGTCCTAATAAAATATTAAAAAATAATAAGCGTATTCGAACCTTACGAACCTATAGTGCGTGGTAGGGAAACGACAGGAACACAAAGACCGACGACAGTGTGAATTCATTTCGTTCACATTAAAATAGCGCTGTTACGCAGCTCATCGGCTAACACTGCATTTGTCTCTTTTTAACATTATAGAGAAAACGCTACAGCAGCTGTACTTTTTGACCAAACCAATTTTAAGGCTTAGAGCAAAGATATTTAAAACTGGATATTGGGTATAGTATAAATTCAAGTGTCCTGAAATTATCTATATTTAGAAATATCGACAAATTGTCGTCGTGACAGTGCCGAATTCAGTTTGCAACATTTGTAGTATAAATGCACAATTGCAAAAAAAATATAATTAAAAGTTGATTTTATTTTCTCACATACTATATTCCCTACCAAGCACTACACAATAATACATTAAAACTGTCTAAAATTATCATTATAAACTTTTACATAATTAATATTTCGTAACATATATACGTTGTTTCATAAATAAATATACCTTAAAAACTTTAAATTCGACCTTTTTTACTGTAATGGAAGTAATTGTATCGTATTTTGTGATGAAATCGGTGAATTTTAAAAACAGTGATCAAACAGCTAGGCCACGCATGCACGCGATTCGCATTCGATGTTTAGGACATTCTGTTGTCCGGGACACGATAATACGACTCATATTTCAAAGTTAGCAGGCATCTTCGTTCGTTTGACGAAGCGTAGGTAGGCCTCCCACTAGGTGGACCGCGGGCAACCGGTGGATGCAAGTGGCCCGTTGTCGGTCGGTGTGGCGCTCTAAGTGGGAGGCCTATGTTCAGCAGTGGACGTCTTATCTGATGATGATGATACCAAAAACAAAAGATTTTGTTAAGATTTAGGGGGTGGTAACCAGACAACCCCTGAAACGCAAATTTCGTCAAAAAGTTAGGAAAATCGCACGCACGCGAAACAGAGCGACAGTTATACAATTTCAAATATCGAATGCGCCAAAACCTCGCGGGAGGACTATCCTCTTTTGATTTCAGCCGATTGGTCGCGTAAATAAAGCAAGCAATGAGCTTTATATTTTCGCGATCCGTAACTGTTTGATGCACTTTATGATTTGTATTAAACTTCTTAACTACTTCTATTTATGTACATATTATACGATTACAGATTCAAAATATACACATCTCACAGTTCGAGTGAGAATTATATTTAATGCTATAAAAATACTATAACTATATCTCTCTGGACTCCGGTCATTGGCCCGCAAAGTTATGATTTCAAATGAATGTTATTAGAACGGAGGATAAATCTAAAGGCAGTTCTCTTCTATAGAATATTAATAGTAAATAATATAAATAAATAGTAATAGTAAATAATAATAGTAAAACTTAATAGTAAATAGTTATCTTCTATAGAACTTTAAAACTTTCGCGATTTGAAGACATAAATAGTTTTAGCGTGGGTCCTGATCAAAAACATTAAATTATATCTTCTATAGAAACGACTTCTCACCCTGTTTGGTTTAATATTTTGAGACAATATATTATATTATATAATGTATTATATATAATATTTCACATATGTAGAATAGCGCTTATATAAATGCTGACAGTTTCAAAACTGAGTGGACCAATCAGCGTTCAGTACGGAGCACCCCAGTAGATCTGAACTTGTTGAGTGACGGCTGGAGGTAAGCGTCACGCCTGCCCATAACAGTTCACTGCCACTCAGAATATTAAGCTTCAACAGTTCTAAACCCTGCGTGGCAATGCACTGCGCTCGTCATCCAGAGATATTAGACAGTAAATTTCATTACGCTCGGTAATTTCACTGGCAGCATTGCCCTTCAATCCAGCATAGTAATGTTTGCACACTACTGCTTGGCGGTTGAATAACTGGCAAAGGTACGGTACTTCTCCAGGCAGACTTTGCAAAAGAGTTATACCACTACAAAAAATGAAAATGGATTTGATGTGATGTCTACGGGGTGGGAAGTCTTGCTTCTATTATTAATATCGAAGTTTGTTGGTTTGAAATAGTATTTAAACAATAGTTATTACCCGACGACAACGCAAAAATTAATAATTTCATGCAACAGTTAACATTAGTATCGGTGAAAACTTGTAAAACCACGAACAAACCAATGAAACATACCATAAAATTCATAAAAATTAGTATTAAAAAGTTGTTATATTATTCCTGTAATTTTGTGGCAAGAAATGGGCAGTAGAAAGAGCATTTATTTGTGTGGAAGTATGAATAGTCCGTTCGCTATCGCATAATCGGTAACACCAGGGCCGTGTTCAGGACGTCCAACGACGTTCGATGACATTTGCAGAATATTTGTAATGTCCCGGAGCGTCGTCAGACGATCTTACCAAACACGGCCCTGCAGATAGATCTTTCGTTCACCGAACGAAACCCAACGTTGGGGTTTCAGGCCCAACATCTATTCAAAATATTCTAAAATTAACATGTTCCTTTCCAATTTTGAAAATCACAAAAAACGGTCAATAAATCTTTAAAGTTGCATTCTGTTAACTATTCTCATTTCCGTTTTGTCTTACAAATGAATAATTGCGTCGATTCCAAGTAAACTCGCTATTAAACTATTGCTATCTTTTACTAATAGAATCACAAGTTAGAGATAGCATGATCTTAGTTCTCCATACAAGCTTAGACGAGACCGGAGCGGGTGCCGATTATAAACAGGTTTTAACGTTTCGCTGGTGTACGTAAACTCGTATGACAGCACTAAAAGAAATGCTATCTATTTCTTGTGTTTCTATTATTAAAAGACAGCAAAATCACTATATTTAGTTCAGGGAGGGCAATAGCCGTTTAAATATTAATCGTTTCTTTTGATGAAGTTATCACTCGGCTAAAATAAGTAAATTTTACGTTTCTGAATAAGATTGGTTTTTGGTAAACGTTCATGATCTCTAGAAATTAATTCGTGCTGTTGATAAATCTTAAAGAACCAACTTTATTGTGAGGACCAAAGCTGTGAAGAGCAAGGCAGAGTAAAAAAAAGTCGCTATCATCTTTGTCTCGTTCGCGCTTTTCACATGATTGAAGATATAATAATCACTAAGTGTGAATTCCCAAAAAGTTTAAGTTCTTTTGTTTTTTTCTGTTACGAATATTAACTCGATTCATTCGTGTGTGATTATTAAACATTCACAAGGTTCTTCATCTTCAAACTCTCTGAGCGGGCAACGTATACAAAACAACTTGTTTCAGGTGTCTATAGGCAGCGGTTTGGTTACCATCGAGCAGGCCGTATGCTTTTATAAAATGAAAGAGCCCAGCGTCGCTCGACACAGCTTCGATGGATTCTCGGCCTTAGCCTTGCCTCCTACAATGAGGCGAAAATCACAAAAAATTTAACAGACGATAAAAAATGTAACCGCCTTTTTGTGACAACTCATAGAAGAACTGTCAATAAAGCGCGGTTAAATAACGAATCGTCTGTTAAGTTTCGGCGATCATTGAGCAAGCCATGTAAATAATCACCAGTCACAGTGAATCTCTTGGGATTCACCAATTTAGGTGAATAAAAGATATTTCACTAGATCGTAAAAGAAAATTCAACGATCAATTTCATTACATATTTCACTATACCAACAGACACGGGCTCCGAAAATTCTCAATTCTTTCTACAGTTCATTAACACGTGTCACTATTCGAATAGACTTAGTTTTTTAGGTGAAAAGTCACCGATTTATGTGAGGTTCACTGGTGTGTTCACTAGAAGAGAGTCCCGAAGGTCGAATGTTGCGTGCGTCACTCTTGCGGGCAGCTCTGCACGAAGGAGGCGGGGAACAGGCCCGTGCGCCCGGTGCGCTGTAGCGTGCCCTGGGACAATTTAAACAAGTGGTTATCGTCTAGCTAGTCGAGCTCTAGTTCGTTGTCGCGAGCCTTCAGTATTTTATCGTCAGTAGTTGTAATGTTAACTTGTCTACAGGGTTATAAGGAAAGGGTCCACAGTACTCATCATCATGAATTACTTTTAGTATGGCACCAACCCTGAAATCGAGAGAAAAAAATCAGCTGTTCCATAGAAAAATGTCAATAACACTCGACAAAATATATAGAACAGCTGATTTTTTTCTCTCGATTTCAGACTTGGTTTCATAGTAAATTTGTTCATAATGAATACTATGAGCCCTTTTTTAGTTTTGCTTACCCTTTCTTTATAACCCGGTATTATATAATAGACTAGCTGCGCCCCGCGGTTTCACCCGCTATTCTACAGAAACCGAATATTTGTCCGGGATAAAAAGTACTAATCCAGGGTGTAAGCTACCTCCATACTAAATTTCATTCAAATCTGTTCAGCCGTTACAGAGTTGAACGGGAACAAACACACTTACAAACTTACACATTTACTTGTTACTTTCGCATTTATAATATGAGTGTGATATATTATAAGTGTCGAATGGGGAATATTTACGACTAATTATTTTTGTATTTTTTTTTTTTTTATGTTTTACCTTGTACCAGCCGTCTCCGCGTTTCTTCGACACAATCACAATGTCGTCTACCTTCAGCTCCAGTTCGTATTCAGAGTTCGGCGGGTACGGAACTATGCAGCGGAATCTGGAATCACACGTAAAAATTAATGTTTTAATTATCGACACGCATGGCTTTTTCCGTTATAAAAGTTAATTTGACAAACTATCGAGACCTTTAAGGCGTGTTGGGTTCATTCTCATCAAACTCATCGAAACTTTTCATCTCATTCATGCTCACTACTAATTCACTGGCTGTTTTGTTATGATAGTTTCAAGGTTGAAAAAGTTAAAAGTTTGATTGGGGAAGGCTGTCAAGCAGAAGCTTGGAAAAACGTTAAAAAATCGGAGGATCTGAATTAGATTGACCGTCGTGATATAGCCCAGTCAACCAGCCAAGCCAAGCCAACTCAAGTCACCAGTCCCGTAACTTGACTGGGCTAAATTGTTAGATCGGTCTTACTTCAACTACAGACCCTAGACATGTTGAAAAGCCGGACCTTCCAGCGCGGCTATCGTACAAAAGAATTTGATGAGTGGTGACGTTGTCGGTCGATGGCAATTACGCGAGCTTAAATCTTGCGCTGCTATTGGTCGATAGATTTTTCCTCGAAATCGATCGACCAATAGCAGCACAAGATTTTCGCGGCAAAATCACACCGTCTTTGCGTGAATGTCATACATTTCCTACCACACTAGTCCACATGGACTGCATCGGATTGGGCGTACAATTTTACGAGAGTTCAACTGTACGACTCTTTGTCGTGCTTACGATCGTCATCTGAAATAGACTCTAACATAGCGCTAATAGAGACGATATTGCAAAAAGTAAAATTTGAGTCTGTTCCGGATAAGTATTTTGTTTCATTGTTGTTTATTAATATGACAGCTTGGTTCTACAATTATGTATAGAAAAAAAAAAACCTGCTATTAATTATTACCGGATCAAACGCTAAGGACATACGCAGTATTGATGTTCTGCACAAATCAAATGTACTGCACATGATTTGGTTAAGTTTTACTAATAAATGAATGAAAGCATCTTGAAGAGACCACAGAACGATGATAGAAGACTTTTAAAAAAATGGCTCTGCCTGTTGCTGTCAGACCATTTCATCACTTGCTTGGCGACAGATGTTAACATAATTCTCGTTAAATGTCTTTTAGAACAAAATCGCCCCAAATACTAAACAAATAAGGTTTAAACACTGTTTTAGACCTTATTTGTTTAGTGGTGGTGGTGGTTTGCTACATTAATATTAGTACTCACGGGTAATCGAGTTCTAGTACCAGTGGTACCCGTAGCAAAAGACTGAGAAAGGGTTTCTCGGGGATCGGTTTGTCTGCTCCTAAATTTCGTAATTTGTTATCATCCAGAATCCAGAATCCATCCAGAATCCAGAATCCAGAATTTCATCAATCAATCATCCAGAATTTGTTATCTTCAGTCTACCCGTGAACATGGCGCATGCAACTGTGCCGAAATATCGGGAACTCTACAAAAATGAAAATCGTGATAAATATCCCGTGAGTACTAATAGTAAATGAGGTTTACCTTTCCTTGACAGTTTGCGCGTGGTGTCGGTCCCGCCTGGTCGCCGTCACGTCCAAGGACTGCGACTTGCGATGCTGAGACTGCCACGGACTTTCGCTGTTCCTGTTTTACAACAAGTACGGTTGGTTTTATTCATGTGAGACGAGCGAGACACAAGCTTGATGGTAATACCTTGCTTATACAAGTTGCAGAGCAGTGTAACCCAGAGTTTAAACTTTAAAACGCATGGCAATGTACTGCACTCGACACTTTGGGATTGTTGTTGCTGTACTCTCGCGACTTCTATAACTTCGCAATCGTCACTTGATTTTGCTCATATTAAAACTTTAAAAAAAAAGTACCTTAATTTCTTGCCTACAAAATTTTGGATCAACGGTACTCAAGTTATCTTCCGACAAATATACATACAACTGCCGATTTTCACCTTAAGACTTTTAGGCCTTAGCTTCGTTCGATCAATTGATTACAAAATATATTTGTCCCGTGATTTCAGTATATTCTCGATTTCATTATTTTTTTTTATGAATTCGATGGTTTTGATACCATATCGACACATGAATTGTACTATCGATAATCGATTAAAAGCTAGTTTTTTGTTCATCACTGAGATACATTTTTATTCTTAAAAGTTATAAACTTCGTGATAAACTATGAAAAAATAAATTTTCTAAAAATACTTAAATAAAAATAAGTACAGTACCGTAGTACAGTAGTAAGTAGAAGCCGTGGGAGCACTCTAGCCTCACATTCGTGGTGTCGCGGGTTCGAACCCGGCCGGGCCCGTACCAATGAGTTCTTTTGAAGTTACGTACGGATATACCACTTTTCGGTGAAGGAAAACATCGTGAAGAAGCTTGCATATTTCCGAAGAAGAAATTCGATGGCGTACATGAATCCGCCAACCCGCACTGGGCCAGCGTGGTGGATATGGCACAATCACCACTCGAGGGTAGGCCGATATCCCAGCAGTAAATGTTGCAAGGCCTACAGTACGCCGCTTTCAGTCTACAGCAAGATGTACTTTGTTAGTTTCGGTTTTGAAAAGCTGCATAGTGCATTTGAGAGTAAGTAGAAAAGGTTAATTTCAGTGCAGTAATGAACGATTAGTAAGCGTGGGAAGTGATAAAATATGTAATGAAGCAACACAAAACAAACAAGCCAAATTAAGTACACAACATGTTTGAGCCAAACAAGCGTTTTATTTGATTTCTAAAGTCGACATTATTCAGAGAGAATTGAATTATCCTCAAGTAATTAATAATAAAAGTACAACAGATCAGACACTCGACTTACACGCTATGCCAAGAATGTTTTTAATGTAATACGGATATCTCGATTATTCGGATAAAAAAGGCCCATTGCCGTTTTTGAGGTGCCCACGACTTCTTTCCTCAAGACTTTGAATGTAGCAAAAATAGAGACATGGGGACAAAAAAAATAGGAGTGGGTAGAAGTCGGGCTTCTATCGCTAGTTTTTCAAACACCACAAAAACTCCAACATCGATCTCGGACAGGGAATATCCAGTACTGCGTTGCGCGCGCACTGTATCTTGAACAATTCGCAGTGTTCTTTCGCTGCAATATCGCAAAATAAACAAAAGACAAACAAAATCAATCAATTCCAATTCAATTGGGATCAATTTCGCGATATTGCAGGGGAAAGACAATAGAGAATTGTTGAAGACACAGTTTGACAGGCGCTTTTCGCGTCTTGGGTACGGAAATTATAGTGAGTATCTGTGGGTAGGAATTGCAGTGGAGTGTCTGATCGATCAGCATATTGTACCTGCTCCGATCAAACGATATTTGATCGAAGGTTACCTGTGTAAATGCGCGAGATGTCGGTCCTTGAGCCGGCGATCCGGGCCGGCGGCCGGCGCCGGCGCCGGCCCGGCGGCGGGCAGCGCGCGCAGCAGCTGCGACGGACACGAGCCGGACCTAGCCCGGGTCACCCCCACGGTTAGTTAGCCCAGTGCCGACCCATATATGCCCACCCAACAATAACCTACGTAGTTAACGATCCAAAGTATACTTGCATCCTTCCAAAGCATTCTCGACAGAAATATATTAATCTTTGGTAACTAACACACCTGACAACCACGGACCGCAGACTGACGAGGGATAGTAAGAGGAAAATATATTTCTATCTGTATCGTTTGTTGGACAGCGGACGGCGCCAACCGAGTTGTTATGTGTGTTAGCACAGTTATAGTGGTTTATTGTTTTCAAATAAGGGCAACATATGGGCTTATGTACGAGTACTCTAGCAAATCTCTTTGTTAACACAATAAAATCCACGATTGACTGACAGATACACACAGGCTAAATCGATAGGTATAGAAGCTTGACATTTTGCACAAGGACTCCTTATATAACATAGGTGTGGTAAAAGGGATTTTTGACAATTCAGGATCTAGCAAGGTTATAGAGGTTGAGTCTATATAAACGTTCGTCATTTTTATTTTGTATTTGCGACGCCGAAAGCCGAGCCTCGGTCGTACCCTATTAAATTGGCAAACCATGCGAATTCGCTAAGCCGCTAAGATACTACAATACTCGTACATATATCCTGATTTACGAACACAAATTAAAACAGGTGACAAACACACAAAATGCAGGGGTGAGTGTGATTGTGCTTCGTTAAACATCTCTCCATAAAAAAAACTATGAGACTGTTATTAGTGATCTAACAAGTTTTGTAGATACGACTGTGTATGCTGGCGCGTGAAACTTGCTGCCCGATTCCGATCGCTATCAAAATTCAAACGCATACGATTGATGACATCTCGAATATATATTTTTAGTTCAAAATAGATATGCGTTTGACTGAATCCTGCCTGATGTTAAGCAATGAAGTGGTCTAGGACGGAGCACGCTTACCTAGAAGGTACATGTTTAATGTAGGCTTGATATTGTAATTTTCAGGAAACAGAGTCCCGTAGAGTTCTACATCCTCGCTGTACGTATTTTAATATAAAACATATAAACTGTATTTTTATTAATAGTACATGTATTTTTGTTTAGATAAAAGGTGTGTATTGTAAATAACTACAGTACGAAAAAATAAATTATTAATGAACGCATTATTTCTTTTATTTGGGCCTGAGAGCGAGAGGGGGCTGCCTGTACCATGTCCCCATAAATATTTGAATATTCACTTTATTTTTTTAAGTTTAAAGTTGGTGCATGTTTCATCAACTTAATTCGATCGAAACTTGACAATGTTCGGAATCGAGCTGCAACCTTTGTGGGTTCAGTAATTTGGTAACTTTCTTGTATACAATTATTCTTAATTTCAATAAAATGATAGTTAACTATTGTCAGATCACCTACGAGATTTGATATAGCAAGCGCTCAGGGCGCGCGGACGGGGCACTTGTTATTTCGTACCATAGAGCGCCCGACATGTCTCACAGCGCCCGCCCGCGCGCCCGCGGCGCTTGATATATCAAGTCCCTAAGTTATGAAGAACATAACACATGCGTGGATCAACATAATGCACATTCACTCTGAAATGGAAACATTTAATGCTCGCTTCGTTTCACGACAAAACGATGTATTACGATGCTATTTTCATTTATCTTACTTTCTTAGACCTCATGTCTTATGGTTTTATAAACGAGTTTCCTGGCAAATATTAGATCTTCCTAAAGCACTAGCCATTTAATTGCATTTCCCTGCTTTTAATTGTTCACCGCATTTATATTAAAGTGTTATTTGCCCATTGTTATTAAAAAAAAATGTTTAGTGAAAGATACATAAATCGACAACCTTATTTTAAAACGTCCAATTTTGAATGTCTTGTAAGAGGCCGTCCACTAATCACGAAAATCAGTAAATATCACAAAGGGGTCGGGCGATTTCAGTCTGTCTGGACATTTTTATTAAGGCGCTTATAAATGCGAAAGTTTGTGTGTAAGAGTGTAAGTTAGTATATATATGTTTGTTACCGTTCAACTCAGTAACGGCTGAGCAGATTTGAATGAAATTTGTTATGGAGGTAACTTTCACCCTGGATTAACACATAGACTACTTTTTATCCCTGAAAAATATTCAGTTTCTGTAGAATGGCGGGTGAAATTAGTAAGATAGTTTTCCATAATTAAATTATATTATACTTGTATTGAAAGACAATATTCTAAAAATTATTAAGATACTAATGCCAATTCCATCTTGCACTCACTAAACGCAATTAAGCTATCGCTGTCTTTTACTAAATAGAAATACAAGATAGAGATGGCATGAATTATAGTGCTGTCAAATTAGTCGGATCTTAGTTCTCCATACAAACTTAGACGAGGCCGTAGCGGGTGCCGATTTAAAACAAGCTTTAAGTGTCGCTAGTGTACGTTTTTCTTCGCGGCTTTAATCGGTAAACTCGTTTGACAGAACTAAAATGCATGCTATCTATTTCTTGTGTTTCTATTAGTAAAAGACAGCAATAGCCCTAAATTTGGTTTAGCGGGAATCGACGCCATTATGTACCCAAAAAATACTCGTGATTTTGATTAGTCTAAAATCTCACCACTTATCACTTGAGGGTTAAAAAGTTACTAAAACAACATCCCGTCATTAATAGACGACCCCAAACATGTATGCCCAGTGAAATGGCCCAATGTGGCCCTTCAATAAGGACTAGTTTCGTCTAAGAGTGTTCCCGTACCTGACGTGCACGGGGTGATGGTGCGAGGCCAGGTTCAGCATGAGGGACGTCCCGGGGCCGTCTTCGAAGACCGGGTTGTCCATACTGTAGCCCACCGGTGGGGGAGACTTGCACTTCTTCATGGCGGCGAGACGCTTCATCAGACTCACTCCGGTCGATATTGAGGACTTCTCCGCTTTATATTTTTCTTTTGACTGTAATTACACATTATGTATTACTAGCTGCGACATACAAGCATAGTGTTTAAAAAACTTAGAAATCGTAGAACAGACCACGCAGGGTATCAGACTACGCTTGTACGGACACAAGTCTCTTAGTAAATGGTGAGCTTTCCGCGATTCCCAAGCCGCATGCCAAGCGTGGGGATTATGGCAACTAAACTCCCCCTTAACTAACTGTGACTTTTGTTCAGGTGGGACGTTTTGTGGCTGATGATGATGATATAGACCTAGTATTTTTAAGGCTTTTGTAAGTAAGGCTTTTGTACCTTTTCCAATCTGGGCGTTGTTTGTAGCGACTGAGCGTTCGAACTCCACGAGTACATCAATGGCTGACCTGGAAACATTAAAACGACAAAATCAAAACAATTTTTTTTAATGCCTTAGGTGGCATACAAGCAGACGGGCCGCCTGATGGTAAGCGATCACCGTCTCCTATGGATACCTGTAACACCAGTGGCATCACAGATACGTTGCCGACCTTTAAAGACTCTGTTAAGAGCCCTTTTGAAGAACCCCATGTTGTATTATTTTCCAAAACTTGTGTTATTTCGAGTGTTAATGTGTAAAAATGGTGGATTTTTATCCATTAAGTGTTCGTGAACGTGCACGAGTGTTGGTGAATAGTATAATGTTGTGAAACGTGACTCTTCGTGTTGTTTCCAAAACTCCATAGAAACCTCTAGTCTCCACCACATTACTGGGCCATGACGTGGACTTGACCGTGACTTACTTTGCTTGACTTAGACTATGACAGAGTTATTTTATTTGTAAAATATTTGACATCACTTGAAACATTACAATACTTGACACAGACTAAATACACAAGGTGTGGAGCCAAAACGTAAGTGAAAAAAATAAAATAAGTCTGCCGCAATAGCTCGGTATGCAAGATTGTGAGACGAGACATGTTGGTGAAACGCAGGGTATGTGTGTAAGGCGTGAATACATGGCCTGACCTGACATCGCGTAAAAGGGAAAGCAAGACTTGAATTACACGGGAGCAAAAAAAAACAAACTATTAAGGTTATAGCTTCTCCCTTTCGCCCCCCCAGAAATGTATATATAGCCATCTCTTTCCCACGATGTCAGGTCAGGCCATGTAGCGAGGCCTTTACCGTTATTGGGCGGCGTGTGCGCCCGCGGCGGCGCGTCGGGAGGCGGCGGCGCGGCCGGCGCGGGCGCCGCGCTCGGCTTCACCGCCGGCGCCGCCGGGGCCGCTACGACCTGGACATAACACACACTTTAAGGCGAGGTCCAATCGCAAAACAACAAAAAGTAGCATTTTTCAGCGCTTTGTTCGAAGTGACGAGATTACTTAATCAGGTGCAAAAAATACTGCAGATAGAAAATAAAACTGAAATTACGTTCAACCGAATAAAACTTCGAAATCTCTTAGTTACAAAATAAAAAAATGCAAAATGACCCCCTGCAAAACCCTTCTGAAATCAAATGCTCTGAATTTTCAGCGGTACCTACAAATTTTCTTTTACAAATTAAATATCCAGGCTAGCGGTTTATACGGCGAACCAGGTAGTTTTTTTAATTGATTTGTATATTTCCGATAATCGGCAAAAAAGCAATGAAAAACTACAATTTACTGTTTTCTCATCAAGTATGATATGCGATTTTCAACTTTAAACCTTAGAACTTTGAGCGGGACAGTACTCATTTCAAATCACTATCAGTCCTCGCCTTAACACCGACCTCTGGTATTCTAGTGTACATGAATAATGGTTGCAAAACTTGATGAAATTGAAAATATCAGAAAAAAATACGGGTGACTTTTTTTTTTACCAAAACCTATAGATTAGGTTGCGATAGGTAAGATGCATTTCAAGTTAAATGTATATAAACGACATATATACATATATATACGACATAAATACATTTTTATTTTTTTAGTTTTAGACTCTTTTATTGTAATAGAGAATAGACTAATTTAAAGTGTTTTTTCCTACAACGGATTTAAAAATAGATTACAATTTGTAAACAACCGTGCCATTCTTCTGCTCCTACTCCGTCGACACGGTCATATTCTAATTTATTAATTAGTGTAAAATATCCGTAAATGTGTTCAAATGTGTAATGTGTACATGACTGTGTTCTGTATAGGATGTCTACAATTTTGTATTTGTGTCAAACTTTGTTTAGGACATTGTCAAGCTGAACATGTTGCTTACGTAGTTTTCTGTTTTGTTAAAAATCAATTCGGCTAGATTATGTATAGATATATATATATAGCCTCTACTTAATTTGCATACTATTGTATACAAAAGGACTTTTTTTGACTTGTAGAATGTAGATGAATATTTACCAATAAATAACTTTAGTAACTTTATATAAGGCAAGACGAGGTCGCGCGCGTTTCTTTCTTAGCATTCCTTGATAAACGTCACCGAATGTGACCGAGTCTATAGTAGGAATAATCGACTCAATTTAACGTGAGTATTTCCGTTTTATTACAACAAAATGTATCAAAACCACGTCAGTTTTCATAGTAAAAATAACTTTGACTTTGATTGGATCGCCGTTTGGAAATAAAAGTTTAGTTTCTGAGTGGGCGCTTTGCCCGCATTGTTTCAAGTCCTAAAATTGTGACGCGGACGCTAATGCGCCCGCTCTTGTATGGTCGTGTGTACCTTGTCGTGTTTGTGTGCGTGCGGCTGCACGTAGTTCCCGGGGAAGACGCCGGCGCGCGGCGAGCGCTCCGCCCAGCCGTCTCGACACCGCTCCGTCACCGTGTAGACCGTATGGTCGTGTGTACCTTGTCGTGTTTGTGTGCGTGTGGCTGCACGTAGTTCCCGGGGAAGACGCCGGCGCGCGGCGAGCGCTCCGCCCAGCCCTTGTACCAGCCGTCTCGACACCGCTCCGTCACCGTGTAGACCGTATGGTCGTGTGTACCTTGTCGTGTTTGTGTGCGTGCGGCTGCACGTAGTTCCCGGGGAAGACGCCGGCGCGCGGCGAGCGCTCCGCCCAGCCCTTGTACCAGCCGTCTCGACACCGCTCCGTCACCGTGTAGACCGTATGGTCGTGTGTACCTTGTCGTGTTTGTGTGCGTGCGGCTGCACGTAGTTCCCGGGGAAGACGCCGGCGCGCGGCGAGCGCTCCGCCCAGCCCTTGTACCAGCCGTCTCGACACCGCTCCGTCACCGTGTAGATCGCTGTCCGAATCACACTAGTATATTAATGCGAAAGTTTGTGTGCAAATGTGCAAGTATGTAAGTGTGTTTATTCCCGATCAACTTTGTAACGGCCGAACCGATTTGAATGAAATTTGGTACGGAGGTAGCTTATTCCTTGGAATAACACATAGGCTACATCGTAGGACACCATAGATACACAGAAATATACAAACATACATACAACTGCTGAAGTACTCCCCGTAGACCGTATACCGTAGACCCATAGACATTCGCTTCGCTCGCTCGCTTTTTATCGTTAATTTGTTTACCGTTCCTGTAGAATACCGGGTGAAACCGCGGGGCACAGCTAGTATATCATAAAATAATATTTTAATCTACATAAGCAGAAAAACATTTTTTTTTTTTTTAAAGTAGGCCTTTAACGTGCGTGTCACGAGCGCAGGACAATACCACGCAGTGTTTGGAATTGCTACAGAACAAAATTCTCAGTTGCATTAAACCGTTATGGGCAAGCGTTTACCATCGGACGAGCGACTGGCTCCACCCGTCACTGGGAAAAAAAAGTAATAACCTCCTTTTTTAAGTTCGAGCTCGTCTGGTTTCTGCGGCTTGTAAGGGTAGATGGCGACGTAGGCGGCGGGCAGCGCGCGCTCCACGCTGCGCTCGCGCCGCCGGCGCCGCTCGCCGTGAGCAGGGGTCGCCGCCGCACTGCTCGGACTGTGGTCCAGTAGGCTCGTTGCCAGGATTTCCGCAGAGTGTCTGGAATAGAGGTTGGTCTTTATTTATTTATTTATTAATAGACCAACAGCACAAAATCATAATATAAAAATAATCTTAAAAAAACATATAGTACAGCCAATAAAAGGTCTAAACATATTTCTTAAGTAGGTAGAAACAAATCGTATTATTATTATGTGTATATATATATATATTATTGTTTTAGATGCCCTTATAAAGCTCAGTCATTAATAATCATTTTATCATTAATTTTCTTAATTATAGTTAAAACAAACTGTTACAGAACATGAAATGCTACACCTACATTATATATTAACTAGGTGCGCCCCGCGGTTTACATCCGCTATTCTACAGAAACCGAATACTTTTCCGGGATAAAAAACACTCCGGACGTAAAGCGGAATCTAACGACACCTCACTCGTCAAAATCGGTCAAGCCGTATAGGTTACAGGAGGTAATATAGGAACACGAACATACTTACGTACACCTCGAACCTTCTCCTTATTGGGCAGTCGGGTAAACACCAAGAAGGCACTGTAGCGTTATTAGAGTCATTGCCAAAATTTGCCTTTGAAACTAAATTGGGATGACTTAAGAATAGAAAAACTATGGTTGTGAAATTCTCACCTATTCTGCGAGGCATGACTCCCTTGCAGATGCGTGGAAGGCGTCAAACTATGCCTCTTCTCCCTCTCTCTATGATCCCGAGCACGCGGCGTCATATAACTACCCTCCTTGTGCGAAAGAGACAACACAGCCTGTAGCCCTAAGCCAAAATTTAGCAACGAATCAGGGCCACTTCCTCCAGTTGGCAAATGTTTACTCGAAGTCGGGACGTCGCCTCGCTCACTACCGCTCGGTTCCTGATTTTCCGTCTCGCTCGTCGACGCGTTCTGCTTCGGACTCTCGGCGGGAGGCAAACTGACGTTCAGCGAAGTATTCGTCGCCGTCGAACTCTCGTTCAAACTCAAAACTCCCATGGAAGCGTTGAGCGAACTTTCCTGTTCGTTCGTATTCTCCTCCTCGGCATTCTGAGACGTATTCCCAGCGATTACGGTCGCGTTTCGATCCGTATTGTTGTCGGGAGAGCTGGGCAGGCTCGGCTCGGCGCTCTCGCAAGTGCTAGTGTTGGAGCTAGTGTTGGGAGTAGTAGTCGAGGCCGAGGCGGTGTTCATACTCGAACTCGAATCGGAACTACCGTTGTTTACGTTAAAATTAGCGACGGCGGGGAAATGTTCATGTGTTCTGACGTTTTGGTAAGTCGATTCGATTTTGTGAATCGGGGTCGAGTATTCGAATTTGACCCCTCGAATTCTATCGTAGTTGTCCCCGATCCTCGGCACGCTTTGCACCATCGTCCCCTTTCCGTGACTATTGAAGTGTATCAGGTCTAGGGAGTGCTTGGTGTTGGTTTCGACGATGTTCCGGGTTATGTTGGCCTGGGGGACCATGACGGCGGCCCCGGGTTGGTAGTTGGGGTGGGACTGGCTCATCGTAGCCATGTTTTGATAGTTGCTTTGCGTCGTCGGCATTGAGGACGACATGGGTTGGTAGCGGTGCGGATGCTGGAAAATATTATACTTTTTTTAATTGGCGGATTGAGCGAAGCGAACGAAAGGTCTCAGTTTTAACTGGCAAAACTTGCTTTCATCTTTCCATATGTTGGTCGTATTTTTCAACCAATCTTGGCGAAACTTGGTATACAGATTTTACAATTTTGTAGTATTTTTTTTTTTTCGTCTGCGTTTGTTTATTGGAGGGGTATTTCTGCCAAAAAGGGAAGTCTGCTGCGGCGCCATACGGCGGCCGATTTTGATAATGTTGGTACTCGCGGATAGATCGTATTTTTCAACCAATCTTGGCGAAACTTGGTATACAGGTTTTACAATTTTGTAGAATTTTTTTTTTTCGTCTGCTTTTTTTTATTGGAGGGGTATTTCTGTCAAAAAGGGAAGTTTGCTGCGGCGCCATACGGCGGCCGATTTTGATAATGTTGGTACTCACGGATAGATCGTATTTTTCAACCAATCTTGGCGAAACTTGGTATACAGGTTTTACAATTTTATAGAATCTTTTAGTCGTCGGCGATTTTATTTGTGGGGTATTCCCCCAAAAAGAGGGGAAGTTTGCTGCGGCACCATTTACCGGCTGATTTTTATAATATTTGGCATAAACATTCAGTACTCGATTCTAAACAAGAATTTTGAATACGAGCCAAATCGGTGAAGAGGTTTTTCATGAAGACTTGGGGGAAATACATCACTGATCAAAAAGATCCGACGACAAAAAAAATTTAAAAAAAAAATTAGCATTAAGGTTGTGCAAAAAACTTTGAGCTTGCGAGGTCTACTGTTCTCAGAACTACTGGTTTCTAAATTGTGTATGACAATTTAATTTTAAATATACTTTTTTTCATGTATTTTTTTTTAATTGTTTATGGCAATTTATCACAGTTTTTAGTTAGAATTCATTTTCGGTGAATGCGGCGCGTGCTTTGCTGACGAGGGTGCGTTCAAGTTTAATCATGAATAATTATGTGAATTAATTACTTGTTATGTTAATTAATGTGTTACCTGCGAGTGATGCCTGTGGTCGGCGTGTCCCGTTCTGGCCAGCTCCGGGAGCGGCGGCACGGGACGGTTCAAAGGAGTGCTGTGAAAAAAAAAACTTCCTCTATAACGTTATTCGAGGAACGATTTGGGTCGCATTGACAAAATACATTCTCTCCCGCTCACACAATCAACATTGTTCCTTTTGTAACCAAAGGTAATATTCGAATGTATAAGGTATATCTTATTTTTCTGATAGTACTTGAAATATGAAGCATTTATTATTAAAATGTATTAAACTAGCTGTTACCCGCGACTTCGTTCGCGTGGACCTACAAACAAAAAGTAGTTTATGTCCGTCTCCGACTCTGAAGCTATATCTAAAAAATCTAGCAAAAATTCAGCTTGATCCGTTCAGCCGTTTAGCCGTGATAACGCGACAAACACCCAGACAGAGAGACAGATATACAGTTACATTCGAATTTATAATATTAGTTAGGATTAGGATAATACGACCCACACTGGTGATAAACTATATTTATAAAAGAACAAGCCCTTTTCTAGCAATCAACGCGCAGACCAAACCGTTTGTGATAGAGACGTGACATTTGAACCCAATACTCCTCATATGGTCTAGGTAATAATATAGAAAATTAAGAACGGATTCTGAGAAATTCCAGCTCTAAAGGGGTAACATGCAACCCCAAAGTTTGTATGAAAATAAAATCTTTTTTGATTCTAAGCCAATGAAACTCGTTTTTTGTATACTGAGTAAAAGAAATAAAGAAACGCATGTCTCGGTATTTTTCAAAAATCAACCCCTTAAGAGTTATTTATAAAAAGGATATTTTAATTGCCTATGCGAGCGAAGTTTCTTGTGTTTTGGCTCCACACGTTGTGTATTAAGCTCAGGTCAAATATTGTAACATTTCAAGTGAAGTCAAATAAGTCACAGTCATAGTCTAAGTCAGGCAAATTAAGTCAAGGTCGAGTCCACGTCATGCCTCAGTAAAGCGGTGGAGACTTTACTAGAGGTTTCTATGGAGTTTTGTAAACAACACGAAGAGTCTCGTTTCACAACATTATACTATTCACCAACACTCGTGCACGTTCACGAACACTTAATGGATAAAAATCTACCATTTTTACACATGAACATTCGAAATAACACCAGTTTTGGTAAATAATACAATGACACGACATGACTTCTTCACGTTCCAAAACTCCCTGATCTAGATAATTAGTTCAAACCCTGGAGCCGATCCTTTGTTGTATAAGCAGCCGACGAGCCAGCAGTTCTAATGTTAGGCCGCCGGAAGGAGACTGACGACTTCGTAGGGTATCTTACCTGTTCATCAAATGTCGAGCGGCGTGGTTGAGCTCTACGAAGGCGATGGGGAATATCCCGACTCGTTGCTCGACGCGTCCCTCCGCCCAGTTCTCGTCGACTCGCCGGTGCACTGTTATTATAGTCCCTGGAAGACGACGGTACCATTTGTCATACAAGAGCCGAAAAACTTGCTCAGAGGGCCAATTCGAGAAGAAGAAACACTTGATTTTTTGCCATAATGTGACTTATGTTTATTTAGTAGTAATAGTAATAATCTCTTATGTTATTTTTATTTAAATTTATTATAATATTGTTGACCGTGTACCCACTAGCCCGTATCGTACGTGATATCACCTGCCGGTCCCAACAGAATACCAGCGCCGATAAAAAATAAAAATATAATCGGGATAAAAAGCCTATGTGTAAATCCAGTGTATAAGCTACCTCCATACCAAATTTCATTCAAATCCGTTCAGCCGTTACAGAGTTGAACGGGAACAAACAAACTTACATACTTACACACAAACCTTCGCATTTATAATATTAGTGTGATGTTTTTTATATTTTAATATGTATTTTTTTTGTACCTGTATTTTTATCACAAATATTTTTTTCTGAATTTCTGCATTTATTGAGGGACAAGAGAAAAAGTGAGCGTGCGTTAGTAAAAAAAACAGATAATTGGTAATAACAACAACAAACAAATCAATCAAAATTCTGTTCTATACTATCCTAGATATTATTATTACCCATGGTCGCCGCAAGGATTACTTTCAGGTAGGTCCATCTGCATCTAACACTATAATATTATGTACTATTAACCACAGAAAAATTATACGAGAAAAACGATAATCTCATACAAAAAAATTACCCAAAACCAACAGCATAAAACTATGAAAGCCGATGAAAATATTGTTAATTTATAGAAACGTAGTACTGGTATGTATATGTCCGCAATTTAAGGTTTAGTTCAAATTAGATTGCAATACACGAAATCATGATTTCAACGCAATGTCTTGAGAACCTAGCGTGTTTTGCAAAAACACAAAAAAACAAAAAAAAAAAATACTGTTATTACTAACGCAAAAGTATTCATAATAAGTAGCGTTTTTTCTCCGTACCATTACGAATAAGATAGCTTGGCTTTCTATTTTAAGTCAAGCAGAAATTGTGACGATCATGTCGCAGTTGAAAGCGACACAAGCGACTTACATCCATATCAGTCACTACAATCGGATTACGCATTTTTCTATGGCCATTGGCATTCTTGTTTATATAATTTCTCTAAAGAAAAGTAATGCTATTGTAAACTCGGAGTGGGTCTGTAACAACTTGCACTATTGTTTATTCTTACGAGTATATAGGTAGACGATTAATGCTTACCTTTATCGAAAGCCAAGCACCCCTCCTCGTCGGGCGCCGACATCCGGAAGTCGTAGAGCGCCTTGCAGAGTGCCGTCGGGACCTGTAGCGGGATTATAACCTGTAAACATTACCAGATTAGATCGTTTCGTCCCAAAATGATCACTTCCCATAATACCCAGTTCCCAAAATGCCCACTTCCCAAATATCCACAAGTTTTTTATATATTTTGTAATTGTTATTAAGGCGACTGTATGGCAATAAATAATATTTATTCATTCATTCATTATAGCGATCTCTTCTAGGTTAACATATTTTAATCGATGCCGCAGTCCTTATTTCTTGAATAGTCACTAATGTGATAGGCTTTTGACAATAGAAAAAAAACTTGTTTGAATTATATAAATAAAGACTTTTTGATAGCATCGATACCATAATAATAAATTGGAAATTTTTGCACCATTTGTCATATGTAAAAAAATAACGGTAGCTTTCACAATTGCTAAGACATACAGACAGACATCGTAGCCACACTGTGAGGGCTCCTTTCACAGATTACCCTTTATAGATACCACATTACATGATCGTTGCTCCGTGAAAAACGCTCAAAATATGGAGGAAAGCGCGGGTTGCAGGGACTGACACAAAACTATCTCAAGGTTACGCCTACTCGTACCTAGGAATGAACAAATGTGAGAGAATGTTTATAAATATATTTTAACATTTTTAACCGATGCGTGGATTTTGACTGACAATTATCTATCTGTGGTTCTTCTTCACCATGCATAGCACAAACCTGTACATAGGTGATGGGGAAGAGCCCGGTCCGGCCCGAGCTCTCGCCTTGGTACCAGTACGGGTCCAACTTCTTCTGAAGCAGGATCGTGTCGCCCTTCTTGAACGATAGATCGCTGGAATACACGGTACAAACAATAAGTGAACAGAGGAAAGTAATATTGAGAGCGAACCCGGGAATTTGAAACCAGATGAGTCTTTAAACTGCGACCAGAACCACCTGAGGACGGGCAGCAGTGCCCTAGTAGTAAACAGTGAGCGTTCTGCAATTCACAAGCAGCGTGACAAGCACGGGGTTTATTATTCCCCCTTACACGTTTACTGATTGTCGTTCAGTGTTGCGGTCTAAAACTTTAACAATAACTTTATTCAAGAATAAGTGGATTGTTACAGTTTTCGTTACATGACATCATCGTGAGCCATAAGACATCCACTGCTGAACATAGGCCTACAAAAACTAACCAAAGTTTGAGGGAGGCGCGGGCGCGGGCAGTGTGACCAAGCGTTCTCATTGGCTATCTCAAGGTTACGCCTACTCGCGCCTAACAATCAACCAATCAGAGATTTAGACTGATGCGTGGTGCGCTTCGAGCGTCCTGAATGCAGAATCTATAGGGTGTGATCTGTGGATAATCCTAATGGAAGGGCTTTGTTCGATACTGGCCGTCTTCTGGATGATGAATGTAAATAGCATTGTGAATAGCGCCGTAACTCACCCCGGTTCCTTAGAGATATAATCGTACATTGCTCGAGCGTGCGGCGGCAACTGTTTGCTGTCCCTCGATGGCTGCCCGCTTTGCTGAGCCTGCAAAACACATAGTAACCAGCGTTCAGCCCGGGATCCGGGGTATGTCCCAAGACTGCGACCGGAACCACCAGACGGACTGGCAGCAACGTCGTCTTAGTAAACGGAGGGCATTCTGTGATCTCCAAGCCGCCTGCAGAGCGTGTAGCGTCAATTTAGCGTTTGACCCGGAAGTAATTAATAACAGGTTCAACTCAACTCAACTTCAACTCTGTAACGGTGGAACGGATTGGAATGAAATTTGGTGTGAAAGTAGCTTATACCCTGGATTAACACGTAGGCTACTTTATACCCCGGAAAAATATTGGGTTTCTGCGCAACTAGTATAAAATAATGATCGAACGAAATAGTGACAGTTTCTAGTTGTTAGTACCTGTGGGTGTCCAGTCCTGGTGACTCGCTGCGCGGTGGACTTCCTCGGAGCATGGTTGCGCATGCCCTCGAGGATCCTCATGAGGAGAACGTTCGGGGGCAGCTCCTCCACCTTCGTCTCCACCAGCACGCGGCATTCTGGGCACCGGAGCTCCTTGTGCGAGTCTACGATCACCTGGAACAGGTAAGGTAATATTAGGACATCTGAAATCTTAACACGATACAAAAGCTGTTTTTCTCAGCCAGATTGTGGGATTATACCCACTTGAGGTGGCTTGCATTAGTGTCTGGATGGAGGCCGGCTCTCGAAAGGAAAACACTGGGAACCTCTTAAGGCCACGCTTCCGGCCACAGCTATCTCTTCAATACTTTTTCAACATTTAAAAAAGTGGGTATTCAAAAATATAATTAAGATATTTAGAATCGTTGCCAATGTTTTGTAGCAATTATCATGTTATTTTTATTTTATTTTGGTTTTTATCATTCTTCGCCTAAATAGAAAATCCTAACTAATATTATAAATTCGAATGTAACTCTGTCTCTCTGTCTGGGTGTTTGTCGCGGCTGAAAGGCTGAACGGATCAAGCTGAATTTTTGCAAAGATATTAGCTCAGGGGTCGGAGACGGACATAGGCTACTTTTTCTTTTGCGAATGAAGTCGCGGGTGACAGCTAGTATTAACATAAAAACTTTGTAAAACTTTGACATTGGCTTTATTTAAAAAAAATATATAAGCTGTGCTATAACGACGGAACAAATAAAATTGTCATACTCCACAGCTGTGTGCATGTCTAAAAAAAATCTAAACTGGCAGAACCGGAAGAGAAAATGTTGTATTTATTTCAACATGGCGTCGCGTCCCTATCACGCCATCCTTCCACGCGGGAAGGGTGGCAGTTTCAGCTACAGTATAAAATAACTAGCGCAATAAAAACTATACGAGCTTTGCCTTCTGATAAAGAAAATAGCTTATAAAGTGTCGGGTGTTTTGATAGTCTGCCTCCAGCTAGCTACGGTGTGACACGGGATTATAATGAACTTGCGACCCACTCCGGCTTGGCACGGGTGAATAAAAACTTTCCGTGAAAAATTATCTGAGTGATGGTAAAACTGCATCAGAATCCGTTGCGTGGTTTAGGAGAAGTTAGCGGATATACAGACAGGAACGACAGGATATACAGTCTAAACCGCGTGGAAGGTCATTATGCGTGTTAGACAAAGCAAATTAAATCTGCTGTGGCCGCTGTGGGTAGATAATACATACGAGTAAACGAGTGCTAATAAAAATGAATTACAAGACACCGTGATAGGCATCACAGCCTCTGGCACTACATGAAGGACTAGAAGTAACGACTACCAAGTACTGTCATTAAAAGAAAAAGAAAATACCCGACTGCAGAATGTAGCCTGTGTCACTCCGCTCGTAATGAGGAATCCGGCGACACCTAGTGTATTTCGATTTATTTTTAATAAAAAATAAATATATTTGGCCTGCCTAGATGCTTGAATTATTTTATACGTCCCACCTGTAAATATATTTCCCCGTCCCTGGTCTATACACCTCTACTATTTCGTTATTAATAAGCCTAATGACGTCGGTCTACAGAGCATGTCTACTATTTTGTCAACCTCCTGTATGAGCAGGTTTTGTCATAAAAATAGAGTGGAAATTCAAAGGTCAGGCAAGGTCGAGGCTATTTATTTAGGTCCTTTAGGGACTTGTCCCACCGCCGACGATGAACGAGAAGCGAGTAGAGCTAGAAACTAGAAATGAGTTAGTGAGACGCGAGTGTATAGTTCCGATAGTTTTGTCGCTGGCCTATAGCGAGTGTACGAATGCGACGGATGATTACTCGCACTGTAGTAGAGAATGACAGCTGGGAGTCTCCCGTCGAATGTTCTGATCGCCAAGCGAGAATCGCTCAGCGAGTAATATCTTTCATATCGATAGCTCTTGTCGCTGCGACAAACTAGTCGAGAGACAGTTCTCGCCAGCAGTGGGAGCAGTCAGCGATCGACTATTATAATATTGTCTCTTTTATTCACACTGGATACATCTACATCTATAAGTTTCTTGAGCGAGAAAATATTTGATAGTTCGTCGCTTCGTCGTCGGCGGTGAGACAAATGCCTTAGGTATGTCATAAGCCGTCCGTTCCGGTGACATACCTAAATTCAGGACTAGAAATTACGCCGTTGTGACCACAATTTATCTGGAATATCCAGTGGCGTCACAATTTTTGTTCTCGCCAACGTCTACAATTTATTAGTCACATAGGCCTTTGAGCATTTGCAATCTAAGTGTTAACTTTTCCGTCCAATAAAGGGCTGCTTTTTAGTACAAAAAAACTGGACAAGTGAATCTGACCGACGCATCGAGGGTTCAGTACACCTTTTTTTTTTTTTTTTTTTTTTACTCATGATGCTTTTATATTGTATACAACATCCTCACAACCGTTGCCTAAAAAGCTCCATGTATAATTACTATGCAAGCACCGAACATTGCTTTAACGAAAAGATAATTCGGACTGAAGGACAAACTTAACTTCGTAGTTGAAAAAGTGATCTCCCATACATCTATACTCACGGCTACTTCTCTTTCTAGTAATGTAAGTTTGTAAACGCAAAAACAAAAAAACGCAAAACCGTTGTTCTGTAAGACCTTGCTATTTGCCAAATTTCATGATTCTAAGTTAACGGGAAGTAATGGGTAATTCCCGTTTAGGTTTAGATTTACTTGCAACTGTCAAAATGTATGGTGGCATAAAAGGCCGTTTTTTTTGCATTGATTTAGAAGCTTAATTTTTTTACAGCTCCAAGGGACCGTAGACATCATGTTGATAATAAAAAGGGTCTTGACAGACAAACGGACAACGAAGTGATTTTATAAGAGTTTCTTTTTAGCTACGGAACCCTAATAAGACCATTTACCCCGACTCGGCCTTTTAACTATGTTAACAAACATAGCGTTTCTCTACCAATGACAGCTCTGCTCCTCACTAGGGATTCTCATTGGTTGCCTGTGCGGCGTATTCGTACCCATTACAGTAAATGTTGTACCACTCACTAAGCCAACGACCAAAAAAAACAACCTGACAGCACTAAAATCATCAGTGTCTCTTTTCTTTTCAATTAGTGTGAAAAGTATGCCAATAATTTTAGAGCTATCAAATATAGTCTAGTTCAGAAAATAGTACAACAAAGTCGACTTCATTGTTCGACATCCAAAAAAACAAATAACAAAACAAAAAAACAATCTTTGGATTTATTACCACTGTATACAGGCCTTCGGCCGTCTGGGACGTTCGGACCGGTACCGTGTTGCTCAATGCCACTGTAGTATAATTTTTTTATAGATTTATAGAGAATGCATACGGAGATTTTCATGTCGCTAACTCGATAAAAACACTTGAAGATTATTGCGTCATGCGACACGTAAACAAAGATGAATCATTGAAAACAATAGGCTTATTACCATTCACATCGAAACAATTAAAAGCGAGGAAAAGAGTTGAATTTATAATCAACTAGCAGCGCCCCGCGGTTTCACCCGCTATCCTAAAGAAACCGTTAATCAAATTGGGACAAAAAGTAGCCTATGTAGGGCTATCCAGGGTATAAGCAACCTCCGTACCAAATTTAGAGTAGCACTTAGAAAAGGAGGGATGGGTTGGCATAATCCCTGCGCTGGGTAGGCGGCTCGGGGATCGCAAATGTCTGTCTATCCGTCCTTTCGTGTATCTGTCTGTTTATCTAGTTTTCTAAGGAATGCTTGTAGCTATCAAACTGAAAGTAATATAAAATATTATATTATCTAAATCCACACAATCAAAAATTACGGCCTTTCATGTTCATTTATGCCGCATGACTAAACACATACGTAGGAGAAGCCACTGGACTACGGATCAACACTAATTCTAAAAACTGAATTAAAGCCATTTTTTTTTAAATATATTTTGGCACTTTTGCCGCATCAAGCAAGTAAATCAAAACTTATAGGATACTTCCTATAGAGTATCGTGAAATTTGGCAAAAAGCAAGGCAAGAAGAACAAGTAAAGCAATAAACCTTAAAATCATCCCATTATAGTTAGTCACATTTAAAAAAAAAAACGATTACAAACTTAAGTTGGTAGTTGGAGAAATGACCGTGACATTTATTTTATTTATTTATTAGATTTATATTATTATTATAGACATATATGTATGGGAGATATTTTTTTCAACTACAAAGTTGAGTAACGGAAATCTCGTTGCGCGAGTCAGACTCGCACTCGTCCGGTTTTTTGAGTAGTAGAATTACTAATTTCATAAACACTGGTACGCATGTTTTTTCTAGACTGGTCAGTGCAGTCTTATGACCTGTTACATGATACGACAAGGATGTGACTCAAATCACATATATTATGCAAACGTTCCGTACGTGTTTGAAATACCTATTACCTGCGTCAGTGGTCTTTAGCTATTCTATTTACTTGTGTACTTTAAGGAGCTAATTCGAGAAAAATATAGCGCTATACACTATCACGCTATATACTATGCAAATGAAAAGAGGTGGCTTTAGCGCGCGCTAATCAAAAAATCTGATATTTGCTAATTACTACTTAACCAGGAAATCAATCAAAATTCTGTTCTATTCTATCCTAGAAATTATTATTACCAGTAATCATCAATTAAATGACAAGTCATTATAATTGTGTATACAAAAATGGATAATCGATGGGGAGGAAAGGTTCTTTAGTGGCGACCACGGACCGGAAGACGAAGCGTAGGCAGGCCTCCCTCTACCGACCGACGACATTTTGAAAGTCGCCGGCAGATAGAACAAAAAAAAATACAAAAACCTCAACACAAAATGTCTAATCTGCAAAGTAATATTATTAAAAGAAAAAGAAAATACCCAACTGCAAAATGTAAGTAGCCTATGTCACTCAGGACGAAAAGACGAATCCAACGACACTTTACTCGCCAAACTCGGTCAAGCCGTTTAGGCTACAGGAAGTCATATAGGAACACACAAACATACTTACATACACCCCAAAGACCTTACCTTCCTTCTTGGGCAGTCGGGTAATAAAGCTGAACGCTTTTTTTTTTGGATGTTTAGTTAGCTTCTTAAAATACGTTATTATTTAACCTATGTTAAACAATCAGGTGATCAATATCCTATCTAATCAATTGATTTATCAGCAGTTTTATGAGTCAAGGTGGAAAATACGGCCTTCGCCACTAACTTTCGTTCTGTTTGTTCTAAAATGTAGTAAAAATGCCAGTGAATTCAAAAAGTAAAAAAAATTGTTTGTCAGATTTCTTTCTCGATTTCAGGGGTTGGTCCCGTAGTAAAAGTTGTTCATAATGATGAGTACTATAAGCCCTTTTCGGGCGGTCACTTACCGATGGGCGACATTGATGTATATAGATTACACAGTAGAATTTGCGCCCGCACCCTCTACTCAAACATCTAATGTGTCCAAACAAAAATAAACTGCGACCCTCAGACTTATCGAGTGCGTGCCAGAAACAAGCATCTATTTATAAAGGCATCACACCCCTGTCTGAAACACGGTCAGCCATAGGACATGTTCACAATGCATATTGTTCTACTGAAGCGGGCGATCCTCGAATGTCACTCACTATGACTATGGAGTGATGTGGGCATCCTTCTTCGGGTAGTGATTGTGTTGAAAATTATGGCTTAATCTTTTGAAATGTTCTCTTTTCACTCATGTCCTTCAAGTCATAATTTTCACTTCTGAAAACTTCATCAAAATCAGTTTTGACAACGCCAAAAAACAGTCAAGAAATAAATAGTCATAATCACTAACCAAATACGTTTTTGAGTTTCGCAGTATCAAGAAATAGTCAAGGAATAGTCGTCCCAAACTATAAATAAACATGTGGTAAAGTTAAAAAACCACACATATTAAGCTAGAGTAAAGTTTTGTAATTTTTCAAGTATACATTTGGAAGAAAAAAGTCTCAGTCACAGTCCAAGTCATGCTTTAGTAAAGTTGTGGAAGCTTCACTGGAAGCTTCTACGAAGTTGTGGAAGAAACACGAATTGTATTTTTTTTTTTATTACTGGCACTTGACAGGCTTGCTGTTTTGACCACAGTTCAAAGCTAGAAACCTATGCTGGAAACTGACTAATGGACATCCATTTAGCCCATCCTGACGACGTTGTTCACATAATCACATAATTACATAACTAACAACTAAATGGGACATTGTCTTATTTGTCTTAGACATAAATGTTTGTTATGTTATCGCACGAAGGAACCGTTTTGTTCCCAATAAAATCGATGATTCACGCGTCCAGTGGCTCTGTTCGAGATAATTAAATAGAATGGCCTTATGCCGCAATCCAGTATGGTGCCTACGCATGGTAAATGTAGTATTTTAGTCTAGCAACCCCCGCGGAGTTGTCCGATGTATTATAGAAACAAGTCATTATTATAATTCACCATAGAATCAAATTTGCGTCTAACAAAGGACGGCAACGCGAAAAAATCTTCTTTAATCTTTTTTTCGATTATGGATAGGTTTGTCTCATTTCCGCACGACGTAAAGAAGAGTAGAGAAGATTATCTAATTAATGAAATTTAAAATTCAATGTTGACTTCTCCATTTGTTAGTAAAATTTAAACATGACCCTTGTTGCTTGATCTAAAGCACAGGAACTAGGGCAACGTAAACAAACTAGTGGTATAGTCAAGAATAAAATCACATCCCGAATTTGGCTGACAGGGTCGTGGCTGTTCTCCTGCAGGCCTTGAAGCGCAGCGCGATGTTTCTCTGCTCTTTTGTCGTGCTCAGCTACGATTACGTATCTCATTAGCAAGTAGAGTAGATTTTGTCGTGGTGCTCGTGTATCTCAATCTCTCTAATTAATCTCTTAGAATCTCTCTTAAATGGTAGCAACAAGGCAACTTGAATCGGTTGCTATGGATCTCAATATCAGCTGCAATTATTGATCCCTTACCACAAGAATCTGATAATACTATATGTTGCAACGAACCCTCGAATGTCAGGCAACAAATTATGAAGAATTACAAAATTACCTTACAAATGTTTACTCTGATGTCGATTCTATTGTACGCTAATCGGAAATTCTCAGGGTATACTCCATTCCACATAACGTAGCGTGGCTGAACCATGGTGTTTTAGTGCAGCCAATGAAGTGTGTGTAATTTGTACCTATGTAAAGAAAATCTTTTTAAAGTTACAATAAACGAAATAGGGACGAAAGGGCGTACTACGAGCGTAGTACTCATGAACAACTTTTACTATGGGACCAACCCTGGAATCGAGAAAAAATAATCAGGTGCTCCATACAATTTGTCGAGTGTCCTTGACTATTTTTCTATGGAACAGCTGTTTCCCCCCCACCCCTCTATTTCAGGGTTGGTCCCATAGTAAAAGTTGTTTATAATGATGAGTACTACGAGTCCTTTTCGGCTTCCCTTTCCTTATAACCCTGTATATTATCTCAATTCAGGACATCTGTCAACCGTCACCCACACCATGTTATGTCGAATGGAGTATAGTTTTTTTTTTTTGTTTTTTTGTATTGTACTATTTATTCCACCAAAATTTAAAAATGCCTTTATCTGTTTGAGCGTGTTATTGCTAGTATATCTTTATTTTATCTAGAATGACATAAGCAGTGTTATTATCCGACGCACAAGAAGTAGGATAATGTTTTGGCGTGTATGTTTGTGTGCCTATATTACCTCGTGTAGCCTAAAAGGCTTGACCAATATTGACGAGTGAGGTGTCGTTGGATCCTCTTCATGTCCAGAGTGTCATAGACTACATTTTGCAGTCGCGTTATATATATATATATTTTTAAATAATACTTGTTTATGTCTTGACTCTAAATTAGTTTTTTTTCTAGTCACTTTTCTACCCCGCTGTACCACTGCATCCTGTTAACAGCCCATCCCGGCACCGTAAATAAACACTGGTTGGTATACGGCCGTAATCTAAACGAGCTTGACTCACTCCAGCTTGATTGACTCATACACTGACAGGAGACATTAATCACACTAAACACACTAATATGTAATTTAAGTAAGTAATAGGCTAAGTTTGGTTATGATAAATGATTGATTGATTGATTATAAATGCGAAAGTTTGTGTGTAAGTATGTAAGTATGTTTGTTCCCGTTCAGCTCTGTAAGGGCTGAACGGATTTGGATGAAATTTGGTATGGAGGTAGCTTATTCCCTGGATTAACTGGATAACATATAGGCTACTTTTTATCCCGAAAAATGTAACCGTTCCTGTAGAATGGCGGGGCGCAGCTAGTACTTCATACATTCTAATATCATTGGGCGATCTCACATGTCTCATAATTATCGAGAATCACACATCACACAAATATTATAAATGCGAAAGTTTGTATGTAAGTGTGTTTGTTCCCACTCAACTCTGTAACGGCTGAACGGATTTGAATGAAATTTGGTATGGAGTAACTTATATCCTGGATTAACACATAGGCATTTTTATCTCGGAAAATATTCGGTTTCTGTAGAATAGCGGGTGAAACCGCGAGGCGATTTTTTCCTCGACTTCAGGTTTGGTCCCATAGTAAAAGTAATTCACAATGATGAGTACCTTTCGGCTTAGTGTACCCTTTCCTTATAAGCCTGTGATTGTACGAGCATAGTGCCATCACTCAGTGGCCACTTGTGATGTTAATTTAACATCTTTTATGCACATGTTGTATAATAATTATTTCCCATGTTGTCTGCAAATAAATAATAGTATCTTATCTTATCTGTTATTTGCATCCTAGATATTTTTATTACCTCACTATTAGAGTTATAATCGCTTGAATTTACACTAGGGGTTGGAGAAAAATTAGTGTAAATAGTTTTTTTTTAATTGAAAAAAATAATCCACGAAAAAAAATATAAAAAAATATGTATAATGCGCCCCGCGGTTTCACCCGCTATTCTACAGAAGCCGAAAAAATCGTCTAATCTGTATACCAAGTTTCGTCAAGATTGGTTGAAAAATACGACCTGTACGCGAGTACCAACATACGGACAGATAAAAGCAAATTTACCCCCGAATACTGAAACGTTTGTTATCTTTGACGACAGATTAATTCTACTACTGCCTTTGTCTGGCACTAAGAAAATGACAAAGGCAGCAATAGACTTAATTTGTCGTCATAGTTAACAAACGTTTCAGTATTCGGGGGTCTGTCATTTGCTTAGTGCCCGACAAAGGCACTATTACAATTAATCTGTTGTCAAAGTTAATGAATGTTTCAGTATTTGGGGATTAGCCAATTAACACTGAGACCTTTCGTTCGCTTCGCTCACTCGGTCAGTTAGTATACCTAGATGTTTTTCAACAGTTGCAATACAATCAAACAGTCCGTCTGATGGTAAGAAACCCGCCGCCTAATGACACCTCGAAGTTTATATACAGATACCGCATTACGAGATCGCTGTTCCGACAAAAACGCACCAAAGTAGGAGGAAGGCGCGGGTTGCGGGGACTGCAACCCAGCATTCTCATTTGCTATCTCAAGGTTACGCCTACAATGAACCAATGAGAGTAATTTTTATAGGTGTATTTTGATCGACAAGCGGCGCGCTTCGAGCGTCCAGATTGCGGAAACTAGGGGTAGTAAGTTTTGTATCATGAAAAATATAGAATGTACGAGCGAGAAGGAGCAAAAATTTGTTTCCTGCGCTAGGTTCGTACCGTGATATCTTTAAGGTGCAACGTTTCGCTCAGTGCGCGAAATTCAAATTTTCTTGCGTTTTAGGTCAATTACAGCTTAATTACTCATCGTAGGTTCATGAAACCTAATTTTGCGATAATAAATATATTGTTTCAAGAAATTACACCAACCAAAAATTCAAGTTGAAAGCTAGTATAAGTACATTTCCCAATAAACCAAAAACCAAGATGAAAATCAGCTTATTGAAATTTGTAGCTAAACCAATGTTATCTAGGTAATCATTTTACCCGTAATTTCTTAAAACAACTTATTTATTGGCGCAAAATTGGTTTCATTAAATCCACGATGCTAATTAAGCTGTAATTGACAAAATATGCAAGAAAATTTGAATTTCGCGCGATGAGTGAAACGATGCACCTTAAGGCCATGAGAGTTAGGTTCAGCCGCCGACGCTGTACGGCAATCGTATCGTGACGCGACACGGTCGCGCAGCGTCGACGGCTAAGCCTCACATTTATCATAAATTTAGAGTAAATTTGAAAATTTTAAATTGTTCTTGAAAACTACAGTGTCTCGATTTTGAGCACATATTCGCAGATTTTATTTATTTCTTATTGAAAAGTATTGTACCTTGATACATTTGAGACAGAAGGTGTGCTGGCAGGGCAGCACGCGCGAGGACGTGTCCAGCCGCTCCAGGCACACCGAGCACTCGAGGAGGTCGTTGAGCAGACCCTCATCCATGCCGCAAACACCCCTGCAACAATGTTCATACAAGGCTGAAACAGACCGATCCATTGAGTCCAAGAGTGAGAGGAACGGGAGAATAGAGGAACGAAGCGTGCGCTCGAAATTGGTAATTTAATGTTATTCAAGGTCTTGCTGAAAGGTGCAACAATATTGAAAGGTATGTATGTACAACTTTTACTATGGGCCCCCAAACCTGAAATCGCGAAAGAAATATCATCATATCGAGTGTCATTGTCATGGCGCATGTGGCGCGTCACCTGCTCAAGTCAGCTCCTCGACAGCTCAGAATCGGTGGCAGGGTGAGGTAGCCCCGATTGGGGAGGGGTGTTATGAGTAGATACATACCTTTCAATACATCTTTCCAATCAGTTTTTAACATCTTGTGTAACATTACAAGCTTAGAACGCACGCTTCGAGCTCTGCATAGAAATGGCGCGAACGGCGCGGCAGCGTACGTCTATATATTGTCTTGACAAAAAAATTGATCTAAATATTAACATCTGTCAGTCCAGCACATCCTACATTGTCTTTGGAATCAAAACAATCATTCTGTTTTGTCCAATACAATACAATGGTCCAATTTTCTTGGTAACATAATGTGTAAGTACATCCCTATTCTCGGAAAATTAAAATCAACAGTTTACCGATCAAACTTATGTTAACATCCAGATCCAGAGCTAAATGGTTTACCACCAATTATTGTTGGGCGGGTTTCACACACAGCGCCATCTCAAATTAAGCAAGCTTGTACTATTGGAACAAAGATCACATTAGATACCGCATTATGAGATTCGTTGTTCCTAAAAAAAGTCACCAAAGTTTGAGGAAGGTGCGGATCGCAGGGAGTGCGACAAAGCATTCTCATTGGCTATCTCAAGGTTAAGCCTACAATCAACCAATAGGAGTAATTTCGTATAAGTGTATTTAGACTGATGCGTGGTGCGCTTCGAATGTCCTGAAGTGAGTCCAGAATCTAGAGTGTGATCTGTGTGGGAACCAGATAACTAACTGATAATTAATAGAATACATAAATACTTTTTTTTTTGTAAATACATACATAGCATACAAATACCCAGACAAAGAACAAACATCCATGTTCTTGTTTGTACTATATTAAAAGTCATGGAACTATATAGAATAGTTATCATGTAAAAAAGCTGCCTGTCAGATTTTGACTGTAAATCCTCTCCATACTAAGGTTGCCTGGAAGAGATCACTTTTAGCTATAAGGCCGTAAGTTGTTACACTAGTTTTAAGTTGTGTTATTCTATGTATATAATTTCTGGTGTAAGCAATAAAGAGCAAGATAGAGAGCAAGAGAGATTTTATAATCCAATTCATGATATTTCCTTCATTACATGTCTTGTAGACTAGTTTTCATTTTCAATTAAAGTTTCTGGTTGATTTATAACAATCTTATCAGCATAATAAAAGTGATAACAGAAAGTTAAAGTAAATATTTTGATAGTGAGAAATTTGTTTTGGAATATTCTATGTTGAATTTCAAATACGGACTAAAGAATTATACCTGTTTTCACTGACATCAAACAAGTGGACACCTAATTAAAGAACTCCTAATCTAAGCAAAGTCCTAAGCGTAATCTTCTGTTTGATCAGTCATTTTTAATAGGTGACTCTTAAGCTAAAAGTTGCGTAAATTTTTGAAGGATATCTATGGTTTTGATTGTTTGGTTATCAGCTTGTGCTTTTGACGTTTGAATTATACTATAACCTAAACTAAAAAAATAACAATACCTGTTTACATGAGTGAGTCTGAGACCGCAAAGCGGGCTGTCAGTTTAAGGGTTGCCTATCATTAAGCACCCTCGAATCAGTGTTCTAAACTTAGGTGAAACTTTATTTTGCGCTGGGCAACTCCTAAATATTTAGACTTCTGATTTAGGCAACACCTAGGGATAGTGAAATTGCATGAAACCGAATATTTTTCAGGGATAAAAATTAGCCAATATGTTAACCCAGGGTATAAGCTACCACCATACCAAATTTCATTCAAATCCGTGCCGCAGTTACAGAGTTGAACGGAACAAACAGACTTACATACAAAATTTCGCATTTATAATATAAGTGTGATCGCAAGTATTTTTTTAAAATGTAATAGGTAATTAAATTCTTCATTCAAAAATCTGCGAGGCCGGGAATTAAGCCTCCGTGTCATATGGCAGATGCGTTACCATTGAGCCATACAGAGACGAATTGTTATAATGATAGAAATAATAACATAGCAGAAAACATCCGAAATACGAAATTAATAGAAACACGAAATGTTTACATCCTTCAAATAGTTGGACGCACGGAAGTGTCCACAAAATAAGCTAATTCAGTTAAAAATAGAGCGAGTAACTCGACACGGTATTGTCAACGAACGACTCGTGTTTCAATGCAAAGCCATATTTTTGATCGCTTTTTTCAATGCACTCAATGCTTTTTGTAGCAGGTTTAGTGTATCAAAATCTTGATGACTCACCGAATGTTTTAAATTCCAACGATGTTAGCGGGAAGACAGTCCATTATTGCACAGCAGTCACGAAATTCACAGGCAGGATACCACCCAAAAACCAGTCACTTGAAAATTTTTCGACACAAAAACGACGTGAAGGTACACATAACGTTGCACTGTATAACGAGATAATTACATTAACGCACTAAAGGTCGTCGATTGAAGTTGTTACTGTGAGAAATATTCAATGTTTCACATAAAAAGTGATACAATTTCACGCACAGATGCCATTCTTCACCGTTTATTCCGATCGGATCGGTCCAAGATCGGTCGGTCGGAGGATGACGGAGGGGTGAGGTGTGGGGTGAAACGGTCGAGGCGAGGGAAGAAGGCGATGGGGAGGGCAAGCAAAGCTGCTGTTAAGAGATGGGACAAGCCCGCAAGCTTAATCATGTTCGACTTATCATCACACAATCGAAATACTAAATAGATTTATTATTCCGACATTTATTTATATGCGAACTTTAAAATATTAGATTTGCAACTGACAGAAAAGTAATTTTGTTCAATATGCAAACTACATACAGCAGATTTATAAGCAATTATAATAATGGTTATAGTGAAGCCTAAGTGGCAATGGGCAGGCCACATTACTCGAAGAACCGATGGTCAAAGGGGAAGAAAGGTTCTTGATTGACGACCCTGAACAGGAAGACGCAGCGTAGGCAGGCCTCCCATTAGGTGAACCGGATGATGATGATGATTTTCTGGCTGATGATGATGATGATATTTTTTATATAAATTGCTTGCATAAAAAAAGAGTCTATTAATGTTCTTGAACAAAGGCTCGGACTCATATAAAACTCAGTGATTTTTTTACTAGCTAAATGTTGACAAACAGTATTTTTTTTGTATATTATTATTTATTTTAAGAAGAATTTTCACTGCTAGTGGTGACAAACGAAATCGACAAAAAAAACCGTTCTGATGTGATATAACCAACTCAGATAAGACATGAAACTCACGGTTAGTAATGTTTGTTTAATTAACCTAAAAACTTTTCCGATTGTAGAACCGAGTAGCTGACGAGTGAATGTGGGTTCAAGATTTCAACAACCCCCTTGCGGTGACAGATTTCTTTTCTCATTGTACCTCCGGCAGCCATTTCATTATTTTATCGTTGCCGGCTTAGGTAGTAGAGTCGCAGCCAAATCGATTTGTGATTCTTGAAAATTAAACGTTTTATTGCCTAATATTAAGGGCAAAATAAGAATCTGTTGTAATTAATGTCCAAATAAATGGAAATAAACTATTTTAAAAATAATGCAAGTACTATTGCAGATTCAATAAAAAATATTGTCGAACATTCTATCGGCAATGTAAAAGAATCGATTTTTTGGTATAGAATAAACGACACGTCCCATCACTAGCACTAGCATAAACCATAGATAATGTATTGGATTTTTTTTTCTATTATTTTTTGGCTCCACACGTTGTGTATTTAGCTAGTGTCAAGTATTGTTATAGTTCAAGTGATATTAAATAATTCACAATTAAAATAAGTCTCAGTCACAGTCAAAGGCGAGCAAAGCAAGTCACGGTCAAGTCCAAGTCATGCCCCAGTAAAGTGGTGAAAACTTTACTAGAGCCTACTGTGGAGTTTGGAAATAACACGAAAATTCACGTTTCACTACATTATACCATTCACCAACACTCGTCCATGTTCACGAACACTTAACAGGTTAAAATTCACCGTTTTTACTGAATAACGCTCTAAATAACACAAGTTTTGGAAAATAATAAAATGACGCGACATGATTTCTTCACGTTCCCGCCAAAACTCCATGTATTGGATTTCCACTATCAGAATATTGGGCACAGTCCGAAACAATCAATGGCACCAACGACAACGGCGCATGGCGCGGTATTTCATAAAAATACTCAGGCAAATCAGAAGCTAGATATTCGAAGGAACATCATTTATATAATTAGAGCTTCATGTCGTGTGAAAACCACGGCAAAAAGAAATTTTATGGCATGTTGATTGTTTTTTTCTGTTCGGACTGCTCCCTCCGTCACTATGATATTGTCAAAGTCAATTTCATAGATGGCAAAAATTTTTTTTTTTTTGTTGATTCGCCCGTTTTGGTCAAGCTAAAGCCTTTAAAGCCATACCACCTCGTCTTACGTATTTGGGACCCTATTCGGAGAAATGACATTTTATCTCGGTCACTGTCTCTCTAATTTAGAATTTAATGGGAGTGAGAGTGACCGAGATTAAATGTCATTTCTCCGAATAGGGTCCTTGATGTCAAAAACAGAAATTGTAAGTGTTGCAATACAGTGGTACATTTCTGGAAATTTGGCAAATTTTTTTAAAGTTTTTACCCTCCCTGCTAGATCATGTTCACGCTGCATACAAATTGGTAGCTTTGACAGACTTGGGAATATTTACCAAGTTTTTATAATTTTACTATTGAAAACCTATTGTATAGACAAATTATGTTGATAATCCTCTGTCCGAACTGTGAGCTCTTGTTCCTACCTTAGATAATGATTATAAAGTAAAAAAGATCATTTGTGTTAAAAAGCAATTTAAAAAAAAAAAAAGAGTGTCTTAAGCAAAATACACTTTATGACTTATTAAAACAAATATTTCGCACGCATAATAAAAATATATTATTATAGTTAACTCCATTTCAGGTTTAGCCAAAACATAAAAGAAAGAGAAAATGGCTAATTGTCTGTGTCAAGTATTGTAACGTTTCAAATGAATAAAAATAAGTCTCAGTCATAGTCTACGTCAAGCAAAGTAAGTCACGGTCAAGTCCACGTCATGCCCCTTTGATATCTGCTTATTGCTTAGTTTAGTCAGCCAATTCTGTTTCATTAACTTGGCAGCACTGATTTATTGGATGGATTTGAATTGTTATTGAATCAAAAAAAAGCAAAAATAAGAAATTTAGTTTATTTTTATTACGATAATGTCGCGTGATAAAAGTGTGTGGTTTGCTGAAGAAATATTGTTGGATGCAAAGCTCATTAATTTTCAGTTGGAAACGGGCGAATGGGATGCCGTCGAGGAAATGTTGAGTGCTGAAGCGCAACTCTCTCGTGATGCAGAAACTGGCCGTCTGAGACCGTGAGCTCATGATACATCCTCAATAATATGCTTGAAATAAGTTCGCCATAATTACAGTCACATTTTATTTACAGAAAAAAAGCATCGGAGTACACATTACGCCTTATAGCAGAGGTGCTTCATATTATGAGGTTAGATGTTGAACAGGCTTCGTACAACCGCAGTACTCTCGCCGTTGCCGAGCAATGCCTTCGTCTCGTTCGCTCCTGCGCTGCCGCCGGCACTAAAATGCAAACTTACATCTCTAAAGAGCTCTCCATATTAGATTCTATGCTCATCCTGGCTACCGAATATCTACACCCTAGTGTAGACTTTGTCAATGAAGAGATACAGAAAAAGTATGAGTCCTGCATGATGGTACTTATTCAAACATTGGGTAACTTAGTCGTCAACAATCCATTCAACCAAATCATGATATGGAGTAAATTTGATGCGATCATTCTAAACTGCTTAGTTGGACAGAATGACAAAATAGCCACAGCAGCTGCTATGATAATTTACAATATACTTCTGGGTCAACCAAATGTTTTGCCTGACGATGTCACACTATTAAATTCTCTCGCATACATGCATAGCAATGATAACACTGAATACCCACATTTAATCATTGAATACTTGATTGGCGTTGAGAATACTTACATTGAGAAATTGTATTCAAAATTAGAACCGGAAAGTCGAATGCTTGTTTTAAATATGGCTTATAATATTCTGATGTCGAGCGAGTCTCAAGACATCAACGTCTCTGTAAACTTTGTCAAATTTATGGCACATGAGTTCAAGAGAAAGTCCGACTGTATATTGAAAACTGTTGACAAGTATGTGAACACTATTGAGCCACAGGAAGTGGTTTTCCTACTGGAAATTATAGCGACGGCATCCAGTATGGATGCTTATATGGATTGTTTGCAGAGTGATACCTCTTTGTTCATAAACTGTGCTTGTAAGTAACTATAAACCTTTTCCATGTTTAATGCAAAACTCTGCAAAATGATGTCAATGAGCCATTTTCTTCATTGACATTATGATTATATTATATATATTATGATTATGACATTATGATTGATGGATTATTTGATTGATGGAATTTCTAAGCAATATCTGTGAAAGTTAAAAGATATTCTTTAAAGATTGCCACCATCTATTTTGGATGAAAAAAAAGTACGAAGTGTCATTAAGGAAAACAGCTCATTTCAGATGACAACTGACTAGCTTTACTTGACTTCTTGGGTTTAAAACCTTTGCTACAACTGACTGTTTTTTTTTTTTTCTTATGTTCTCGGTGACGAGCAAGTCGCTCACCTGATGTTAAGCGTCACGCTTACCCATAACAGTTCAGTGCCACCCAGAATTTAGAACTTCAACAGTTCAAAAGTATGTGCGGCAATGCACTGGGCTCGTCACCCTGAGATGTTAGATGTTAAATCTCTGTATGCCTAGTAATTACGCTGGAAACATTGCCCTTCAATCCGGAACACAGTAATGATTGCACACTACTGCTTATTCTATTTCTATGCAACCTACGAACAAGGCATATTAAAGTTAGTTGTGGTCAACCAATCACAAAACTTATGGTCAAAAGATAACAATTTTTTAAAGGTTCTTTAGTTTTGTTTTGTTGAAAGTACTGTAGGTGGCTTTTCCATTTGCTTCTTAGATAAGTTAATTGCACTATAATAAAAGCAAAACATGAGCATAATTATTAAGAGGTAACTATGCAACCGTTTATTCCATACAGACATATTCTCTTATTTCCTCCCTAGAAAAAAATGTTTGCTATAAAATGTATATCTACTCCTGCCATGCTCCTATGTTTTTTATTTTACATAAAGTAAAAAAACAAAACAGGACAAACAGTCATAGATATAAACTTTGTCATAAAAAATATATTATTGTCTGTAATGTCATTCAGGGAGGTAACAGAAAAATTAATTTGTATGGCATAGTTACATAAAGAATTAATATTAGAAGTTTATGTATATGTTTCATTACAGTTTTGCTTCGTGCCATACATCGGTTGGGCAAAGAGAGCCAAAACTTCTTTTCCTCTCTGAACAAGTTATATGAAGCGACCGGCAAACAACTGATCAATGATGAGTCCATTTCTACTCCCTGTGTCCCGACTGAGAGTAAGTTTCATAATTTTCTAATTTTAAGGCCTCTAATTCTATATGGTGATGGTAGTGATAAGACCTGCACTGCCATCCCGCTCGGTATGTTTTGTGCATTTCTCGCTCTGCAAGCTAATCCAAACCAGCCAAGCATCTTTCGTCCTCAAGCACTATAAATATTAGAACCGTTTCAGTCAACAAGCTTTTTCTATTCTCTTTGCTCCGCTGTTTCACGGTTTCATCCAGAATTAGAAATTTATTTTTTCCTAAATCATACCGGTACCGGGTTACATTCATATTTGACCACCAACTTGCTGTTGGTAAGTATTTGGGACACAAAGCATGCAAATGTAAAAGTTCCCTATCCACTGAAACCTGGAAAAGGATTATTATTTTTCGGGCAACAATAAAATTTCACTTAAATATGAATGAACTTCCCTGAGGTGAAATAGAAACATTTTTTTTTTAAATCTTTAATTCTTGAAGGAACTGGAAGACGCAGCGTAGGCAGGCCTCCCACTAGGTGGACCGACGACATTGTGAAAGTCGCGGGCAACCGGTGAATTCAAGTGGCACATTGTCGGTCGCCGTGGCGCTTTTAAAGGGGAGGCCTATGTTTAGCAGCGGACGTCTTCTGGCTGATGATGATGATGATGATAATTCATGATTTCATTTTACTTTTTGATTCTTTGAAAAATGTGTTTCCACTGACTTAAGTTGCTTTTTCAATGTAGCAGAATCAATGTTAAATAGCTTCGCAAGCTTTTGGACACTGTCGCCAGTTATTTTACTTATGAAATAGGCTGCAAGCGCTGATTTCATAAGTTTCGGTTGGTTCATGTCTTCATATATTTGAACAAACTGTGTAACTTTGAGTCCTGTCCAGTACTCGCAAATATGATCGGGCATCGCTTCAACATTCTCAAAATCTAAAACAGCCATTCCCTGTTTGATCTCATCCACGAATGCCTCAAACTGTGGCACTGAAAAGTTTTTATGACATTTAGTTTTTTCGTGATCATATTCATCAAAAGAAATGTGGATGCCACAAACCCGCGAGTTTGCTGGTACAAATAAATCATAACACGTAGCTAATAATCGTCGCTTAGATTTAGGGATCCTTCTATGGGAGCTGTCACCGCAACGTGTTGAAATAAAGCATAGGTTTGTAGACGATGTTCTTCTTCCATCAGATAATATTATATGATTTGATTCGAGGTCCAATCTGGGGAATTTGCTTATGTGGTTTTTTTTAACAATTTCACCCAATAGTATACTTCCCTTGGGGACTAGGGGATCTAATTTTAACGATTTGTTAGTCTTTTTTGACATTGCCTGTAAGTTATTTGAATCAATTTTAACAATTTTTTGTATGTTGCTACTTGTTGTGGGCTTTGGGCAAGGCACAAGCACATATCGTGACGCATTGTTAAACATTTCATTAGTCTTTTTAAAGTTATTTTCAGTCAAAGCTGAGTCATTTGAAGCCATTTCTAACTTGTTTCCAGTAAATCCTAATTCGTTAATACTAGTTTCGGTTTCACTATTTGTAGTTTCCATTGTACTGTTAGTAGTTTCCATTATACTGTTAGTAGTTTCCAAGTCATTTTTAAGTTTTATTTTCTTCTCTCTACCAATAGTTCTTTGCAAACGCTGGATACACTTGCGACAGCTTATTTGTTGAATCTGAAACAAAATTCTTCTTTAAAGATGACCATCCTGGCTTGGTTGGTAACGCATATTACTTTATAAGCAGGAGGTTCTGGGTTCGATTCCTGGCTGCGTGGATGTTTAAATGATGAATTTAAATTTCTGCTCTAGGTCTGGGTGCTAGTTGTGAATGTGTCTTTGTGAGTTTTATGTCATTCTCGACACAGGAAATCCTAGTGTCCTATAAGTGTAAAGCATAAACTAAATATTTCGTAGCGAACTTATTAACACATTTTTTTACTATGGTATGTATATTGTATAGTCTATAGTTTCACTATCGGCTAGGCATTTGACCACCACTCCCCTAGAGTTAAGTGGTGATATAGCCAGCAGTGGTGAGTGGAGTAAGTGCAAAGATTTTTAAAACGATAGCTACATTATTATCAATTTAATTGTAACGATTTTTAAGAACAACCATATTGATTACAGACATTTATTAGAATAGACACCGCGAGCGCGTCTATTTCTATGAAAACCTAGCGTGCCAGGTATTTTAATAACCTAAGTACTTACAACTTGTCCATTCGCATGGCCAACAGCTTTCGAAAAGTTTTTGAAGTTTTGTGTGGGCCAATTAAGCATTTTTTCCACGTTTGACATACTTCTTCGAAGATGACTGAGATCGAACTGAATTTGGGGCGTGCTAGTTGGAGCAATGCGCATACTTAAGACAGAAAAGTAACACGCAAAGTAGGTAGAATCGCGGTGTCTATTCTAATAAATGTCTGTGATATTGATATTATATTTTTGCGGTGGTAATACTCTTTTCCAGAGTTCGCCTGGGGAAGTACCTCATCTTCGCCAGTTATTCAGCCGCCAAGCAGTGATGTGCAATCATTACTGTGTTGCGGATTGAAGGGCAATTTTTCTAGCGAAATTACTGATCATAAAGAGATTTAACATACATGTCCGACGTCGTGTGGCGGTCTAAGGGGGAGGCCTATGTTCAGCAGTGGACGTCTTCTGGCTGATAATGTAATGTAATGCAATGTCCGACGAGCGCAGGATAGTGCCACGCAGTGTTTTGAACTGTAACAGTTCAAATTTCCGGGTGGCATTGCACCGTTATGGGCATGCGTCACTCTTACCATCAGGCGAGCGACTTGCTCGTCTCGTCATTCAGGTTTCTTAAATGCACGACTGAGTGTCGCGGCTTGCTTCCCGGCTTTGCAATCATACTGTATCCGCTTTTGGCGAGTCGATGTTGGATCTATAGTTTTAAAGATCTTTTGGTAAGTACCGTACCTTAAGTGTATTATACCATGGCCATTGCTTAGTTGCAATAGGAATAAGCTCGTCTTTAATCTTCATATGATATTTATTAACGAGAGACATTCCACAACCGACGCAGACGAGTTGACAACCCAACGTTCTATCAGGAATACTTGTATCATTACTTTCTGAATATTCATCGATGATAATTCCACATCTTATGCAAAGCTGATAATTTGACAGGTCCTGTAAAATAACATAGTGAGAACGAAGTCATTTTTAACCAACTCTCTGTTGATACAGTCAGTCTTGTGTGCCGTGGTGACCACCCTACGTTTTATTAAGACATAAATAAATGAGGGTAGAGCTCAACACCCTCATTTCGCACAGACATGACCCGCATTCTTCAGTCAGCTCGTGACCACGGCCTTTGAAATATGGCCGAAACGTCGTGGTATATAAATAAATAAGTTTATATAATATAACTAGTTTTAGCGTGGTTAAGTCCTGATAAGAAACATTAAATTATTGTTCAAATCGCGAAAGTTTAAAAGTTACAACTTCAAAGAAATTAAGTTCTCAATTCGATAGTGTATTTTTTTTGTATGTTTGTTACACAATTACAGTTTTTTTTGTTTGGTAGGTGGTTTTTTCTTTGACTTCAGAGGTGGTCCCATATAAATTTTATCGATATTGATTCAGAGGATAAAAAAAATAAAAAATATATACACAGATGACGCAATACATACACATAAGTATAATCTAGAAGTAGTTTTTTGTTTTTTTTTTGTACACGTCATTATGAACAATTTTTACTATGGGACCCAACCCTGAAATCGCGAAAAAAAACAGCGGTTTTTCAAACATTTTTTCGAGTGTCTTTTAAAATGATTACCTTTTAACAGAATTACTATAGCCAAAACGTAAAGGTGGATTTTTCGATGGTGTTCTTTGAATTCTCCTTCGTATACACCCAAAAATTGTTAAAGAGCTCAAATGGAAAATCCATAAGAAAAAAAAAAAAACAAAAATCGTAGTACATATGGAGTACTTTCGTGAAGTTTCGAACCAAAAATCTGCCGGCAGTTGAAATCTACGAATGAGTCAAACCAATCGTCAATAATTAAGCACTTACAGCATACACAATAGCATTCTAAAATATAAATAGGCTGCTTACAAGAGCGCCATTACGTTTTTACTAGAGCAACGCGGGCGGAAGCCGCGGGCATAAGCTAGTTTGAATATAATAATACTCACTTCAATCTCAGTCCAGCGTTTCAAAACTTCCTGACATTTGGGCTGTAGTGATGTAATGTTGTATTTACTGTAGTTACCAGGTAAAGCGAATCCACAGTTGATACATCTCTTAACATGGCTGTATTTGTCAGCTGTAATTAATTCAAAACACATACATATTGCTATATAGTGTTCAGGGTTTGCAAGCCTGAAGTGTCAATGGGCAGGTCACATTGCTCGAAGGACCGATAAATGATGGGGAGGAAAGGTTCTTGAGTGTCGACAATAATCTGGAATACGTAGCGTAGGTAGGCTTCCCACTAGGTGGATTGACGACTTTGTGAAAGTCGCGGGCCACCGGTGATGTAAATGGTAAATTTTCGTTCAGTGTGGCGCTCTAAGGGGTGGCCTATGATATGCCGTGGATGTCTGCCGGCTGATAATGATGATGATGACATCCACACACACTACAGTCCCACATAAACATTATATATGCGAAAGTAATTTGTTTGTTTTTGCGTTTCCATAATTTGTAGAAGTATTATTATCAAAAAAACAACAAAGTCTCGCAATACATAAAGAAAAAACCCAAGACACTTTCATCAAAATTGGTCAAGGCGTTTAAACTACAGGAGATAATATAGAAACAGACATACTTATATAAACCCCAAAACACAAAAGGCAAACGCTCCTTAAAGGCAGAATTTACATATAGATCTTATTTCAAAGTGGTTCTAACAATTTACTATGGAGTCCAACAATCCTACAATACAGAGTAAAAATAAATAAAGTAAATATGGAGTCCTACAATTAAAAAGTTGCAATGTCACAGCCAATGTTAAAAACCTAGTGTTACGTACACAACTATCTTTAAATTAATCTTACTCAACTTTTTTGTTTTTTTTAAAGCTTGCGTTTTAAAGTTTTAAAGCTGCTGATCTGCAATTTCACTACTTTTTCAAATCGAAAGTGCTCCACATTTAAAAAACTCCTACAGCAAAAGAGTAGTAGCATCTGTTATAAAGAATTATATTTTATTCTGGAAAACTGGATGAATCTGAAAACTGAATCGGTGCTCAGGGTATTTCAGCAATAGATATCAAATCATTTATTTTTGACATAAATTAACAGGTACACAAATTATGATGAATCGTTAAAAACTGTACTACTGTTTTAGGAGCCGATGGCTTCTCCTAATAAAAGATCACAATGTTAGTTAATATTATGCCCGATAGATGTACCTTTGTTGAATTTACACAATTATTTGTTTAAATAAATAAATAAATAAATATCTGGGACATTTTTGCACACATCGTCACCTGACCCCAAACTAAGCAAAGCTTGTAATATGGCTGCCAGAGACTGATATACGTACATAGATATTTTTTAAATACATTCTTATATAGATATTAACACCCAGACATAGAACAAACACAAATATTCATCACATGAATGTTTGTCCTAGATGGGAATCGAACCCATCGTTTGGTGTGGATGAAGCAGTAAAAAGGTAACTTTTATTTTATTTTTTATTCTCATATAAAGAGCTTTTTCGCACAAGCGAATATGACACTCTGATTAAAATTTCTAAGTTATTAAGTCAAAAGGTAACTTGAATTTTGAAAACTCTTACCCTCATATCGATAAACGTGTAGTAGTACCGATGGAATAGTTACCAAGTGTTTAGTCTTCTTAGCTCTTTCGAAATTGAACTCGATTGAAAAAGACTGCTCCAAAGTTTATCCCCGTTTATTAATAAGGGGGTAAGAATATAAGTATATAATAATTGAGATAATTTCTTTGGGGGTACTTTGACAAGCGAGGCAATACTTTTATTTGCGTTAATTATCATATACACACTTACTTGGACTTTCCATCATTATTTCCACGAAGTAACAAAATATCAAAGGTTTTTTTTTTTCTCTTTCCTCAAGAGGATTATGGCGTCGCACGTCTTATGCATTTGCCAGTGTCAAGTCTACTCATATATTTTCAAGTTTCGTTGAATATTGTCAAATAAGTCGTAGTCACAGTCAAAGGCGAGCAAAGCATGTCACGGTCAAGTCCTAGTCATGCCCCAGTAAAGTGATGAAAACTTAACTAGAGCCTTCTATGGAGTTTTGGAAACAACACGAAAATTCACGTTTTACGACATTATACCATTCACCAACACTCATGTTTTTCTATAATCTATACCAAAATAACAACATACACCTAGACATAAATTCCGTCTCCGGGCTTCCATTTATGACAGTGGCATTCAGTGTTGTCATTTTGTTTATTGAGAAGTGCTAGACTGTCGCCGATAATGCTAAAAATCAGCTAGATCTCACTTTAATCTGCAAAAAAAAATGCCAACCGTCAAATTTCGTTTAAATGAATTATAATTGAAAATAATCACAAAGGTGATGAGACGAGCAGGTCGCTCACCTGATATTAAGCTTCATGCCTTTCCATAACAATTCAGTGCCACCTAGAAGTTTGAACTTCAACAGTTCAAAACCATGAGCGGCAATATACTGTGCTCGTCACCATGAGATATTAGATGTTAAATCTCTTTATACCCAGTAATTACGCTGGAAACATTGCCCTTCAATCCGGAACACAGTAATAATTGCACACTACTGCTTGTCGGTTGAATAACTGGCAAAGGTGTGGTACTTCCTCAGGCGGACTCTGCAGAAGAGCCCTAACACTACTAAAACTAAACTCTCAAGGTATCATAGCTGTCGGTTGTTGCAATAAGGCGTTTTCCAAAAAAATAAAATAGTTCTAAAATACTTACTAGATGGCGTAATAGACCTATCGTTTACCTGTCATTGTCATTTCTGTCAAAATTTAAAAAAAAAAACTGTTTATAAAAGTACCCAATAGATGGCGTTATATGTAACTTGAACTTTTTCTATCACTGTCAAGACATGAAAGACAAAAAATTGTACGTGTGCCTTTTTTCTTCTCGTATTTTTTGCTCCACATGTGTATTTAGACAATTTCAAGTAATGTAACTATGTATTTGACTTCATTTGAAATATTACAATAGTTGACACTGGCTAAATACACAACGTGTGGAGCCAAAATTTAAGGTTTAAAATATAAACAAACTATTTCGACAGAATTGACAATGACAGGTAAAGAGATAGGACTATTACGCCATCTAGTAAGTATTTTAGAACTATATTTTTTTTTTTTGGAAAACGCCTCATTAAAATATTGTCTGTGGGTTTAGTTCAATCTTTTGCACAGAGTTAATTGACCGAGCGAAGCGAAGGTCTCAGAGTTTACTGGGACAAATCGGCATTTGTTTGTATGTTTGAGTGTATATAGTCAGATGACCGTGTGTGCAATAATGTCCCAGATATTTATTTATTTATTTATTATTTATATTTGTCCGATGATAACTTGCGAACCGTTGATCCGATCTTCATGAAATTTTGTAGGCAAGTAGTTCATTTCAATACAATTTTTAAGTTCGAATATGAGCTGAATCAGTCCAGGGGTTGTGAAGATATAGGAGTCGCGAGGTCTCAGTTCGCCGCGAACTACTAGTATTTAACATAGCAATGAACCGCCATCTAACGAAAAGTCGCTGCCTATCGCTAACATGTAAAACCCAAAAATCCTAAAAAATATGCAATATAAAAATAATTATAATTTATTTCAGAAAAAAATATGAATGCAAAAATAGACATGAATTTATTTAAAAAAATATGCTAAGAACATATTTTTCATGCTAATGGGTTCGAAATAATGTCCAATTTAGCATTAAAAATGCCAAACTGGCAACACTTGTGCCATTTATTTAGTTCGGCTCTGACAGTTGAGTTCATGAGTTGACAATGTCACTTTGACACTTCGTTAGCTGATTTTTATCTTCTATTTTGGCTCAGTAAAGTTTTGTAATTTTTCAATAAGACAGTAAAGCATGCTATTTCACAATAAAAACAAGTTTCAGCCGTAGCCTAAGTCAACAATTTCAGTCACGGTCCAGTTCAAGTCATGTTCCAGTAAAGTGGTGGAGGCTCTACTGGAGCCTACGGAGTTTTGGAAACAATGCGAAAAGAAAAGTTTACCACCTTATAAGATGCTTCCGGTCTATTAGTAGGTACCGATATTATGCAAAAACTCAGGTCCATTTAAATGAAATGTAAATTCATACACAGACCTAAAAACGGCTTTGCGCATTCAAGGTCAGCGCTATTAAACTGTGCCTGTACCTGGAGTTAGTGATATCGTAATGACAGTATACTTCCCGAAAGCACCGTAATTTTATTTTCTGGTCGACCGACTTGTGTTATTGGTAACTAACAGCGCCCTGCGGTTTCATCCGCTATACCATAGGAATAGTATATAAGAAAAATGTGGTTCAATTATCTTACGTAATAAATAAACAATCCCTTACTAAGTTAAATGTTTATTTAATCATCTGACGAAAATAGGCCTTAAATGATCATTTCGCCTCACTTTTGCCTGTTTATATTAAATTGGTTAAACAACCTAAAACTAGGTACCTAAAACTACCTGTGTAATTCCTGATTACACTTTAACTATTGATTTTCTAAAAAACGTGTTTCCACTGACCGAACTTGCTTTTTCAAAGTAACAGAATCAATGTTAAATAGCTTTGCAAGCTTTTGGACGCCGTCGCCTGTTATTTTACTTATCAAATACGCTGCAAGCGCTGATTTCATAAGTATCTATCTGTAGGTTCAACTCTTTATACATTTGAACAAATCGTGTAACTTTGAGTCCTGTCCAGTACTCGCAAATGTGATCGGCCATGGCTTCGACATTTTCGAAATCTATAACAACCACGCCCTTTTTCATTTCATCCACAAATTCCTCAAAATGCGGCACAGTGAAGTTACTGAGACCTTTAAATAATCTGCTTTTATGTTGTTGATCTAATTCATCAAACGAAACATGATATTTACAAACCCTGGATCCTTTTGGCACGTATATATTGTAATCATTAGCGAGTAATCGTCGCTTCGATTTTGGTATTAGTAATCGCTGGTTATTAACACAGTCTGTTAGAACACAGCGAGAAGATGAACATGCTGTCCGCTTTCCTGTTGATAATATGATTACATTGAGATCCAATCTAGGACGCTTTGTCTTCTCAAGTTTTGCATTTAAGTGTTCATTTTTGCCCTCACTCACTGATGAGTCAGCAGTCACTCTATTTTCTATCACTGGTGCTATCATCAGTATCTTCTAACTCATTGCTTGTATATCTAGACTGGCTACTTGTAACTTTTTCGTATTGTTTCGTATTCCTTGTTATCATTGACAATACCCCTTTGTAAACGTAGAAAACAATTATAGCAGCTTATATCTTTATCCTGTAACTAAGAACAGATATAAAAATTTAGGTAATATAGATTTTTTATGTATTCGTTTCTAATTAAGTGTCAGATATGCAATTAACACACACACACAAACTAACAGTTAACAACAATGACATTTTATTAAAGGTAGGTTTTTACCTTCAAAATGGCTCGGCTCTTTGGCGGTTTACAGCCGCCAAAGAGTGCAAAGAAGATGCGAAAAGTTAGAGAGTAAAAGAGATAGCTATAATGTAGTCTATATTATGCCAGCATCAATGTTTATTTTTTTTTGGATATTTTTGGGGTCCCATGTCAAAATGGTAAAAAGGAACGCTTGCGAGATTTCGATGTCAGCGTATCTGTTTGTCTGATCTCTGATCCAAGTTGTTATCGGTTTTCCGCATTGGCGTAGTTACGTTTTCAATCCGATTTCGGTCAAAACTAAAACTAGAAAGGTTTATTTTGGAATTATTTTGGACAGAAGAGTGTCACTATATTAAATAAATAATATTTCCTTTTCATTTTTTTTACAGATCCTTTGACCAAAAATGATTCTGCTGACAACATGCTGTCATGCAACGAAACTACTTCTGAATGCACGGAATCCGAAAGCAGCGAACAATATTTCGAGTGCACCGACATCCCTCCTTATATGGACAGACTCGACAATGTAGAAAATCTACAGCAAACATTAAAATATGTCGAATCAATGCCTGAAGTCAAGACTGCCAGAAGCAACTCTGTCAAAATAGATACCGAAATGTCTAAAGTAGCTTACAAACGAAGCAGCTCAGTCCCGAAGACAGAAGATCGAATACCGTTACCGATCAGGCGAATAAGTCTCGAACATAAAATCGATATCGGTGATGATACAGAACCACCACTAATTATTGACTCGTCATCGCCTAATGGAAGTATGAATACAATAGCCGAAGTTATACCGGTCGCTTTGCAGCCCAGGCTAGACCTACAGTCCACAAGCAGAACCGAATCACAGGACAGCTCACCCAATGATCCTCCCACAGAAATCCACATCACTAAAGAAGAGTTAAAGGCAGAGGTGAAAGCATCTCCTAGTGAAATATCACCTCCGCTGACTGAAAGTATGGTCGAAACTTCCGAGACTCAGAAACTGTCTCCTGATACGCCGAAGGAAGTCAAAAAGAGCCAGAATTTGTCAACGGATTTTGATCTCAGTGAACAGCTACAAAAGATACTAGGAATTTCTTCAGAGAAGACTAGAGGTGATGCGGCTAATGTAGAGAAAAAAAACGAACCTACCAAAGAGGTGAAGATATCAGACGAAACTGTTGTCAAAGTACCATCGGTTAAAATCGACTCGCCAGAAGCTCAGAAAACCAGGTAAAACATTTTTGGACACTCCAACATCAATCTCGGATGAGAGATTATCAGTACTGCATTGCGCATTGCATTACACACTTACATATTTACCTAATTACACACAAACTTTCGCATTTATAATATTAGTGTGATTTACTAGCTGCACCCCGCGGTTTCACTCAATATTCTACAGAAACAGAATATTTTTCCGGGATAAAAAGTAACAGAGTTGAACGGGAAAAAACACACTTACTTACACACAAACTTTCGCATTTATAATATTAGTGCGATCCGCAACTTCATACCCATGCACGTACCCACATTTTGACAAAATGTAGTCGTTAATTCGGCTCGGCTATAGCGCCGTTAGGGCGCTACCATCAAAATATTAAAACAAAGTCTCCGATGGAAATGTTAGTTATAATCGTCATTTAAGAAAATGATAATTTGACTGCAGGTTGGGTGCTGTAGATATGACTACCACCAAGAAAGCCGTTACTAGTGTTGAAACAGTCGAGCGACATGTTGCTTTCGGCTTCAAGGCTGCTCTTGTGCGGACCCTCGCCAATCTGTGCTGGAAAAATCAAGAGAATAAAAGACAGGTAAATAGTTACATACGATAGTCTATTATAATATTTTTTTCCTATTATGTTTTGGTTCCACACTTTGTGTATTTAGCCAGTGTCAAATATTGTAATATTCCAAGTGAATGAAAAAAGTCTCAGGCGTAGTCTTTGTCAAGAAAAGTAAGTCATGATCATGCCTCAGTAAAGTGGTGCAGACTATACTAGAGATTTCTATGGAGTTTTGGAAACAACAAGAAGAGTAACGTTTCACAACATTAAAATACTATTCACCAACACTACATTTATATTTGAAAGAAGGTTATGTGAACTAGCAATCTTAACCAAATATGGCTGCCAAAAAATCTATTTGCGATGCAAACTTGTGCATTTTTTTAGTTCCATGGACATTTATGGAAATGCAAATTCAATAGGATAATATTGTAATGACCTTTTGTTTCAGATGCGTGACTTAGAAGTGATTCCAGTGTTGCTTGATTGCTGCAATATCGACGCTCGTAACCCATGTATCCTTTTCAAACTGAAACAGTTTTAAAAACTATGTGCGAAATCATCCTCCATCCTCTTTCTCGCATTATCAACGCAAATCACACTAATATTATAAATGCGAAAGTTTAAAATTCTGGGTGGCACTGAACTATTATGGGCAAGCGTGACGCTTAACATCAGGTGAGCGACTTGCTCGTCTCGTCACCGAGTAACAAAAAAAAAAATATATATATATAATAGTATTGTGTTTTTCACTGTAACTTTTACCCCGAATACTGAAACGTTTGTTAACTTTGACAACATATTAATTCTGACACTGCCTTTGTCTGGCAAAAGTAAGTTTGGTAAGCAAATGACAAAGACAGCAATAGACTTAATCTGTCGTCAAAGTTAACAAACGTTTCAGTATTCGGGGGTTAGTTTTAGAGGATTCAACTATCTATGGATATAATAACATGATCGTCGATGGTATACTTGACCATTACATTAATAAAACTTTGATTTGATATTCTTTAATATTTGTTCAGTAATCATGCAATGGGTGATTTTCGCCGTACGCTGTTTATGCGAAAACTGCCCCGAGAATCAGGTTTGTAAACATTAACCTCCTTTCCAGAAAAGATTTAATTACATATTACAATTTAAGCACATATACATGTGTTTAACTGACGTTTCACACAAAAGATGCACGCTTTAGACATGTGTTTAACTGACGTTTCACACAAAAGATGCACGCTTTAGACATGTGTTTAACTGACGTTTCACACAAAAGATGCACGCTTTAGACATGTGCTTAACTGACGTTTCACACAAAAGATGCACGCTTTAGACATGTGTTTAACTGACGTTTCACACAAAAGATGCACGCTTTAGACAAGTGTTTAACTGACGTTTCACACAAAAGATGCACGCTTTAGACATGTGCTTAACTGACGTTTCACACAAAAGATGCACGCATTGGACATGTGCTTAACTGACGTTTCACACAAAAGATGCACGCTTTGGACATGTGTTTAACTGACGTTTCACACAAAAGATGCACGCTTTAGACATGTGTTTAACTGACGTTTCACACAAAAGATGTACGCCTTGGACATGTGTTTAACTGACGTTTCACACTTCACACAAAAGATGCCCGCTTTAAACACGTGTTAAATTAAACTGATGTTTCACTTCACTCGTAAAACGACAGTTTAACGGGTGTAAAGCGTACTTAAAACTTTTGTGGTAAGACGTTGTGTAACGTTAGAGTGGCTGTACATGGCCTGACCTGACATCGTGTGAAAGAGATGGCTTTATACTTATATAAGTTTCTGGGGAAGCGAATGGGAAAAGCTATATAACCTTAATAGTTTATTTCTTTTGCTCCCGTGAAATTCAAGTATCGCTGTCCCTTTCACACGATGTCAGGTCAGGCCATGTATAGCCACTCTTAGTTAAACACATATCTAGAGCTTGCTTAAATCTTTTGTGGTAAGACGTTGTGAAGCGTCAGTTAAACACATGTCTAGAGCGTGTTTAATGTTTTGTAGTACGAAGGTGAGGGCCTTACTTGTAAACATTGCTTAAATTTAATTCATTATTATAATATGATTAAATTAAAGCATCGTTTATAAGTAATTTGCAATTTCAAGTTGTAATCTACAAATTTTTGTTGTAAATTCCTATTTTTTTGTTTTACTTACATTTATGTTCATTTGTACTTTTCAGGAGGTGATATCGAAAATGACGCTTCGAGGGCCTGTAGACAACGAAGTCCTGCAAGAAATGGGTCTCACGCTCCACACAGATGCTCAAGGAAACTCCATCAGAGTAGGGCCTTTGCCGCGTAACTAAGACTGTTAAAATACATTGTGTTCGATTGTAGCTTATTTCGTCGCATTAATATTGTAAAGAGGCGTTTTCCAAAAAAAAAAAAAAAACCTGGTTATAAAAGTACCCAATAGATGGCGTTAGATGTACCTTGAGTTTTTACTGTCACTGTCAAAACATGAAAGCCAAAAAAATTTACGTGTGCCTTTTTTTTCTCGTGTTTTTTGGCTCGACATGTGTATTTAGACAATGAGGCGTTTTCCAAAAAAAAAAGAAATCCTGGTAATAAAGTACCCAATAGATGGCGTTAGATGTACCTTGAGGTTTTTCTGTCACTGTCAAGACATGAAAGACAAAAAAATGTACGTGTTCCTTTTGTTTCTCGTGTTTTTTGGCTCCACATGTGTATTTAGACAATTTCAAGTAATGTAACTATGTATTTGACTTCATTTGAAATATTACAATAGTTGACACTGGCTAAATACACAACGTGAGGAGCCAAAATTTACGATTTAAAAAATAAACATAAAATATTTCGACAGAAATGACAATGACAGGTAAAACGATAGGACTATTACGCCATCTAGTAAGTATTTTAGAACAATTTTTTTTTTTTAAAACGCCTCATTGCGGAAGTGAGTGTGTCTTGTACTCACTCAAGTCGGGAGCTGTATAATGATATTTTGACACGGAGGTAGCTTATCCTCTACACTGCTTTAACATAAACTTATCCCGGAAAAAAAAAAAACGGTTCCTGTAGAATAACAGGTAAATTTACTTGTTATCCTACAGGAACCGTATTTTTTTGCGCGGAGCGCTAATACCTGGTAAATAATTATGAATATATAATATATTATGCTAGGTATACATATTTTAAGTTCATATAATTATGTTTCGGGTGAGCGCTTTAACCCTGTACTGATATCAAATAATAAAACAACATTTAGATGGAAACTCTTGTTCTTTCTTTTTCATGTGTGTAAACAAAAATGGTGGATTAAAAATCAGTTCTTGGCCTTTGCCTACACACAAACGATTCGATATATGCGACGCGGCGACGTCTTAAATATCCCTAAAAAATTAGCATTGTGAGCACCTAAAATAGGTACTGCGAAGATAAATAAAATTATTCGTTGTAAATGAACGGAGTATGTTATATCGTATAAATTGTATATGCTGCCAGTGTTGTAGACGCACTTCTATGAATTGGACTGGAACGTAACTAAAATTGCTGAATTAGACTGAGACTGCTACTTTTATTAGTATTACTCTATGCTGCTACTTATTGTGAAACAATACGAAATGGCCAATGGCTAAATACATTATTTGTGGAGCCGAAATTGAAAAAATAAAAGTCAGTGAAAGTAAAAGTGTTTTATTTTTTCCTTAGACGAAAGATCCTTGATTTTTTCGCAGGTGCGTATGCTAGAGTCATTAGAGCCATACCGAAATACAAACATTTTAGTGGTGAAGACTTTATTTTAAGCTTCTATGGAGTTTTAGAAACAACATGAAAAGTGACATTTCACGACATTATACTATTTGATAGTTATTACAAAACATGGTACTGGCTAAATATGTAAAATTTCAATGTGGAGCCAATTTTTTTAAAAATTACTTATTTGATGACAGTGACTTTAAACATTTGACGAGTTTTGGCGGGAACGTGAAGACGTCATGTCGCGTCATTATATTATTTTCCAAAACTTGTGTTATTTCGAATGTTAATGTGTAAAAATGTTGGATTTTTATTCATTAAGTGTTCGTGACGTTGCATGAGTGTTGGTGAATAGTATAATGTCGTGAAACGTGACTTTTCGTGTTGTTTCCAAAACTCCATAGAAACCTTTAGTAAAGTCCCCAATTTACTGGGGTATGACTTGGACTTGACCGTGACTTACTTTACTTGACTTAGACTATGACTGAGACTTGTTTTAATTGTGAAATACTTCACTTCAAATATTACAAAACTTGACATTGGCAAAAACACAACGTGTGAAGCTAAAATTTAAGAGAAAAAAAAACATTTGACACTGACTGTAAAAATATTCTTTGCTGCAATCTGCAGATCTAGCAAAATTGTTTTTGTTTTGGTTTTATCTTTTCGCTTTTTTTCTTTTGATATTACCAGCAAATAACTATTAGAAATGGTAAAGATCGCTCTCCAAATCAAAGCACAACTAGAATGTGTTGAGAAGTTATACACTAATCATCCACACTACCAATGGTTTTTAAAACTCAAGTGCTCCAGTTGTGGCGAAGTAACGGAGAAGTTTCATGACCTTACGGAGGCCGAAAAAGTGCCGCAGAAACATAATAGATCCGAAACGAATTTTCTAATTAAATGCAAGCTGTGCTCCAGGGAGAATAGCATTGATGTCATCGAAGGCAGCAATGGTTTGTCATCATAACCTTTACAAGATTTCATTATTCGTATCATAATTTAAATAATTACTTTAGTAATTATAAGTACTTTGCTAACCTGCGTCAGGGAGTTTGACCACGGTAATTGACTAATTGAGGAAGTTATTCTAATTTTCAACATAAGGTAGGACTCTTGCAGAGTCCACCTGGGGACTACCACACCCTTGTCAGTTATTCAGCCCCTAAGCAGTAGTGTGCAAAAATTCTAGTGTAATTACTGAGCCAAAAAGAGGTTTAATATGTCAGGGTGATAAGAGCAGTGCACCTGTGAAGAGGAGAAATGGGGTGTTATACTTACTGTAGCCTTGGCGAGCGAAGCCATATGGGCAAGCTAGTAAGGTTATAGCCTTAAAACATCAAAAAAAAAGTAATATAAATCAATATTTTATTAGGTATTTTAGGGGGTAAAATAATGAAATGAGGTAAGATGTGTCAATGGACGCATTCCTCACAAGACGTGAAACTACAATAGACAGATTGCTTAAGATAGGGAGAAAAAAAAAATACAGTACCTTCATTAGAAAATAATTATCACAATCACACAATATTATGTCCAGTATAAAATAAAATGATTAATTGCGCTCCCAAAAAGTCTAAAATTGTGGAATATATTCCATTCTGTTCCCCTGACAAGCAGGAGAAAAATGTTTGTTTTTTCCCATATTACCAAGGAGGATACAGATCGAACTAATTATTTCCTGTCTGGCCATCTGCTGTATTCTTAGGAGGACAGACAACAATAAAAAGCTTGATTTGTCCCCCTATTATGAACGAGGTTACAGTCAAACTAATTATTTCCTGTCTGTCCCCCTACTCATTTCTTAGAGAAACAGGGATAAAAAGTTTGATCCCCACCCTGTCACCGTCATGGTATCATGGGACAGAAATGGAATATTCCAAAGTAGTGACATGCTTATCGTTTCAGGTCAGTTTACAAGCAATGACGTCAACAAATTCAAGCCTATTGTGATATTTGACTGCCGAGGAGTGGAGCCCGTCGACTTTGATCCCAAGTCTGGTTGGATTGCTGAAGCCGAAGACAATGGTATGACATTCTAGTAACTTTACCTGACTGGCAAATGGATCCGCTCGTGTAATAACACTATGGCCAAAACTACCGGAAGACGGGCAGCAGCCTCCTCTTTGTATGGCTTATATGGTGAGCGTACTGCGATCCCCAAGACATCTTGGGTGGGAATCGAACCCACAACCTACAGCTCAGAAGGTGGAAATCCTCCCACTGAGTCACAAGGCTAGTCTACTACATAAATACATACACCATTGCAAGTTAAATCTTGTAATAAAATACGAGAGATCTTTATACAATTGCATTTCAATTTTTAGAATCATCTTAGTGTCATTTTGAGCTTGTATATATTGTATCTAACATCAGACCCGGGCAGGACCTAACACTGCGACAAGAACTACCGCAGGACGGGCAGCATTGTCCTCATAGTAAACAGAAAAAGCGAAAAGAAAAAAATAAATAATTGAAAAGTGTAAAATTGAATTGCGATTGTAAGGCAATGTTTCCAGAGTAATTACTGGGCATACAGAGATTTAAAATCTAATATCTTAGGGTGACGAGCGCAGTGCATTGCCGCGCATAGTTTTGAACTGTTGAAGTTCCAAATTCTGGGTGGCACTGAACTGATATGGGCAAACGTGACGCTTAACATCAGGTGAGCGATTTGCTTGTCTAATGTTAAGTGTGTAAAAAAAAAAGTAAACATTCCGTGATAACCAAGCCGCCTTCCAACCGCGGGAATTATGGCTATCACCACCCCCCATTAAGGGGGAGGTTTCGTACCGTAGTAGACCTTTTAAGACATGATAAGAAGATATCATATCTACCTCCCATATTAAAAAAAAAATATTAACACTTTTTAACTATTTCACATTTTACACTTTAACACAAGTTGGTGAGAAACAACATTTTTTATTATTTAATATTTAAAAAAAAACAACAAACAAAAGAATTAAATTGGCAAGAGTGTACATAAAGTCTGTCGCTTGTGCGCGCCATTTACCAAACTACTCTTTTTTTAGGAAAGAAATTCGAAGATGTGGACCTATCAGAAAAGGAATGGGCGGATTACGATGAAAAGAATCAGACTTCAGTAGGCGTCTATGAACTAGAGTGGCAATTTGTTAAGGTCAAATAGTTCGGAGTTTTAACGTTACTAATCAAATCAAATGAAATTAATTTCTTATTTATTCTTATCTTATTCTTATTAATTTATAGCAGAGCAGTCACGCTCACTAAAAAGCTTCTTCATGCGGCGGCGTCGTGTGGCTGGTCGCCCTCTTCCCTCCAATATGGTTGAGGGGAGCGAAGGCTGGTACATGCGTCAACTCGTGAACGGGTGCTGCTTGCGGGAGCTGGACTGCTCGGACTATATACGCAAATCTATAATAGGACTTAGCTCTGTAATAGTATATTCGTTGGTATATTCCTTTTGTAAAGTCTTTAGTTTTTACATTCAGTTCTAGTTGATAAAATATTTGTAAAATTTAATAAATGGCACGGACCCCGGAGTCCGTGGAGCAATATTGTAAATAAAAAAATATATATATTATTTCAACCATTGTAGGATCATAGAAAGAACAAAGAAGGACAGTAAAAAATATACAATATTCTATAAATTAACACATTTTACCAATTTTTCGGTGCAACTAAGGTGCAATGTTTCAAATTTTTATAACAATTTTCATGTTATTATTTTTTTATTTGCCTAAGGAAAGGCAAAAAAAAAACAAAACAAATGTTTTCTTCCTTCTCCTTCGCCAAACGAAAAAGATAATACACATGAACACAAACACTCTTTCATAGGTAAGTACATACAGTACATACTCTACTCACATTCAGCCCAAAAACATTACCCTCCTTGAGCAGTCGGGTACAATGTTTGATAGTCGTAAGTAATTTAAAAATAAAGACTTAAGGTGCATCGCTTCGCTCATCGCGCGAAATTCAAATTTTCTTGCGTTTTTTGTCAATTACAGCTTAATTACTCACCGTGGGTTTATTGAAACCAATTTTGCGACAATAAATAAGTTGTTTTAAGAAATTACGGATAAAATGATCACCTAGATAACATTGGTTTAGCTACAAATCTCAATAAGCTGATTTTCATCTTGGTTTTTTGTTTAATGAGAAATGTACTTATACCTATGGCTTTCAACTTGAATTTTTGGTTGGTGTGATTTCTTGGAACAATATATTTATCATCGCAAAATTAGTTTTCATGAACCTACGATGAGTAATTAAGCTGAAATTGACAAAAAACGCAAGAAAATTTGAATTTTGCGCGCTGAGCGAAACGTTGCACCTTAAATACTAGATTCACTTTTTCCATTTGAACGAATCGACGTAAATAAGAACTTACGATTTCTAAGGAATTCAAGTGTGACTTGACTTTCGATCGCGCTTCCTGTTCCGCGATAATCGTCGTTTGTAATTGTTCAGAATTCTGTTGTGTTCTGTGAGTTTACTGGTAAATAAATTAGTAAGTACACGAGCAAATTCTTTTATTGTAGTAATTATTAAAGATGCGACGTTCCACTCAGCGCGCCGAATTCTCTGTTTTGTCATTTACAGCTCAAATAATCTTCGTGCTTGTAATTTTGCGCTCATAAATAGGTTGAATCAAGAAATTACACTAACCAAAAATCAAGATGAAAGCTAGTATAATATACTGCACTGCAAGGCCATAGAGGACATACGAGATAGGTCGGGACTTCTTCAAGAATCTCAACACCAAGTCTCCAATAGCATAACATCTGACGAAACAGGTGTGCCAGCGACCCAAAGCCGTGCTCCGTTACTTTAAGGAGCTGGGGCGCTAGTCTCGACTTTTCGCTACAGCACTTTGCGACCGAATTCGGTCTCTATGACGTAAAAATTCGCCAACGAACAGGAATTGTTAACGAAAAAACTGAAACATAGCGTTGAGTTTTCGCAAAATGCAAAATTCGACGTTATGTTTGAGTTTTTTCGTTAACAATTCGTGTTTAAAGTCGAATTTTTGCGTCATAGCGACCGAATTCGGTCGCAAAGTGCTGTAGCGAAAAGTCGAGACTAGCGCCCCTGGGCAAGTTTAGGGCTGGCAGCGGGGTAATAGCACAAAACACCCTTAGCGGGACGTCATGCGTCATTGCAGGTCTTATCGCCCCAGTTAGAATTAGAATTACTATATATTATATATAATAAGTATTTGAATTTTGTCACTAATCCAAAATGAAACCCAGCTTATTCACATGTGTAAATAAACCTTTTTTTAAAGCTCTTTTTTTCCATTTTTTTTCTTATTTTGATGTTTGTGTATTATTTTTTATTTATTATTGATTCTATACAACTTTTCCAATGGGAACATAACATAAATCGACAAAAAATAGATGTTCCATAAATCATAAAGAAATATACTATACCTAATGGAACAGTTGTTTTTTGCGCAAGTTTAAGTTTGATGCCATAGTAATACTTTTACTCAGAATTAACATGAGGTTAGCAATCTTGGGGGATAGACAAGAGTTCCAGAACAACCTGTATATACTTATCCTTACCAAACCATTCTCCATATTAATATACTTACATAGCCTTTTAGGAATGTAAAAAAATTAAACAAGAACTATCACGTTCATTTACTCAGGTATCAAAAGAGCTTACACAGACAGTCACACGAAAATAACTTATTATAAGTACTTACCTACTTCAGTCCTATACAGTTACTCGTATGAAAGAAAACACAACCTCATTGAACTCATCATTATGAACAACTTTTACCAACGGACCAACCCAGAAATAATCAGCTGTTTGCTCCCATGCACCACGCAATCGGTCAAACACACAATAAACATTAACTCTCATTGGTTCATTGCTAGGCGCGAACAAGCGTTGCTCCGGTGCGTTCTCTTGGAGATCCCGGAGCCCTCGGTCAAGCACCAACGCAGGCCACCAGGGGGGTTTTAGTGGGTATAATCCCACATAGCTCGGCTGCACCCCAAAGTCGGGTATCTTATGAAGGTTTCACATTCGCAAAAAAAAAATAAAGATGCGAAAAAACGTAAACTTGAGATGAATGGGAACCCTTTGTCTCTGGTGTGCGTACTCCTAGCGAATAAGTGTCGAATTTCAGGATTTGAGTGGAGTAGATTTTTAGTGTATGAGGTCGTGTGAACGTATATGGTAATTTAAAGTTTTCGCAGATATCTCAAAAACGGCTGGACACACCGTCGGAAATTAACATACAAATTTACACGACGTAATACACTAAAAATCTACTCCACTCAAATCCTGAAATTCGACACTATTCCGCTAGGAGTACTCACACGATTTTTAAGGTGTACAGGTAATCTGAGTTTGAACCCGTAGTTAAAGTTGTATATTATCCTGTTATACAGTGAGTTCCTTTCGGCCTGGTCCTATTCCATCGTTTTATGTAACTTTGTATTAATGTTTCTAGTTATACAACACAATTCTTATATACTTAACCTATGTGTATGAGTATTATTTACAGAATTCAACTTTACACTCAACTTTGAGGAGAAGATGTGGATGAGTTGACTGAATGGGATAAGTCTTTGTCAGAGCGAGACTGGATCTGATGCGAGTAAACTCCGTCCCCGAGGACCGTCACGACATGCGACGGGACCGACGTGACCGTCACTGACGTCGCTGTCGACACGTCCTGACCGTCGTCGTCCGCCGCATACTGAGTATAATGACCTTCGTCTTCGAATACTAAAGGTCCGTGGACATAAATCGGAATCTCCACAGGCACTCCAACGGGAACCTTCACCGGATACGGTACTCTCACGGGATAAGGGACTCTTTTCTCGACCGGATAAGGCTTCGGAATGTATATCGGCACTTTCTTCTCAACCTCCACCCTTTGAGGAACGTAAACCTCATAGGGGACGGGGATTTTCTTCTCTACTTTTACGGGATAGGGCACTTTTTTCTCAAACGGGACCGGTACCGGGTGGGGGACTTTAACAGCGTAAGGTTGCGGTACCGGAACTTTGATCGGGACGTGTTTTATCACTTCGACGGGCTCTTTCACTTCGACGGGGTACGGGACCTTCTTTTCGACCGGGTATGGCTGAGGCACGAGAACTTTGATGGGAACTGGATAAGGCACCCTCTTTTCCACGGGCACTGGCACTGGGATCGGTCTGTCTACTTGAACCGGGACTTTAACTTCTACAGGGTACGGGACGCGCTTTTCCACGGGGTAAGGTTGGGGCACTTTTACTTCCACATGTTTCACAACTGGCACGTGGTGCACTATCGGGTAAGGTTTCGGAACATACTCTTTCTCCACAACCTTCACGGGAACGGGGTGAGGTACCCTTATTTCAATGGGATAAGGCACCTTTTTCTCTACCGTCACCGGGTAGGGTACTGGCTTGTCCACGTACTTTATCTTTTCTACGGGCACTGTCACTTTCTTTTCTACTGGAACAGGGTAAGGTTTCGGGACCTCGACTTTGTATGGGACTTTTTTCTCGACGGTTTTAACATATCTGTGGTGGTGGTGATGATGGTGATGTTTGACTTTGGTGACGACACGAGAGTGTGTCTGGCTCGCTTCCGTTTGTAGCTCAGCTTGAGGAAGGACCTCGTAAGGCACATGCGAGCGCCCCTTCAGAGTGCTGTAACCAGAATTATACGGGTTTTGTTGACGTTTCCGCTTGAAGATAACAATTTTTTTCCTCGCCATTGCTGGGGTAGTCTCTGCGGCCTGAGTAGGCTGAACAGGAACCAGCCCAAAAGAATGCAAGTACATCATCTGTTTGCTCGGAGTCGGAATTTCCGCCGGAACAGCGTCCGGGAAAGCATCCGATCGTTTGGATATAACATTCGAACGTCTTGAAGGAAACACGTATGAATTCGACAGGAACACGTGTGATCGTTTGCTAATGGGAGAGAATTTAGTGCTTTTACTTTTGTGAGCCGGGTAGTGCGATGGTACGATCGGGACCCAATCGTTAGGTTCCAGATTGGTGAAGTTTGACGGGAAGGGTGTGGTTGATTTAATTTTGGGCGTTCTAGTCACCGGTCGGTACGGTCGTTTGGTCGTGGGCTGAGAGGTTGTCGAGGAAGTCGTCTGACGGGACAATACTCGGACTCTATGATGGGTCGCTGAAGTTTCCTGATCAGTAGTATTAGTATTTGTCTTTGTGCTATTGTCTTTTATTGTCGTATTGTGTAAAGTGGTGTTTAGGTCTTGTGTCTCTCTTTTGGGCCATATTCTTTTTGTTCTCAACGCTCTCGTTGTGGTGGTAATTTCGGTGGTCGTGCTCGTTGTCGTCGTCATGTTTATCTTGGGCGGTCTGACAAAGTCGGCTCGGATTCCGTTGGTGGTTTGGACGGGTAAGCTGAACTTCGGAATCTTTACGACGGCCGGGGCCCTCGTCGAGGCGGCGATCACCAGCGGCCGCGGTTGTTGCATGTAGAAGTGATTCATGTGATGTGGCAAAGGGATCACTTTTGGAAACTTATAAACGGAGTTTTGTGAGTGATGCAGTTTGAGAGGCTTGGGATAAGGTCGTGGTGGCGGTATTTTCTGCAGCTGTCCATAGTATGGTCGGGATAAGTCGACGAAGAAGGTCTGCTTGGGTTTATCGAGGACGAGGGTAGGTTTGCTTGACGGTCCCTGTTCCGGTTTGTGTGTTACATCCGGTTGTTTAGTAGACGGTGGGCTGGGTATCGTCGCTACGTACGTGGGGCCGTTGACGATCGTAACGGCGCGATCCTTGGCCTCCTCGGCGACTTGGTATACCTTGCTGTCATTCTGTGCGGTCACGCCACCACCTTGATTGAAAGCGATCGCTAACACAATGGTCAGGAATGCCGTCTGAAAGAAGAAACGGTAGCTGTAATAATACAAACGGAATGTCAGTATGTTATTATACTAATCATTATCTATTCGCCTACAACAGCCTACTCAACAGGCATAGGTTTTTCCTTAGGCACGCCAAAAAACCCGACCCGAGAATTTTTTTTTACTTTAATTCTTTACTTCTTCTTTCTTGCGGCGTTTTGCGAACTCCACTATTTTAATACAACCCAGCCTACCCCAACGGTTATCGTTTCTGCCACTGACAATTCAGCTTGCTAATGCACGAGCTACAGGAGTACCACAGCATGCTATAATTATAATTAAAAGGTAACTACAGGTAAATTCTAGAGAATACTACATTTTCTTAAACTTTTCTACTTATCCTCTGCAAGCATCTATTTTTAACTAATTAAGCTATTATTCAGAACTAGCTGTTACTTGCGACTTCGTTCGCGTGGACCTATAAAAAAGGAGCCTATGTCCGCCCCCGACCCTTAAACTATATCTATGCAAAAAATCAGCTCGAACCGCTCAGAGACAGAGTTAATTTCGAATTTATAATATTAGTTACGACATATATGAGTTTTTTTTTTAAATATAAAATTAAATTACTAAACATTGTCACCGACATTGTACATTTACATATGCACAAATAGAGGAGAATCAGTGATGCCAGCTTCTCTTTCGCACATTTTCAGAAGGAGAAAATATCGGGGGGGAAAAATTGTCTCCTCCTTCGACATAATAAAAAATATCAACATGTAAAATGGCTTTAAAACATTTGCAATGTTTCCATTCACTCTTACAATGTTATTTTAAATATAAAAAACCTGTATTTAATACCCTCTCTGTGTTTTTTTTTATCTTCAAAAATGTTGGCAATCTGCGAACGAGATAGCGTATGAGAAAAAACAATTGCTGCCAAGTCAATAAGTGTAAAAAAAGTTATGAATAATGTATATAACTAGCTGACGGCTGTTGACTTGGTTTATTACGTTTTTGACTTACGTGCTTGTTGCAGGCAACTGCCGTGACGGCCGACGCATGGTAGCTCATTCGTGTCTTATTTCAAAATATATGATATATATTCCATAGATAAAATACGTAATATTCTTTGGCTATACGGAATTATACTAAATCCAATATGGCAGACTCTTAAAGGTGCAACGTTTCGCTCATCGCGCATTGTTTGTCATTACTCGTCGTGGATTTATTGCACAGATCACATCCTAGATTCTGCATTCAGGACGCTCGACGCGCACCATGTACGTAGCCTTGAGATAGCCAATGAGAACGCTTGATCGCACTCTCCGCGACCCGCGCCGCGCCTCAAACTTTGGTGACTTTTTGTAGGAACTACGAATCTCGTAATGCGGTATCTAGTGTGATCTGCGATATACTGTAACCAATTTTGCGCCAATAAATAAGTTGGTTTAAGAAATTACGGGTAAAATGATCACATACATAACATTGGCTTAGCTACATCTCGGTAAGCTGATTTTCATCACGGTTTTTGGTGTAGTGAGAAATGAAAGTATAAATTTAGTGAGAAATAATAGCTTTCTACTTGAATTTTTAGTTCGTGTAATTTCTTGAAACAATCTATTTAGTATCGCAAAATTAGTTTTCATGAACTTACGCTGAGTAATTAAGCAGTAATTGACAAAAAACGCAAGAAAATTTGAATTTCGCTCGTTCAGAGAAACGTTGACAAATATAAAAAAAGTTGCAGAATTATATATACACAAATTGTATTCTAAAATAAAAGTACGAGCATGTTATATATTTCTTTTTATTACTTAGCTATCTAAAAATATATTATTTTATTTTCACCGATTCAAATTTAGATGTTACGTCTTAGCTGTAATTATGCTGACATAGGCACCCATGTAAAAGCTTAGTTTCAAGTATTATTTACTTTAATTATTTACTATGTATAACTTATATTTTTATCGACAGGCAGGTAAGTACTTATTTAATAGAACTTTAATCAACGTACATTACCAGGATACACACCCATTTAACACTGGTTTAACATCACTATAATCAATTAAATGCAATAAATCAGAAAACAAATAGAAATCCACGATTTCATTCACTTCACTGTTTACATCAAACGAAAATAATTAATGCACTGCACTACGTTTCGTTTTTATTCAGTAACTTTTCATTTGTTTTCCCGCCAAACCAATTTTTTTTAATTCGCGTTTGTTTACGTTTCGTTTTTGCTAAAAAATACGTTACGTTTTTCCAAAAATTTGACAGCTTTTTTGACCTACCGATAAGTGCTTCATTGCGCGTTTGGCGTCCGGTAGCAAGCATGCACGTAATGATACGTGCAAGGAAGCGTCACCCCTTTTTAAAGCATTCGTGATGGGTGGCTGGACGCGATGCTTTCTCTGCCAATGCCAATATCATCAGTGCTACTGCTATCAGTCTCGACACAGACCTCTTGATAAGATTCTGACGGATAAGTCAACTGTATCAGTGATCTAAGAAAAACAATCACGCAATCTTTGTAGGTAAAAGTAAATCGTTAATATTAATTTATTGCGTTTTCTTATGTAAAGATATTGTACATAAGCAAAAGTAAGATCGACAAGTAATATTATTAGAAGAAAAACAAAATACCCGACATTTTGTTTTAATAAAACGGGAATACTCACGTTAAATTGAGTCGGTTATTCCCACTATAGTTTCGATCACATTCGGTGATCTTTATCAAGGAATGCTCAGCGAGACACGCGCGCGACCTCGTCTTGCCTTGCACTGATGTGATTGAAACTATAGTCGGAATAACCGACTCAATTTAACGTGAGTGTTCCCGTTTTATTAAAACAAAATGTATCATAACCACGTCAGTTTTCATAGTAAAACAACCGACTACAAAATGTAGTCTGTCGCTTCGGACGAATGAGGTGACGCGCGGATGGATTTCGCCATATATATATATATATATAATAGAGTAGGTATACAGCCGACATGTTTTTAAATTTCCCAATGTCTTCGTTGTTATAGGCACTTAAAGTGTACGTCGAAAATTCGACGTACACATTTTTTGAAAAAAAAAAATTCAATACATAGCTGCATAGGGTATGGTTCATTCAAGCCATTGACATCAAAAACAAAAGATTTTGTTGAGATTTAGGGGGTGATACCAGACTACCCTCTAAATACTAATTTAAGCAAAAAGTTAGGGAAAATCACTAACTCTCTCTATTGCACGAGAAACAGAGCGACAGCTATACAATTTCAAATATCGAATGCGCCAAAACCCCGCCGAAGGACTATCCTCTTAAGGTGCAACGTTTCGCTCATCGCGCGAAATTCAAGTTTTCTTACGTTTTTTGTCAATTACAGCTTAATTACTCATCGTGGATTTATTGAAACCAATTCTGCGACAATAAATAAGTTACGGTTAAAATGATCACCTAGATAACATTGGTTTAGCTACGAATTTCAATAAGCTGATTTTCATCTCGGTTTTTGGTTTAGTGAGAAACTTCAACTTGAATTTTTGGTTGGCGTAATTTCTTGAAACAATCTATTTATTATCGCAAAATTATTCGTTTTCATGAACCTACGATGAGTAATTAAGCTGTAATTGACAAAAAACGCAAATTTGAATTTCGCGCGCCGAGCGAAACGTTGCACCTAAGAAATCCAGCCACACTTCAGTCATCAAAGTCATTCAAGCCATTTAGGCTACAGAAGGTAATATAGGATTTAGTAACAAATACACATACTTATATACTTACTAGCTGCGCCCTGCGGTTTAACTCGCTATTCTACAGAAACCGAATACTTTTCCAAGATAAAAATATCCAGGGTGTAAGCTACCTCCATACCAATTTTCATTCAAATCCGTTCAGCCGTTACAGAGTTCAACGGGAACAAACACACTTACATACCTACATAAGTATGGATATATTATCGCTAATTATATGTTTGACACATGCAAAATTGAAGAGTACTGATTTCACACTACTGTTTGCAGCGCAATGATATTTTACTAACTAATATTATAAATGCGAATGTAACTCTGCCTGGGTGTTTGTCTCGTTTTCACGACTAAACGGCTGAACGGATCGACCTGAATATATGATACTTTTTGTATGTCCACACTAACGAAGTCGCGGGTAACAGCTAGTAATCGAGGGGTCGACAGTGTCACTAGAAAAAAAAACAGTCGACTTGAGAACCTCCTTCTTTTTTTTGGGAAGTCAGTTTAAAACCTTCCTAACGAGTCAAATGTGACTCGTTTGGTATTGCTTATTGCGAAATCAGCAGTGGTTGTCGCACTTGTAGCTGTAGGACAATCGGAGCCTAAAATTGTCGAAATAATCGGAATCAGCACAACCAAGTCATTGGCAAAAACTCGGCAACACCGCAGAAGAACGAACGCACATCAAGAAAAGTTCAACTAGGGTGGGTCAGTGTCACAGTCAGTGTATATAGAAATTACTCTTTGGCGGGGTCAAAAATGGAGATTAATTTCACGCTGGCTTTACTATGGGGGCATCTATTAATTACGTGAGCTGTTTTTCTTCTAATTTGGACTCCTCACTCCCCCTTGGTAAGATTTGATGGGACCCCCGTCCCCCTTACGTGAGATTTACACTAATTGTTAAATGACTAAATTTATTTTCAGAAGGCAGAAAAATCATACAAAAGTAAGGTGTCTTAAAATGAATTTACATAAATTTCAAAAAAATAAAATTTGTAGAAACGGACAAAAAGATTACTTTTTACTACGAAAACTGACGTGGTTTTGATACATTTTGTTTTAATGAAACGGGAATAATCACGTTAAATTGAGACGAGGTCGCGCGCGTGTCTCGCTTCCTTAATTCATTCAGCATTCCTTGATAAAGGTCACCGAATGTGATCGAAACTATAGTCGGAATAACCGAATCAATTTAACGTGAGTATTCCCGTTTTATAAAAATTTTTTATATTTAAAATGCGTGTAATAATTTGTTTTTCAAAAGTTGACGTTAGACTTTCAATTATCACCCGGTTTAAATGAGATTTGATTAGATTTTACTGGACCCCTCCCCCGAGCTTACGTAATGAATGGACGTCCCCTAATGTAATTACGATTCTTCTGAGGTTATCCAACGAAGAACGAAAAACCTTCGTGTTGTTTATTTTTCCTGATTCCGGTCTTCCGTCACGCACTCGCAATAGTAAAATCACCTGGTTGCACAATCATGTAGGTAAATAGAGCACGCGAAATGTCGGGAGGCGGGACGGCGCGACACAGCTTCACTGGCACACTTTGAGTTTTCCCTGGATGTACTTGCCTTCTTTCATCATCTCAAGTAGATTATTAATTGGCCACTTTGCTGGCGAGTAAAGTATCAAATACTTGTAGTGTTGTTCAGTTTATGCACAGTTTATGTGACAGTTAGCGCTGACATTTTAAAACTGTTGCTAGTTACTTGCAATTTTAACCGATGAGTAGCTTACTTCAAGATACTTTTTCAAGGAATGCAGGAGAGCCGCGCGCGCGATCTCCGTCTCGCTTTGCAAATAATTAGCTTATTATTAGCGGTTAAATTAGCGAGTACGATAACTGTAGTAATAATTTCAAAATGTCGCTAACTGACACATAAATTGACCAAACACAAAAATTAGGTACTCGAGCTGGTGAAGGCCTTCAGAGCGCCGCGAGCCCCCACACGTTATGCCATTGAACCATTGGAGTAGCTTGCCTTAGACGGTCCCTGTATCAAAATTTATTGGTGGGAACAAATGAGAAGATCTTTCACAAAAGGAGCAACTTTTGGGGGACCCTGTAGCCCGGGGGCCCCGTATCATAGCTACGCCCCTGAATAAAACGCTTAAATCTGAGTAATATCACTGTATTTCCTTCAATATCTTGAGCCTGTATTTATCATCGGGGAACCTCATCTTGAGCAGCTGCCTCACTTCCTCGCAGGTGAAGCATCCCAGCCGCTCCTTCTTCTTCCAGAGTTCACAGACCTGGACCAACTGCGCCTTCAGAAGTACAGGTAGTCCTGTGAACTTGGCCCAGACGTTGATTTTCTCTTCGAATTGTATTGGATCCTGAAAAGTAATGAGCAAGGGTTAAGGGGTATTTCCAGAAAAAGATAGCGCTATACACTTTCGCGCGCAGATGAAACGAGATGGCTTTAGCGTGCGCTACTCAAAAAACCAGATAATTGCTAATTACATCTAAACCAGGAAATCAATCGAAATTATTTTCGATGCACCTAGGTATTAATATTACCTCAGTATTGTGTAATAATCACTTGAATAAACGCTAGGAGTTTTCCGTGCGACAGCGAAAAATGTCGGTAAATCGAGGTCTTGTCAATGTTTTTTTTTTTAATCGAGAACATGTTTCAATCATCATGTTGAATCATGTTTTATTCACAGAATTCTCCTTATAAATTTGGTTTTATTAGTCTTTTATTTTTTATTATACTAGAGTATTGCATGGCGGGAAAACATGATTAAAACCTCAATCATATCATTATGATTATCATCTACGACAGAACCAAAAAAACATCCTAACTAATATTATAATTTAGATGAATACAGCCGCAGTCGTATCAGGACTAATAAATACGTTCGTCTCGAGGGGAAAACTTTGGTTGCGCGATTTAGAACTCCCCACATTACAACTGTCAGTTCATACAAAACGTCAAAAAATACACAAAAATGGCCAACTAGCGCCATCTAGCGAACTAATTAACTGATAAACTATACGAACTAATTTTGTCTCTCTGTCTGGATATTTGTCGCGTTATCACGGCTAAACGGATCTTGATAAAATTTGATAAGGAGTTACTGTATATCACAAAGACGGACGAACCAAGTCGCGGGTAACAACTAGTATATCTTAAAACTATGTTAGTGGCTAGTGCCACAAGTGGTATAAGATAGTTCTGTAAGTGTGTTATTATTATTTTGGTGTACACAATAAAGAGTTTCTATCTATCTAAAACTAGCTGCGCCCCGCGGTTTCACCCGCTATTCTACAGGAACGGTTAATTTATTTTGGGATATATATCCAGTGAATAAGCTACCTCCATACTAAATTTCATCCATATCCATAACTAATGAGGGGCACTAAATATAAAAATCTCATTTTTATCAAAGTAGGCTGTTAAGAGTTCTAAAAGATGTTTACCTCAAACAGAGCCACTATGTCTGCAGCGATATGCTCCATCTTCACAGCTACAGTGAAGACCAGTTCCTCGCTCATCGGCTTCGAGCATCCGAAGACGCGCTCCAGGACCGCCTGGCACACCACCTGACAACGATCACATCAAAATTAAAATACAAGTCTGCTTCAGCCTGTAAACATCCCACTGCTGCACAGATTACCCCCTACATGTAGATACCGTATTACGAGATTTTGTTCCGTCAAAAACGCACCAAAGTTTGAGGAAAGCGTCGGTTGCGGGGGCGGAAACCGAGCGGTACCATCAGCTATCACAAGGTTACGTCTACTTGCGCTTAGTGATGAACCAATAAGAGATTTTTTATAGGTGTATTTCGACTGATTCGCGGTGCGCTTCGATCATACCGAGTGCTTAATCCAGTGGTAGTGGGGACGTTGGTAATGAACCCAATATACGCGCATACAGTAACACATACATCGTAGACAGAGAAAGCAATAGACTGCAATAAATACAATTCTCTTTCCCAAAAAAAAAGGATGGAAAATTAAATATTACTCATGAAGAAAGATGACAAAGTTAATAATATTTCTGTCCCGTACAGTCCCATAGTGTATGTTTCGTTTTTCAAGGGCATACTATTATTACTGCATTCTGATTGGTCAAAATTTGTGTCGGTTATTATGACTGCTTCCTGATTGGTCGAAAATTGGTAATGGTAATCGTGATTGGTTGATATATAAATATGTTTTGTATCATGTGCGGCCACGCTAACCGATGTTCTTTACCTATACTTTTTTAAAGTTTTATACATATATTTATAGTTTTATATTTTATACATGTACACCACAGATCAGACTAGATACCGCAGATTACGAGATTCGTTGTTCCTACAAAAGTGACGTCAGTGTGAGGCGCGGCGCGGGTCGCGGGGAGTGCGACCAAGCGTCCTCATTGGCTATCTCAAGGTTACGCCTACTCGCGCCTAACAGTCAACCAATCAGAGTAATTTCTTATAAGTGTATTTAGACTGATGTGTGGTGCGCTTCGAGCGTCCTGAATGCAGAATCACTATGTTTTAAATACAACCTTGATGGAGCTGTTCTAAGCCGTGTGGAAGTCGTTCGTGATTTGGGTGTAATGTTTGATTCTACACTTTCTTTTAGGCCTCACTATGATTTTATTATAAGTAGGGCAAATAGAATGCTGAGTTTTGTTTTGCGCACAGCTAAACCTTTTAGAAATAGCGCGTCATGGATTATCTTATACAATTGCTTTAAGGTCCTTACTTGAATATTGCTCTTCGGTGTGGTATCCGATTTATGCTACGCATGTGGACAGAGTTGAGTCGATTCAGCATAGATTCTTGCGATCACTGTGCAGTAGACAGTACAGTAGTGTAAGGCGTAAACTTAAGGAGTATCCAGACAGGTTAAATAAATTCAAAATGAAAAGCCTTGAAAGCCGTAGAACTGTGACAGACTTGTGTACCTTGTACAAGATTGTTAATGGTACGTTAGGTGATAAATTGTTAGCGAATGTCAATTTTAAAGTACCCTCACGTTCTGTTTATAAAATCCAATTATTTAACATGCACCCTGCTTATAATAATGTTTCGCGGAACAGTCCTTTAGCTAAGTTGTGCCGCACTTATGACAGCTTTAGTGATCCCACAGACATGTTCTCGTGTACTCTTTCAACTTGCTCTTGATGATTTGATTAAGTGAAACCATTGTTTGTTTAATATTTACATATGTACTTAATTAGTAATTACTTCAATAATTACTCACTTTTGGTGTCTAGTTTTTACATATGAGTTGTGTCCGGTTATAATTGGACTTTAGGTTTAAAGTGTTGTGTCTCTATCTATATATATTGTACTTTTAATAATCTATTGTCTGTTACCGAACTTTTTTCAATAAAATAAAAATAAAATAAATTACTATTTCTCCTCTTCTCAGCCAATTGCAAATGGAGAGAAATAAGAAAAAGGTTATCCGAGAACCACGATGTATATTCGTTAGAGGCTTACCTGTGCTAGTGTGCATTGCGACATGTTATACATGTGTGGAGGAAGGACGTGCAGCCAAGAGCTCTTAAGGTCCTTCATGAGAGAGAGCGCGTCGTTGACTGCGCACTCGAACTGCTCGTACGTTTCGTGCGACCACGGAGCAGAAAGATCTGAAATAAGCATTTTTATTATTATTAGAATATATAAAAACCTACAATACTATTACCACTCACGGGATATTTACCACGATTCTTATTTTCCTTGAGTTCACCCCGCGGTTTCACCCGCTATCCTACAGAAACCGAATATTTTATAGGATAAAAATGTGCAAGTATTAATCCAGGTTATAAGCTACCTCTATACCAAATTTCATTCAAATCAGTTCAGCCGTTATTGAGTTGAACGGGAACAAACACATTTACACACAAACTTTTGCATTTATAATATTAGTGTGATTCTGTATGTCTGTAAAAAACATAATTAAATCTACCTTTAGCCTCAACACTTTGCACAATGACCCCCTTCTGTTTTTGCAGAAACAGAGACACTTTCTCCAGCCCTAGCACTCGCAGGTCTTGTATACTTTCGAGTAGAGTTAGCGCTAATCGGTCGGCCAGCTGGTGCGGCAGGGCGGCGCCCCACGGCGGCCCCAGGAGCCCGTGCGCCAGGTAGAAGCAGTTGTTAAAGAATAAAGCTGGAAAATATGTTTTTAAATTAGACTTTTAGCAGTTTAGAAATTATTGAACAGTATTTATTATAAGGCTATCATGTCGCATTGATGGGAGACAGGCCTTCTATCAGAGAGAAAGGAAGGGCATTAAACCACCAGCTGACCCAGTGCATGGTAAATGGCATATGCCTTTGTGCTTTGAGGTTCTTAGGCATACCAATCATCCTCAGGTTGTTTTCCTTCACCGATTATGAGCGATGCCAATTGCACATTGCACTTTATTTAAGTACTAAATAAGTGCTTGGTGCAGGGTTGAGGATCAAACCAGGTGCCATGAGATAATGAGGCCCACATGCCACCACCACTCGCTCGCTGCTTGAAACAGTAAGTACAATGAACTAGAGACAGGCAGAGGTCTTACTTTTCGATGTCAATTCTTGAAAAAAAATGTGAAAGGGTATGGGCTACTTTAGTTACATATAGCCTATGAAAATCTACATGAGTAGAATAACAATCTCATACAAAAAAGTGTACCCCTGAAAAATCTGCTTGAAACTAGATGGCGCTTATGTATTTATTCAGCTAATGTCCAAACCGCTATAAAATCTGATGAAAATATGGTTAATATAGAAACATAGTATTAGTATATGTTCGCTATTTAAGGTTTAGTTCAAATTTAATTGCAATATACGACGTAAAAAATATGTTTCCCAAAATTATGTTTTTATCAGTACTATAATCGAGTATCTTTCTACGGACATCAGCATTCTAGTATAATTACTCTATGATATTGCCAATAATGGGAAATATACATACTTATATAAAATTATAAAATTTATATATTGAAAAGGATCTTACCAATATCAGAAGGACAGCATTCCAAATTGACTTTAAACTTCTTGGGTACAATGCATTGGTACATGACTGCAATATCTTTAATATATGCTACGAGCTGCCGTTGGTACTTTTCCGGCAACTTCGAGCTCTCTTCCAAATGCTCTGTGACCAATGTCATTACGGTTTTCACATTCTGTGATATCACACATTTCGGTAAGAACAGGGGCCTGTTCAAATCCCATGTATCTCTGTCTTTCTCATAGTTAGAATCATTTGCAGTCTCTGTTATTGAACCTACGACAATGGTGCCATAGGACAAGCTTTCGGAAAGTAATTTTCGGACATCTGACAGGAGTTTGTCACATTTCTTATTGTATAAGACGCATTCAGTGTCATCGATGTATTTGTGCAATGGTGATTCATTGGCTTGTACGAATTTGAGCTCTATTAAGAATTTATTAAAGGAATCTAGTTCGATAACAACGTTTTTATAATGTTGATAGCTACTGTCGCATGAAGGTAGGTTGCTCCTTATACAGTCTTCTATGACTGTGCTAAAGAATTTCTCTCGTATCGATTCTGCAAATACTTCTATGAAAGTGCAGTCGCTAACGAAATGAGCTCCTAGCGTTGACTGCAGAAATTCAAATACGGCAGTCAAGTTGTTGAAAATAGTCTGATAGCTTGGCTTGTTCGGATCGTTCAGATCTATTTTGATGTTGAAAATTATAGCACCATAAGGATCTTCTGTGTAAATATCACAGTTGTGCCTTATGACACTGTTGAGTAACTGGTCTGTGAAGAAGTGAGAAAATAAACCAAGTTCAGCATTAAGTCGCCCCGTTGTGTATAGTGATTTGAGAACTCTCTGTAATAGGTTTGGGTCACTCTGATGGACAGATAAAGAGTATGTGAGATATTGCAAGCCTTTTTTTTCTGACCAAGTGAAAATATCCTCCCATTCAGTACTCAAATGTGCTGTATAAAGTGCTAGTTGGTTTTCAGCTTGGGCGTTGAGATTTGTCAACGCTTTCTCCAGGTTACCCTCGAATTTTAATTTTCTGATTCCATTTTTCAGCTCTTGTATGGACAGCATTGCTTCGCTGTACTGGAACCTTCCGAACTCATGATTTGCACGATCAAGAATCCTCTTTCCTTCGACTGCGATGCATAAATCTCTGTATGAATCATAGAATTTGCTTAGCTTTTGCAAAGATACAGTGAATTCGTCGTCAAAGGTCTCGAATTGTTCCTGTAAAGTTTGTATATCGTTTAAATACGTTTGGTACTCTGAGTCGATGTTACCTCTTCTGTTATCGTAATTATGTTGCTCCAAGCTTTTTGTAACAGTAAAATGAACATAGGTATCGATTAGATTTTGCTGTAAAGCCCAAGATAGCATTTGTACACGTTCCGTAAGGTCTTTTAACTTCGGCAACAGTTCATCTCTATGTTTTTTTAGTTCTTCAGATGTGGCTTTATTAGCTTCTTGTAGCACAGCACTTAACAAATTCATTGTAAAAGCACACTAATAAATTATAATAAGGGTAGTTTCTTTTGTTTATTTTATTTATTTTCCTTCTTTCTTTCGTAACCGCGTACCGACTACCGGCGAAGCGAATTCAAAATTTGAAAATTTTGACTTGTTTTTTTCTCTTATATTTTGGCTCCACAGCCTCCACAGTATTTAGCCATTGTCAAGTTTTTTTAATATTTCAAGTCTCAGTCATAGTCGAAGCCAAGCAAAGTAAGTCATGGTCTAGTCCAAGTCATACCTCAGTAAAGTAGTGGAGATTTTACTAGACGTTTCTATGGAATTTTGAAAATAACACAAAAAGTCAAGTTTCTAAAGTCTTTCTACCTATACTCTCGCAAGTAATAAATGAATATGAATATATTAAAAATGTGGCTATATTCAAAATTAATCTGAAATCTCTAGCTGCAGGCCTAGGACGCGTGCCGGGATAAAGTTTTGTCCACCAGTTTTGTCAACGTGTCAGAGCTCGAATGTGGATACGTTCGTCTCGTTCTCGCGGGATAAAAATAGTGGACAAAATTGTATCCCGGCGCACGTGCTAGGCCTGCTGAAACTGAACAAAATGATACTATCCCAACAGCTGATGTATGAGAACTACATTTAAATTGAGTTATTCACCACAGAAGGTCACAATAGTCTAACACACAGATCACACCCTAGATTCTGCATTCAGGATGCTCGAAGCGCACCACGCATCAGTCTAAATACACTTATAAGAAATTACTCTGATTGGTTGATTATTAGGCGCGAGTAGGCGTTACCTTGTGATAGCCAATGAGAAGGCTCGGTCGAACTCCCCGCGACCCGCGCCTTCCTCAAACTTTGGTGACTTTTTGTAGGAACGACGAATCTCGTAATGTGGTATCTAGTGTGATCTGTGTCTAACACGATAACCTGGTTTGGTTGCCAACGTTTCGTATAATCAATTGGCGGAAACCACCTTCAAGGACAACGCTGTATTCCTTGCACTTACATTGTTTTCGGATATCAATCGTTTAAATAATCCAGTAACAATGAACGATAGTGAAATTGAATGTTTGAAAAATGAATGGGAGCACGAAAAGACTTGTAGGTCAGTGGTTAGAACTTAGAAGTTCTCACTCTTTGGTAATGGGATACAAAATGATTTTGGTCCAAAATCATCTGATCCCTTTACTTATATTTTAGAACAATGCACCTATGAATATCTTGGCAAGTAGAATTTTCTAAGTATTAAGTAATAATTTTAATCAGTCACTGCACCCGCTCCCATAACTCACATTTACCTGTCGCAACCGTCTAACGTATGGCGCCAGTATCTGCACCCGCTCCCGTACCTGTCGCCACCGTCCAACGTATGGCGTCAGTATCTGCACCCGCTCCCATACCTGTCGCCACCGTCCAACGTATGGCGTCAGTATCTGCACCCGCTCCCATACCTGTCGCCACCGTCCAACGTATGGCGTCAGTATCTGCACCCGCTCCCATATCTGTCGCCACCGTCCAACGTATGGTACTCAAAGTGTGATATCCTTCACACCAGAATCGTTATCTCTGCTAACGAATAACTTTTGAACAGCCAATAATATTAGTCGTAATTGGTCACAAAAGTCGCATAATAATCGCATCATTGTGCCGAAGTTATAGGATTTGGTGAGGATTCTGGGGTGAAGCTCACGCTAGAATCCTCACCTCTCGTGAGCAAACGGTAACTTGGTTTCCAAAAATTAATAGCGACGAACTAATCGAAAAAACCGACAGAACCATATATGTATTTGTAAAAAATGTATATGTACCATATACATTTTCTTCGTATCGAAATTATCTTGGAATCACCCATTAAATGCATAATGTATTAGTAGGTTTGAATGTAGAGTAAGTAACGTTTTGGTTGATATTGTACTGTAAAGTTGCTTATTTTTGTAAATAAAGTATTTCCGTGTTGGAGACGTCATCGAACACAAAATTACATGGACAACTACACTGTTTTTTTACTCCAAGTGAGTCATTGATTAGGTGTTTGAAGTTTTATTTTTCTTTCTCCCAACTAAGTAGCTTTCCTGTGTCGGGCGGGGATGCCGTGGAACACACAAAGACACTCTCATTTCCAGACCCAGAGCAGATGTTTGCCCGTCCGGGAATCGAACCCAGGACCTCCTACGTATAAGCCAGACGCGCTAATAAAGCCCGGAATTCAAAGTCATTTCACTTAATATGTAGTCCAATATTCATCCATTGTTTCTTAGGTACCAATTTTATTAGATTCTAAACACGGTTTTCACGGAAGTGAAATAAACAACCTACAACCGTAGTACTTTGCAGGCCAGTGTGGAGACTACTGGAGTGCTGTGGACCATTTTTCGAAGATAAAATCATTGATTTTTCATTGAAACAATTGAATTGAATAAAGTCTTATCTTTAGAATAAAGAAAAAACTAATTTATCGAGGTTGTTTCCTTCTCCAAAGTAAAATAACAATAATTTTAATGAACCCCAGAGACTCGGCACAATGGCAGAACAACGAGCTGGAGAAGCAGATAATGAACCTGCAAGAAGACCTGCGCCAGAGTGACTACGCCTGGGACGGGGATGAGGACCTTGTGAAGGAAAATACCAAGCACAAGCTGCTGCTGGAGAGCATCGAGTCGTTGAAGGAACAGCTGCCGATGTTGAGGGATAGAATCAGAAATGCTAAGATCTGCGGGCCTGGTGAGTAAAAAAATTTTACGTTCCGAACCGTTTTGTCAGATGTAAATAAGCTGCTGCTGGAACATCGAGTCCGCTGCCGATGGAGAGAATCGGGAGTGCTAAGATCTTCGGCACCTTTTTTCTGACGTGGCGGTAATCTTCACAAGATGCCAGACTTCTTTGGGGTGCAGGCGGGTTATGTGAAATTATACCCACTTAAACCCCCCTGGTGCCTTGATGCTTGACCGAGGGCTCCGGGATCTCCAAGGGAACACACTAAAGCCCTCAGCACCGCGCTTCTGCTCCTCCCGGGACAGCTAAGAGCTGTCCTGAGAAGCTTCCGCCTACGACACTCGACGCTGTCGTCATCCCCGGGCTCTTTAAGATGGTTAGAGCCCCACCTATAGCCACTGCCGAACCCAAAAATCCCCTTTTAGTAGGCTCTTACAGGCAGGGGATACCGATGCCGTATTCTAGTGCCCTTACATCAGGGCAAAAAATCTGCAGATCTTTTTTTTTTTAGAACTTTGAACTAAGTAGGTACTTACTAACAAGTCATTAGTTCGAAGTATGTAAGTATGTGGATAAAAAAGAAACGAAAAACTACCATCAAAAATATTTAAACATTTTAATCGTTGCATTAAAATATTCTTTTTTTTTACTGTAGACTCGACGTACAAAAGTTTCGATTTTGTTAAAATAAAATACAAAAAGGGAGTTGTGTCTGGTTTTGGTTTGAATGTCTACATGACTCCACTGCACTGTGCTCCACTGCCACCCTAGTCACGCTCTTCTCACCTCGCAGCCCAAGCAATCGAACATGACAGCTCTTCTCTCTGTGTATTTTTTGAGCTAAGACATGAAAGTTTTTTTGTGTTGCAGTCTAGTCTCTACACAAGGGCCTGATCAGATTTTTATGAAAAAGATAGCTAGGCATCAATAAAAGAAACATCCTAACCGTAGTAGTTTGTGTCATTTACTCCAATTAAATGTATGTCTTTCTATCCCTTTTCGCAAAAACCCAGATCAAGCTCACAACAGGCCTTAGAATTATTGTCACATATAAATAAAGTAAGATGGTATATTTTGTGTAAGACGAGCGTACGAAAACGCCTAGGAACTTGTTGAACTTTTCCGTTCGTCGCAGAACTTGAGGACTGAGAAAAACCAGTTGCACCCCCTTTATCAAAATCGTCATCTTTTTTAATTTCATTTTCATGGTAAGGTTTGTATTAATTTTCATTTGGAAATATGGAATTCGCAGATACGCTTTCATTTTGCACTTTTTCAGATTGTTGTTTTTGTAACATTTGTTTAACACCTATTTCCATTTGGTCTAATCTTTCAATGTATTCGTTAATAATCGTTATTGTTTCTTTTTTCAATTTTAAATTATTTCGGTTTTCTTTCGTTTTGATATTTTTTTTAATTTGTTTCTCTGCCTCGTTCAATTCCTTTTTATACTCGAGTTGATTCAAAACTTTTTTCCATTCTTTTTTTTCAAGATTTTCTAAATATCCCTTAAAATCTTTCTGTAACATATAAATTCTCTGAAGCCAGTACTCTTTTGTACAGAATGCATCTTCTAAGTGTATGGATTGTTCATTTTCCATATTTTCTCCAACATCTGTATTTAGTATAAGATCATAATATTTTTTTAAAAACTTTGTTTTTACGTGTGAACCTTTCGATGTAGCAGCATCATAGGCAATTTTCGCTTGGTCAAGATATCCTTTTTCAATTGCTAAATCAAATGTTGATACAGCTACTTCTTGCAGATTTTCAGGCAAATCTGATTCTTCATATTTTGGGTTATATTCATAGCTTTCAGCACTACTTGGTCCAGGTTGTGGGTCAATCATCTCGTTCAATTCTGAGACCGTTTTAGAAGAGTCTTGTCTTTGGTATTCTATTATTTCAGGAATAAATTCACTATTTCTCGTTTTACTTATTGAAGTCGCCAGACCGCTTTCTTTATCTTCTGAAGTTCCATCAGGCTCGCCAACTCCTATTCCTTGAATTATTGCTTGGAGATCCTGGTTTTGTTGGATATATTGGTGGTTTTCTTGTGGATTATCATGATCAATTCCGAAGTTACTTATTGATAATCCTAGATTACTATCATTACTAATAGATGCAATTTCCTGCCGTTGCAATTGATCATTTAACCCAAACATTAAATCGTTAAAATCATCTTCATTTTGATCATCCATGTTCTCAGATATTCTTTCACAATATATGAAGCTAATAATTATGATGTGTTGAAAAATACATTTATTTGTTATTACTTAACAATAAACTTACTTTCTTTATACTACTCAAATCAGGATTATTGTATTTTAACACAATCTAAAACCATAAAATTAACATAAAACTTATATATTACCTAAAATGATATTAAATATAAATCAAAACCGCATTTGGATCGGTGTATATCTACCGAAGTATTTTTTTTAAGAAACTTACAATTTCAATTCTTGTGTTGAAAATTGAAAATTATTTGTTTCAATCGTGCCTGACTTTTTCTAGTTTTGCTTTTTAGAAAAGCTTGTTTTTGCTTGCTCACTTGTGTTGATCACCTGAAATCAAAAGAAATTAGTGTTTGATTTTATTTCTGTTAAAGGAATGTTTATAGTTTGAGTCTTATTTACACCATTAATGATATTTATTTCTAAGTTTAGCTTTCACAGCAAATCAGCAAAAAACGAGTATTTTTCGTTACTAATAAATGCTACATAGCCAGCTGGTAATCACTCTGAAATGCTGGACATAAATTATGTATTTTTTTACAAAGAAGTGGTTCCTTCGCTCAAACTTTAAAACCTTTTATGTCCTTTGTATGTTTATGTTTTCTGTGTGTTTTGGCCAGACAGGCCACAAGCCAACAATATATGCCTTGTATATGCCAATATGCCCTGCAGTTTTTTTTTTTGGAAAAGAGAAATCTCACACAGTTAAGTTTCTATCGATTTGTAAAGATTTTGTCTTCTAGAGCAACTAATTAAAAATTAATTCTCTAAGAACTGTCTGTCTGGTGCGTGAACACTATTTATAGGCTTCATTATCAATCACTTGTTTATGTTAGGCATGTGTTTATATGTTTACTTATTTATTGTATACATTATGTAATACTTACTTTTATGATAATAATATATATTTTGTTGGCTACACCAAAAACGCCTGCAGTCTAAGCAATACTGGCCAGTTGACGGATAACATTTTGAAAAGTAAAGATCTGTGTGATTGGAATCGGTGATGCATGGCTTTTGACTTTTTTGCTGGAGCTTCGGAAGATGGAAATTGGTTTTACATTTTATGTGTTCATGTAATTTAATTATTGAGCAGCTGGTTTGAATCCTTAAGTTATTATGTGATTATATAGTTGAAGTTTGTTTATATGACCATCTAAAGAAATTGTTAACAATTTATATAATTATTCATTGTATTATTATCCCCTGTACATAACATACTAATTACATATTACATTTATTTATACAGTTAGCTTAAGTGTATTTATCCATTTTTAATTTTTGTCAATTGTCATTGTTTATTTTTCCTTTTTTTTATGTATGTTATTACACCACATATTATTGTTAAGTGTGATTTTTGATGGACACCTGCATCTCCCTCTCTTTAAACACGGGGATGACTGGTAGAAAATGCCTTAGCATAAAGTCCTCCTGTTGTAGATAATATGTTGTATGTGTGTGCAATAAAGTATTAAATACATACTTGCAAACTATACTCAAAAGTTATTGTAGATTTTATAAAAGTTAGATAAAATTAAATGTAAGTTATAGCATCACAGATTCTCTGTAAAACTACAAATTTGCTGTAAATTATAGCATTTTTTCAGCTCCCGCTTTAACCAGAGGCTATCAGCTTATTCACTTTAACCGAAATAACTCAGCAGTGAAGGACCTACACCAAACTATATCACTGAATACCTCGACTTTTCTTTGGTTTGTTACCTTTGTCTTGTGAAGGGCCAACCCATGGATACGTGCATGTTTTAAAGATTTGCCGGCGATACTTCAACGCGAGATACCTTTGTTATAATGATCGGTAAAATCTTCAGTTTCAATGTTGTATCTTCTTGATAGAACAAGCGTACGGAGGACCGTTGGGCGTGTCCCTAGGTCCTTTCCATAAAGTTGCAGCGGCATAAGGTAAATGCACATAAAAGCCTGAGTAAATGAAAGGAGAGTAAATAAAAGAGGTGAAACCTTTTCTAAGTCGCGACCACTGGAACACAGACCACTTATAGGATACCTACTCATATTTTAATGTAGAGTTATGAGGAAGGAAGTCGGCAAGGCCTATTATGCCGCAACCACAGATTAAAAAATTACCACAGATAATAAAACTGAAATAAAATGTTCGTTCTCCACAGATTATAAAAACTACGGTATTGCCATAACAGGTACTCAAATAGGGTCGACATTCTTACGATTTAAAAACCGTGAATGGGATCTTTATTGATCGTCATGATATTTATTGTATGTCAGTGTCAGTAAAATCCATCATGTCAAATTCTTGTTCGTACTGTCATTGTATAATGCCGGTCCCACACATGACTCTATCGCCCTGAATGTTCGTGCAACAAGGTGAAAGGGCGAAACAAGCAAATCTAAAATTTTATTATTATTTTATGTTTTATTCAATAATTATATTTTGCTTGAAATAAGATATTAGTGCCCTTAAAATGCTCCCACAAATCTTTCTCATAAGGCAGATTTCATTATAGCTATCTCTCGTACTCTCTTACTTTGCGCATCTTTTTGCATTTTCTATGGGGAACCTTGGTTGCTAGGTTATAGAGAGCTGTACTAGTAGCGTACTAGTAGAGTAACTCAACAGACTGCAATGGAGCCGATGTTATTATTATTTATTTGTTCTTCTATAAAATATAGTTCTATAGATATAGATGTGCACGAACAAACAAACAAACGAATAGAACAGAATACCCACAATGAAGATAGATGGACAGAAAAGAATTATAAAAATAGCTGGTTTATGTTCTTCCCCCATTCTATTTTTATTACGTTGCGTCAATGTACAGACACACTGGATTCTAGTGTTTTACAGTTGTATTATAAATGTACACCTAGAGATATATGTGTATATAGATTACGTGAATTCAATATTATTGTTTCATCTTCATAATACTGGAAAAACTCTTCCACGATTTCGTATTACTATCCATTACTATCAATCACTTCATCCGTCTCAAACACGTCTCGGTTAAATAAAAGTTTACACGCATTTAAGTGGAAGGCAACTCAAAATGTTAACCGCAATTATAATTAAAAGCCTTTGATGTACCAAATATTCACCATGTAGCACGATAGCTCGAGCCACAAGCCGAATACGACCTCCCAGATATACGTTTATCACTTCGTTGAGCGAATATTTGTGACGAGAGGCAAATGTGTGACCGGCATTAATTCTTAAATTCATAATTTTCAAATTAACACAAATCACAAATTTAAACAGAATTATACTCCGTGATTTCCCTAAGTATTTACAATTACTGTCCGTTTTGTCTATTCCGTCCAGATACAGAATTTCAATTTATTTATACCCGTTGAACGCAACAACGATCTATTCGATACGATTCAGACTAATTTGTTATTGAAGAACTTCAGGAACTCACTAATACAGGAACAGATATATTGAGGTGTGGTTATTGTTCCAGTTGTCTTAAATGTCTCTTGTACGCTGTCGATCTGAAGCTCCAGCGCTATGTTGAAAAGATGACTATACATGGAGTGTCGCAAACAAAACGGAAATTAATATATTGAAGTGCCATTGCCATGCCCTTCACTCGCAAGTGGCACCCAGTAGAACACAAATATCAGTTGGACGGCCAGGAAATTACTAGATCTACTACGATAATAGATCTGAGTGTCAGTTTCGACCGAAATCTTACCTTCAATGACCACATAGCCACCATGGCCAAGGAGTCTTATCGAAGACTGGGATTTGTGATAAAGAACTCTAAAGACTTTCAAGGGACCTATGTCATTAGGCTACACTATGAAGCACTTATTCGAAGCAAACTCGAAGCCATGTGTGCTTGGAACCCACTTGAACAAACGTACACCGCAATCATCGAGGGTGCCTTCCACTGTTTTCTTTCCCCCCGGAGCAAACTATATTGCTCAAGCCAAATCCTCTATATAGCACAATCTCGCTGCGTTTAATTGCCTCTTGGCCAGGACGCCTGAATGTGATGTGCTTGCAGATTAATGGAAGAGTTTTCTGTTGATGTGTCTGATCTGGAGTACTGTGAGGAGGTGCGAAATGTGAACAATGAAGAAGACGAGGCTCTGAGATTTTTATCATAACTATTATGACAATGATTTTGTAATTTATTTTGTTTGTAGTATGTAAGGTTTATTATTTTTATTAATATTGAAATTTTGTAAAATGATTACATTATTATTTTAATTAATTTATTTTTGCCAGTGTGTGACATTTTAAACTTAATTTTTATAATAAAATTAACTAATGTTGTTGGTGATAACCGTTTTAGTTAATAAACTAATTATTCAGGCTAAAATCTTCAAAACCATACTCCATTCAAAGTCAAATCGAAGTCATCCACTTATAAACATTTGCATTGATAAGAACTCTCTATAAATAGATTAGAGGCCTAAACAGCGGGCTTATTATCTAACTCTGAAACGTTCGTGATTTTGATTGCAAGAGCATGCCATCACGCTCATACCAACTTAGTCAGAGTAACTTAGTGATACTGCGCGGTCCAGCTCGCGCAGTCACTATTGCTTTCAGAGTTATGGGACAAGCCCGCAGGTCTTTGTTTGTACGATTGATGTGTTGCGGGACCAAGATGCTTGTGGGTACGGAAAGCAATCGATGTATACCAAAGAATCAAAAGGATTTTGTATTTAGAATGCAAATCATGTAACTTGTACCTTGTTCACTAAAAGCATAGAGAAATGAAATGACTTTGCTGCCAGCTATGCATTTAAGCAAGGTAAGCGAAGGGCGCACAGAGCAGACCCTCCATAATACGGAGTTTGGTGAGGCAGTATCATGAAAAAGGCAAAAAACAACTCAATCAATTCATTATGATATACAAGTATCTGATTTACACAATTCAAATGGGTTTATTGCTATTGTAGTATGTGGTGGTCCTGCTTAAATCTCTGCAGAGTCCTGCTTCATCCAAAACTTTTTTCTTATGTCTAGACTTAGATTTGTATACAAATATTGTGTGTACATGTATATTGGCATGCATGTTTACATAAATTCTCCTTAAAAATGAGCATAAATTGTAACTTATTTATAAGGAGAATTCTGTGATTGTAACAAATAAAATTAAATGTTTGTGTAATTCCGCCTCATAAATGCTGATTTTTACATTTATGATGCCGGTCCTAAGCCCATCAAACATTATTTTGTACAACTAACAGCAAGACTGTCTTATTTTAAAGGTTTTTCTAGCAAAGAGAATATAAATACTTTCTAGTTCCAAATAACTAGAGAATGCAATATAACACAAACTTGATTATGTAGGGTTGTTCCCAGTCGATTTTGGGGCTACCGTATCTAGACCTCAAAATTGCCGTATTTTGGGACAATATCAAAAAAAAATGCCGCAAGGTCTAATTTTGACATTAATTTGTATACAAGACTATTATGTTTCCTAGCTTTTTTTATTGGTCGTGGTCGTGGTGGTAGTATATAAGATTTTGAATTGTGGTTAGAAGTTATGTCTCATTTTCACTTGGAAATGGTATCTCTTCTTCTCTTATCTTCCTCAGTATCGACATATTCACCCTTAGATTTTCTAATTTTTCTGATCAATGCATCACCGCTCACTAATCGTAACACTTTCTCTAAGCTCAGTGAAACGATGTTAACACAAACATCATTATCCAACATCTCTTTGACGTATTCATGGTGGGCGTTGTTCTACGGGGATGATATACTTTATGATAACTCTTTCGTCGATTGCCGTATATTTCATACAAATATTATACGAAGTGCTACCGTATGCCGTATATTTGAAGCACAACGTGTCTAAAAGCCGTATAATACGGCAATTGCCGTATGGAGAACAACACTAAGGTAGAGAGACGATAATGCATGGCCCAATAATTACCAACCCAATAATGTACAGCCTATATTGTAGAGCATGATAATTGGTGTACCAGTACAGGGAATATCCTTGGAGGAATGAAAAAAGAATATCGAACTGTGCATTATCGGGACGTGAAATATCATGCCATACAATATCTGCACGGGCCTATAACGCACAGTCAATAATGTACAGCCTGGGACCCTATTCCTGTGCGCTCGAGATTATCTCGGTGACTGTCTCTCTAATTTAAAATTTAATGGGAGTGAGTGAGAGAGAGATAAAAATGTCATTTCTCCGAATAAGGGCCCTGATATTCCATCTACTGGTACATACATTATCAGGCTTGTGCAATATCGTGCCGTACATTATTGACACAGGCCGATAATTCACACCTGAATAATGTACAGCCTAATAAAAGGCAACCCATCCCTTATTGGCTGAGATCCTCTGTGTTTGAGGCATCTATCGATTTCGTGCTTCGTTTCAAAGTGGCTATACATGACCTGACCTGACATCATGTGAAAGAGATGGTTATATATACATTTCTGGGGAGCGAAAGGGATAAACTATAACCTTATAAGTTTTTTTCTTTTGCACGATATCAGGTCAGGTAATGTACTTAGTGAGACCGAGAAAAAATAAAACATAGATTACAAATTTAAGAATTATCGTTAGTATGTTAAAGTATTTTTTAATGACAACTCGGAAATCTTTGCGGTGTCAAAACTGATTAGCTTATTAGGTTTTTTTTTATAAAAGCCTGGAATCCTTCTGTTAAGCCTTAATGCCTTATTTGCATTATCGCGTCCAAACGAAGCATGGAATCAGAGGAGATCATACACACATTGATCAATAGGAGCAGAGTTATTCAGCCAATATCGGCTTGGTCGTAAAGACGACCAAGCCTGATAAAAGTATCAGGCTTTACCTACAAGCTTCTTGGCTATACATGACCTGACCCGACATCGTGTGAAAAAGATGGCTGTATATGAGTTTCCGCGGAGCGAAAGGGAGAACATATTTCACGCCCGGTAATGCACAGCTTGATATTCCATGTACCGGTACACCAAGTATCAGGCTGTACATTATCGGGTCTTACCTTGGTCGCATGAAGGCCTCGCTACATCTCCGAATAGGGTCCCTGGGACCCTATTCGGAGATATGTCATTTTATCTCGGTCTCTCTCACTCCCATTAAATTCTAAATTAGAGAGACAGTGACCGAGATAAAATGTCATTTCTCCGAATAGGGTCCCTGACCTGACATCGTTTAAAAGAGATGGCTATATATAAGTGTCTGGGGGAGCGAAAGGGAGAAGCTATAACCTTTATAGTTTGTTTCTTTTGCTCCCGTGAAATTCAAATCTAGCTGTCCCTTTCACACGATGGCAGGTCAGGTCATGTATAGCCACTTTTAAAAAGTGCCTGCCGGAGCCGGCAACAATGAAAGAATGGAACGGCTGCCAGCTGGTTCGGCCAACCTATTGACATCCGACCCATATCTTTAACCGGAAGGGTTTCCGGGTTGATATAAAAGAAAAAAAATAACGTGAACCTGCTGTTATCCGCCTCGTTTCTGTAACATAAAGAGTTTTTTTTTAAACTATGCCTACCATTATCTGACTGATCGGTTATATTCAGAATAAAAAGTAGCCCATGTGACAACATTTTTATTAGATAAATGGAAAGTTTACGAAGAAAAGTTATATGATATCACATAAAAAAATTATGTGATATCATATAACTCTAACTATAACCTTTGTCATAAAACAAAATAATAGCTCAAGTATAGTTTTCGGAATCGGACATTTAGTTAAAGCGTTACATCCGGCACCACCTCCACTCCGTCTACCTCCGGTTACCGTTCCTTCCAAAATTATCCAGTCATCCGACTCATGCTCAGTTTTTTTATCGGAAGGAATTCACTTTTTACGGCAGCCGTCACAGTTTCACCGGCTCTGGCAGCAAAGAAACTTTCAATTAAAAATATTTGAATAACCTTGTCGATTTCCGTACCAAGGAACGTAATCATATCTGTATACAGGGTCTCGTACACATAGCACACATAAACATTACGACAAAACCACACGTTAATTCATTTGTCGCACGGCAAAATGTGCTCTTTGGTTACAGAAACAAGGATTATATAGGCAGCATGTCATAAGGTGGTATTGCGTGAAAATAGAATAAACAAACCAGATTGAGTGACACTCAATACTCACACATACACAAAAACAACAACCCATTCAAACATTGCCATACACACACCCAAATATATCAAACGCTATAATTGCCAGTGTAATCAAAAGTAACAGTTTATTTATTTAGTAACTTTGAGATCTTAGAGTAGCCATTGGAAAATCAGTTTTTAAAAATAGAAAATTAATTTAAAGCATTATAAAATAATTTCTGACCAGGGCAAAACATTTTCAAACACGATATCATTAATGAAAGACCTCAAAATTGAAATGGGAGTGCCTTACAGGAAATTCCAATAAAGCTGATTATTCATGCACATTTATATTTTATTTTTTTCTTTCCTCTGAGAACATTTTGGCGTCGCACGTCTTGCGCATTTGCCAGTCTCAATAAGATAAAATATATTCAAGTTTTGGAAAATATTGTCACATAAAGTCGTAGTGACAGTCAAAGGCAAGCAAAGTATGTCACGGTTAAGTCCAACTCATGTCCCAGTAAAGCGGTGAACACTTTACTAGAGCTTTCTATGGAGTTTTGGAAACAACAAGAAAAGTCACGTTTCACTACATTATATGATCCACCAACACTCGTGCATGTTCATGAACAATAAAACTATAAAAAATCATCGTTTACTTATTTTAGTTTATCGATAAAAACACAATAACGCGATATGACTTCTTCACATTCCCGCCAAAACTCCAAAGCTCGTTCATTCAATTCGTTCAATATCCAAAAAATCGCTCACCTGCGTCTAGAGTGACATAACTAAAAAACAGTAATTTTCAACACAGCAATTTTAAACTATGAAATTAGTATAAAATTCATTGTACAGTTGGCTATGGATTACTTGATGAGCTAACTGAGTATTAGCGATGAGGCGTATATACTAGAATAGGTGCAGAGATCACGTATATTTTGATACTAGGCCGCACCTAATCTCATCGACTTGATCCACCTATTCCACCTAGTCCACCTAGTATCATAAAAGACGCGCGCGCACGCGCCTCGCAGACTTCGCTACGCCGCGTGGCACCATTCGGAGAAGTACATACGAAGTTTGTTTGTACCTAGCATGGAGGAAAAAAACAGCACCTAGCAAACGTTGCGAGGCGCGTGGTGGTGCGGTTCACTGAACGTCGAAATTCACAAAACAGATGCCATCTTTCTCTAACGCACTAATACGTACAATCTATCTATCTCAACTTAGGTCCGATACTTTAACAAAATACTTTGTAGCCTAGATACGCGACGAACTTCGTGGACTAGATACGCAATGTACTTCGTGGACTAGATACGCGATGTAATTCGTGGACTCGATGGACTGTTGCACGATATGATCTTGTCATTTTGTTAAGTCAGTCGAGTACCGGCGATTCCTCGTAGCTATTTTTATATTATGTGTAGGTACTTACGCTTTGCTTTGTTTGATACTTCGACGATATTATTTTGATAAAACTATTGAATATATATATTATTATTTCATATTTAATATTGAAAAATACTTACTGTTAGTATATATCAAAAACTTAGAATATAAAAATAAAAAATAGATAAGAAAAAAAAATTGCAAATATCAATGGAAAATAATTTGTGAAAAGATGATTCTTATTGTAGTTTTTCACGGGTCGGCACCAAACAAAAAACAAAAAAAAAATACTTTTCATTTACATAAGTTGTAAATTATTATTAGGATTAAGGAATATTAGGAGTACACATTATGAAAATAAAATGATATTTCAATAATAATAATAAGATGATCTTTTATGTTTTTTTTTAAGGGCCGAACCGTGATACGGTACAGAAAGTTACGAAGTATAAGTTATGCATACATTGTACTGGCTAATACGCGAAGGAAGGATGATATGCCACAAGTACTTTGAAGTTTGAAACCGAGACTTTATTAATATTAGGTGGATAAGGTGGATTAGGTAATTTGATCAAGTATCTGCGTGGACTAGAAATAGGTGCATATAGTCCAAAATTTACCTAGTATAATTCACCACTACTGAGTATACTTTATCCCCTATATATTGTGCTTACTCCAACAGTTTAAATCTTGAAAAGCAGTTACATTATTTGTAATGAAGAACCCCGTCAAAGTGAGCAAATGCAATGCAAGAATGCAGAGCTTCACTACTCTCATTCTGTCATTTCCTGAGAAAATTAAATGATAAACTTGTACTTCGCGCAGAACTGAGAACTCGCGACTTCTATAACTTCATAACTCCTGAGCCAATTTGGCCATATTTGAATACATTATTGTATTAAAATTAAACAAAACTGGATTAACGATTCACAAGTTATCGTCGGAGAAATATTATACACATATCCACAAAAGCCGATTTGTTATGGTTAGGGCTTCGCTGACCTAAACGCCTTCGCATTCGCTTTACTAGTTAAATAACTGGAAGCCAGAATGACACGGATATTGGTAGAATTGTGACACTTGTCGCAGAAGTTATAAACCCTAGAAATCAAGTCAACTCAAAATCGGTTATTTTTGAGTTATGGCACTGTTGTCACAGAGGAACGAAATGTCATTGTCAATTTTGACAGTTCTGTGCGTTGCGTCTTAATAGCAGTTGCGAAGGAAGTCACTATTACAAACGATAAGACATAAACCGTAATCTTTGCTATGACATACGATAATCACAAAGAACCTAGAATATTTTTTTACAGATGTACGTACTTTTGGTTTACGCCGGCAGTGTGACCAGATTAAAATCAAATGTATGTTTCTGCTAGTTTGAAGCACAAAATCTCCATTTGTTTTACAGAAACTTCTATTCTATTCTTAATATTTTTTTTCGATTTCCAAGTTAATTTTCATGTTTTTTTTAGTGAAATAAGGGATCTGCCCACATATCACACTAGATACCGCATTACGAGATTCGTTGTTCCTACCACAGAATTCTCCTTATAAATAAGGTTCCTACAAAAGGTCACCAAAGTTTGAGGAAGGCGTGGGTCGCGGGGAGTGCGACCAAGCGTTCTCATTGGCTATCTCAAGGTTACGCTTCCTCGCGCCTAACAATCAACCAATCACAGTAATTTCTTATAAGTGTATTTAGACTGATGCGTGGTGCGCTTCGAACGTCCTGAATGCAGAATCTAGGGTGTGATCTGTGGATCTGCCCCACCCACGCTCGGCAGGTGGCTTGGGGATTAGTCCCCTCCCCTGTTCTAAACGGGAAGCCTTTGTTTAGCAGTTTACGTTTTCTGGTTGATAATGATGAATCTATGAAAAGATTCGTTCACAAAATACATAATATATTATATTATTATATCCTATAAAATTGACCTCTAAATATTTATTACCTCTTAGTTTGGCATCAGAGTTATTTCCAGAAGCCAATTCCTATCACTCACTGATTGTTCGAATTTAATCTCTATGTATTCCTTTGTAAGTATTTCTTGGTCTTGGATAAAATCGAAAAACCTTCAATCTGTATAATTTTGCCATATATATATATATATATGAATTAAAATTTTGTGGATCGAGGAGCTGCATTCGATTAAATAACTCCGTTCTAGCGTTCTGCACGCAATTTTAGAGCATTTTTGAACGGGCTCAATAAATTCTGTTACTTAAAGTGCTGAAGTATTAATATATCCTGCTGAAAAATGCATATTTTGCTAGAACCTAAAATAAGTGTCCCACCCTGCTAAAATCGCAGAATTCTGCTAAATCTGGTCGCACTGCTCGCACACGATCGGGAACATGAAGGTGTTACGAGCTTCTTTGAAATTCTCCCAGTTTTTTTCGTAATCCCCCCGAAAAATTGCTTTGTGGAAAAATACCCCGAACAGCCCACAAGTTTTTTTTTGAACTTGATGACGATACGAGCAAGTCGTTCGCCAGATGTTAAGCGTCACGCCTGCCCATAACAATTCAGTGCCATCCAGATTTTTGAACTTCAGCAGTTCAAGACTATGAGCGGCAATGCACTGCGCTCGTCACTATGAGATATTAGATGTTAAATCTCTTTATGCCCAGTAATTACGCTGGAAACATGAAGGCCTCGCTACATGGCCTGACCTGACATCGTTTGAAAGAGATGGCTATATATAAGTTTATGGAGGAGCGAAAGGGAAAAGCTATAGCCTTCATAGTTTGTTTCTTTTGCTCCCGTGGAATTCAAATCAAGCCGTCCCATTCATACGATGTCAGATCAGTCCATGTGTACACCCCTGCCCTTCAACACAGTAGTGCTTGCACACTACTGCTTGACGGTTGGATGCTAAGGTGTGGTACTTCCCCAGGCGGACTCTGCAGAAGAGCCCTACCACTACAGAGAGGACCACTTATTTTAAAGGAGAATTAATAAAAACGCAAAAATATTATTTTAATTTTTATTCAAACTATGCGAGAGTTTGAACCTTCAACTCTAAACAATTATTTTCACATTATTTTTTTCTCAGATTGTCGTCTCAAACATGACGATTTGAACATTAATTTGGACCTCTTGACTCCGGTAAGACACCTAAAAAAATCAATTATCTTTTGTCTTAAAATTAAGCATTTGAACATGTATACAATAATTAATAAATATACTTTTCAGGCTGAATTGCTTCGTACTGTGAAAAGATTCGAGAGACTCAAAACGGATTTGATTAGCACTCTGAGAAGTAAAGAATGGCGTCTGGATTCAGAATCTAAGGTAAAAGTAGCCGACAGTAAAACGTCATTCCTACCTAATATAATTAAAACTACACAACACAGCGGGCTTATCCTCTAACTTTAAAACGTTCGTGATTCTGACTGCGAGAGCATGCCATCACGCTCGTACCAACTTAGTCGCACTATGCGCGGTCCCGCTCGCGCACTATCACTATCGCTTTCAGAGCTACGTTTATGATCAGGTTACGTTTATCGTTCATGGTCATATTTACCCGACTGCCTAAGAAGGTAATGTTTTTGGGGTGTATGTAATTAGTATGGTTGTGTGTTCCTATATTACCTCCTGTAGCTTAAACGGCTTGGCCGATTGTGACGACTGAGGTGTCGTTGGATTCCTCTCTATGTCCAGAGTGTCATAGCCTACATTCGCATTTGGGTTTTTTGTTTTTCTTTTTATAATATGACTTGTTTTCTAAATGCGTTCTATCCGTTGCAGCTCTTCACGCGCGTCCACGATCAGCGGACGTACTTACAGAACGAGCTGATGATCGTCCAGAACAATATCATGCGTCTGCAGAAGAATGGACCTTACTGGCAGTAAGTATCCACACCTACTCTCCCAGAGCTGCGCGCCCACTGTTTCACGCCGTATTTGCCACAATTCACGAATTCAACGCAGATAGTATTGAATTTTTCGAATGGGGTTCCAGAGGCAAAACTTTTAGCAGATGGTGCCAGCGGCGGTCCGGATTAATTTTTAACTAGTTCGCGCCGTACTGAGACCTCGCGACCCCTATATCTTCACAACCCTTGGACCGATTCAGCTCATATTCGAACTTAAAAATTGTATTGAAATGAACTACTTGCCAGACTTGCCTACTAAATTTCATGAAGATCGGATCAACGGTTCGCAAGTTATCATCGGACAAATATACACACAAACATACAAACATACATACAAATGCCGATTTGTCCGTAAACTCTGAGATTAGCGAGACAAAGGATTGCTGCACAAACCAGTATATACAGATTCTCCTTGGTAATCTCTGTACAGTGTTGAGTGAACTGTCGCCACAAAGTTTTTTAGTTGTTTATTTTCCTACTTGTTCAATGTGGGGTTTTTGGGAACATATGTTTACCAAGATTGGAACATCCTGGAACAGGACACAATAACATATTGGAATCTATTAAGAGTAAACTATTAAATTGTAGAAAAAACAATAAAAAATATGAGCGAGTAAATATGAAAACTACAAAATCAACTACTTGCCGTCTCGTCACCTTTAAAAAAATTATTAAGTACTTTGCAATTTAAACACAAAACGAAGGTATTTTCGGACAGCAATTTTGATTTGTTTTCACCTCGCGGGTCGTGCGTTTCAGAAACATCTCACGAGCCCATGACGAGCGAGTCCTGGACCCCAAGCGAGGACCTATAAAGAAGTACATCGGGAACGAGCGGCTGCCTCCCATCGCCACATAAAGATACTTGGAACACGCTAACTGCTGATAAGGCCGAAACCGCACTGACAGTCAAAAGGTTTCAAACGCGTCACACCATGCGTGTAGGGCCTTAAGGCCCCTTTAAATGACCTAAATGCCTAAGGCATTTAAATTCTCTTTATATGACCTGGGCCCTTAATGTGTAAGTCTGGTGCAATGGTCGTCGTGCGCCATCCCGCTCACACCAACTTACTCGCACCATGCGAGCGTGCAAGATGGCAAATAGCTTCCAACGCCACTAGACTTACATAATAGGACCCTGATCTGAGGCCTTATCCCGTAACTCTGGTGGAAATGGTCATCGCATGCTGTCCCACTCGCGCCAACTTACTCGCACCATGCGAGCGAGCAGGATAGCAAACGAAGACCATCGCCACCAGAGTTACGGGATAAGGCCCCTGATCTGATTTCATGCAAAAGGGATAGCTAGATATGAATTTCATGGGAGCAAAAGAGGCAAACAGTAACCTTATTATTTTGTCTTGTTTACTTCAATGAAGTTCAATCATTACTTAGATCTGTTGTGCGTGTAGAGGCTGTTATTTCACTAAATCCAGTTTGTAACTTTCACTGCCTTCACATTTTGTTCTAGTCTTGTAATTACACAATTTCAAGAGATTTCAAGGGCCTACCACAATCTCTTATTTTATTCTTACAATGACTTTCTCTCACTCTACTTTAGATAGAACGAGAGAAACGACAAGATTGAAATAAATGCTTGAAACCGATGTGGTAGACCTCCGATTATCACTACAGCAACATATATTATTATTTGCTAAATAAATTGATTTATTCTAGAAACTAGAACAATACTATAAAAAAAAATAAAAAAAAAATATTCAGATTCTTTATTCACGAAATTTATTATGTAATAAGTAGACAAAATATATTTATCTGTACATTAGAGAGATTTAATTAGATTTTATGAATAAAGTTACGAAACAAAATGTGTTTTATTAGGGTTCCGTGGAACAGAAAACCGTTAAATTTTTTAGTTTCTCATATGCTTGTACCTAGCTGGATATTCAACCGATGTGCTCAGATATTCGCTTTCTGGTTCCTCGTAGGAATACGGCTTTCGGTACGACGACGCCATGGCATGCACTGTAAAACAATATCAATAAAAATAAATAACTATAAGTTGAGGTGTTCGTAGGTTTTCAGTAGGGAATCCTAGTGGCGAGGTAGAAGGATTAGGCCGGGTTGCACCATCCAGTTAAACTTTAAACTGCAGTCATAACTGCAGTTAAAACTCCCGTTAAGCAGAAAAATGTGTTGCACCATTTTAACTATGGTCAAAATGACGGATAACAACATGCTGGCTAAACTTCAAGGTTAAGGTTAAAGTTATAGTTAATTAATTAACTATAGCAGTAACTGTAACTGGGATTATGGTGCAACCCAGGCTCAAAATTGTTAGTGTGACTATTTATAATATAGGCTGATGATGATGATGATACCGGCGTACCTGGATAGCAGTGATGTTTGTCCGCGTGTAGACGCATGTTGTGTGGGCACGCACACACGTACCCGCCCACCACATTCACACACGCGTACTCGCACCCTGATATGTCTTGAGTGCACTCGTTTATATCTGGAAACAATCACATACTGATATTCATTTATTTATAACCGCAGGCTACACTTCACTGGTTTTAATTACATTATGAGTGCACATTAATAAAATATATTAAAAAAATTAGCCATCATATAAGTCAATAAAATAATAAATATTAAATTTAAGTCATCATAATTATAATAACACACTATAGTCACTATTGAGTACTTCATTTGTAACCCCACACTATGCTCCTCGCGTTACCGCGAATATTCGCAAGGCGTCACACACTGCTCTACTCACGCCTCTCCTCGCGCTATTAATCGCCTTGTCTTGCCTTGTAGTTATTCATAATGATGAGTACTTATATAAGCCCTTTTCGGCTTAGCATACCTTTTACTTATAACCCTGTATAGGTAAGACTCAATTGAGGACCACAGGTGCTGCTTGCGTCGAGTGGCAATGGTTGCACACTACTACCCCGTCTACTAGAGATACTTACCCATACACCTCTGTCCGGCCCCTAGAGACAGCAGGCCAGGCTGGCAGGTGCAGCGGTACGCGCCCGCTACGTTTACACACACTTGCGTAGAGTGGCACTGGTTGCTCTCTACTGTACACTCGTCTATGTCTGAAACATTAATCTTAGCTATTTATTTTTATAGATAATATTTTTCTTTCATTTTAAACAAATTCGCGTAACGGTAATGTCTAAACTTCTAAAGTTGAAAATAACCTAGACATTACGGCGCAACTACTTAAAAAAAAAGACTCCAACGTGTATGAAACGTGTACTAGAAATAATGGCGGCTAGTCGCTGTCTTGACTCTATCCACAGATGAATAGAACTTCATCTGTGACTCTATCGGTATTCAGCTCAAGCCACAAAATGATCCACAAGATCGTTTTTTTTTCATTTTCTTGGTAGTCCCGTCTCCTATATACGTAGGGATGATATTCTCAGTGATGATATTCTCTTTGGCCCTAGCATGGCCCTAGCGTTTTCCGCCATTTTTGTCTTATGTTTTGGCTCCACCCATTGGGTACTTAGTGTCAATGATTGTAATATTTCAGAGAAATATTTCACAATTAAAACAGTCTCAGTTATAGTCACAGTCAAGTCCTCGTCATGCCCCAATAAAGTGGTGGATGCTTTACTAGAGGTTTCTACGGGAAAAAAAAACACCGATTTACAACATTCGAAATAACACAAGTTTTTGAAAATAATACAATGACGCGCTATGACTTCTTCACGTTCCCGCCAAAACCCCGCTCTCCAGCTCTCCGCTCTTCTGAGGAGCAAAACTCGAAGAAAATAAGTTTTGGGGAATAATATATTTTTATAAAATCCGTTATTGATACTGGTTACTGAGGAGCTCCGTTTTCCACTTTGCGTCTCCATCATCAGATCAGCTCGCTCTCATAATATTGTATTGTCATCGGGACTTAACAGGCATGCAAAATTTCAAACCAATTTAACAAATCCCCTAGTCCAACAGTTCCCACTGGTTTAAAATTCAGTTGCAAGATTTGACCCGAACATACATACAAACATTGTTACATTGCCAGTTAAATAAAAGCTTGTGAAAAAGAATGAAAACAAACTAGAAGGTGCGTCACCTTCACAAACGCCTTCGCTGGCGTTAAGTCTGTAGCCGACCCCGCACGGAGCCTCCTCGCTGCCGTCCAGGTTTGAACTCACTGCCACGTCGTAGAACACTGTCGGCTGTTTGCTTCCTGGAACGACATTTTTTGACGTGAACTCGATGAACGTCTAATCGGTCTGGCAAGCGTCAGAATCCAAGGAACATAATACTCTCTAACGAGGTCAGTATAAGCCTCATGTCAGAAATGAAATTAAGACAAAATTAATGTACTTTGGAAAAGTTATAGCACGGAGGCTATGTGAGTTACGGAAATAGTGCTAATATACTAGGTCGGTGACCATAACAAGTTGTAGGGAGGTGGGTGCTGACTCTGGGGCGCGCAACGCTGTACCAAAGTAACCAAAGTCACCGATATAGCGTTCAGAGTTTGCAAGCTGAAGTGGCAATGGGCAAGCCACATCACTCCAGGAACCGAGAACCGGTGGATAAGAAAGGTTCTTGAGTGGCGACCACGAACCGGAAAACGCAGCGTAGGCGGCCTCCCACTAAATGGACTGACGACATTATGAAAATCCCGGTCAACCGGTGGATGCAAGTGGCACGTTGTCGGTTGGTGTGGCGCTCTAAGGGGGAGGCCTATGTTCAGCAGTGGACGTATTCTGGCTGAGATGATGTGTCACTTTAGAGATGTGATAGCTTTTGTGCTATTTGTCATAGAATTCACGTCAAAAACTAGGGAAAGAAGCTCGACGTATAAATAAGCGGCAAACAGTAAGAAAATTATATTTTAAAATTATTTGTTGAAGGTGGTTTTATTTTTTGCATGATGGTAGCACTTTGTAGTACTCAGCTGGCTAGCTACCCTCAAATTGAAAATCTGTCGCCAAGCCCCTCAGGTGAGTTCCAGCAGCCCCACGTGAGAGCCAGATTCCAATCCTGGCTAGGTGCTATTAGCATCTTCGACCACACAGTCACTTCACGTTAGTTGAGTCGTGACGAAAGATGAAGACCAACAAAAAAAAAATGAAGGTTTTTACGCAAATGAATTTACCCGTAGCCAAGTAAAATTCTTCGACGTCTGCTGAGTAGTGAGAATGCACGATTTCCGGTTCCATCTCGAACACAGCATCTGGGGCGTTAACATTCTGAAAATGGTAAGCAAAATGCTATCATAATCATCAGCCAGAAGACGTCCTCTCCTTAACGAAGGCGATAGGCCCCACAATGCACAGAATACATAATACTGAAAAGAAGCCGGCTGCATATTTTACACGCGCCACTAATAATGTACTACATGTAAGTACATCTTCACGTAAGTACGTGTAGCGTCTCAAATGTAGCGCCACAACTCTGTCTCACAAAATCTGTGCTCTATCTCCACTACTGGTACGCTGATTTTTTTAAGGGACGCAAACCAGGGCTGTAGTAACGGGACAACGCTCGATGACATTTGCGGCATAGGTACTTGCAATGTCATGGATGTCATGTCATGTCGGACGATCTGAACTGGGACCCTATTCCTGTGCGCTCGAGATTATCTCCATCACTATCTCTCTCATTAAGAATTTAATGGGAGTGAGAGTGACCGAGATAATCTCTAGCGCACAGGAATAGGATCCCTGATCACGGCCCAGCACCATAGATATTATAGCGACGTAAGAGTGGCTATACATGGCCTGACCTGACGTCGTGTAAAAGAGATGGCTGTATAAAAATTTCTGGGGCAGCAAAAGGGAGAAGGTATAACCTTAATAGTTTGTTTCTTTTGCTCCCGTGAAATTCAAGTCTAGCTGTCCCTTTCACACGATGTCAGATCAGGCCATGTATAGACACCTTGAATGTTGCGTACGGTGCGTGCGGCGTGTGGCTCCGGTGTGCGACCGGCCTTAGTGGTAAAATACAAACTTACATTTTCATTTGGATCTTCGTTAGTTTCAAAAACATCGTTATCAGTTTTATCTCTGTGATTTTCACATCGCGGGAGGTCGGGGCACTTCCTTATCTGTAATGGAAAATATCTTTAGAAGAAAACTCGGCCCGATTTTTCATTATGTCGCAAAATAATTAATGTAAAAACGTAGAGTAGATGTAAAACAAAACGATTCCATTATACCTAGAAAGGAAAACATAAGGGAACATTTCACCCCCATATTTTTTTCTCGGGATTTTTCCAATGTCAACCGATAGAGAGATAACATCGGTGTTTCATTTTACTGTAGACTGTGCAAGCGAAGCTGTGCGGACAAGCTAGTCTCCCATAAAATTTAAAAATATAGGTGAAGGGAACAGAGACGCATCGGATATAAAAAATGAAATATTATTAGCTCCACAAACTCTGGGGTCCGTGCTTTTACCCTCTAACGTTTCGCATTTCCTTTCGCACTCTTTGGCGGCTGTAAACAAACTGCAGCCGAATTCAGAGCGCCATTTTGAAGGTAAATACATAATATATTTTGAGTAAAATATCATTGGTATTGTTTACCTGTACATTGTCTCCCTCGCACGGCTTCCCCCGGCAGCGCCTCGTGCGCGCCTGCGTGCCGGCGCCACACGAGGCGGAGCACGGCGACCAGCGGGACCACGCCGACCACGAGGGCACGGCACTGTCCTGACAACAACCGGCGGGCTTATCCTCTAACTTTCAAACGTTCGTGATTCTGATTGCGAGAGTATGCCATCTCGCTCGTACCAACATAGTCGCACTATGCGCGGTCCCGCTCACGCAACTCTCGCTATCGCTTTCAGAGTTACGGGATAAGCCCACGGGAATCACTATCTCTACCTACCTATGTTATTAATTGAAATTGATTTGTTTGCGGCAGGTCAGTGGGAGCACGCTCGCCTGACATTCGTGGGGTCGCGGGTTCTAACTCGGCCGGGCCCGTACCAATGAGTTCCTTACTACTAGGATCCTATAATATAAATAGTGATTGTGCATATTGATTTAAAATTATGACCTACTATAGATATTTTGAAATTGAAAAGTTGAAAATGAGTTCTTTGGACTTTTTTCTAGCTTTTCGGTGAAGGAAAACATCGTGGTGGTGGGTAATTTCTTAGTTCTCAACTAATGAGGAGTTTTAAAAAAAAAAAATTGTTCTAAAATACTTATTAGATAGCGTAATAGTCCTATCGTTTTATCTGTCATTGTCATTTCTGTCTAAATATTTTATGTTTATTTTTTAAATCGTAAATTTTGGCCCCACACGTTGTGTATTTAACCAGTGTCAACTATTGTAATATTTCAAATGAAGTCAAATACATAGTTACATTACTTGAAATTGTCTAAATACACATGTGGAGCCAAAAAACACGAGAAAAAAAGACACACGTACATTTTTTTGCCTTTCATGTCTTAACAGTGACAGCAAAACCTCAAGGTACATCTAACGCCATCTATTGGGTACTTTTATTACCAGATATATTTTTTTTTAAAACTACTCATTAGCTAGCACCTCGGTGCGTTCCGGCAGCTTCACTTGCGAGCCAGTTCCAATTCCACTTTGTGTTTCAAGTTTTCACGTGTTTTTACCATCTTCGACCAAACCATCATTTAACATTAGGTGAGCTGTGGTAAAAGCCTAGCATGTCGATCAGCTAAATTTGTTTTATCTAAAATAAGTAATAATATGGGCTTTGCCAACGTAATATCATTGGGATTTGAACTTACTTCCTGCGGCGTGCGACCCGAACAAGCTAACCACTGATCAGTGGTCGCTGGTCAGTCGGTAGTCGACAATTATAGCCTAGTCAAGTTACGGGACTTAGTACTGAGGACCCGGACATAATTGATAACATAAATATAAAAGTGTATTTGGTACAACATGCTGACACAAAGTCAACATTAAATGAAATTAAACAGTCTGGAGGTACGGCACATAGAATAAGCATTTATGCTTGAGCCATAATACCTTATCGTCGTAACGACTCGCTGCCGTGCTTACGATCGTCTTCTGAAATACACTCTAACACTGCGCAAATAGAGACGATATTGCAAAATGTAAAATTTAAATCTGATCCGACGCATTTAGTTTAATTATTGCATTTTAACATGAGAAGTTGGTTCTACATTAATGTACAGGAAAAACAATTCTGTTATTAATTAGTTCCGTGTCAATGGCGATAACTGTCCAATAGTTATCTTCAATCGATGTACTTACTTCGCACGGCGGCAAGTGACATTTTCTCGTCTCATTCGATGGCCCCTTGCACGCAGATTCGTCTAAAATGAACTTATCAGATGTACTTGACTTATCTGTAAATAATGGAAACACATAAACATGAGACTATCAAGTGTGATTTATAAAACTGTTTGTTTTCTTTTAATTCCAGCTGAAGACAGTATGACGTGTTTGCATAAGGATACATGCGAGTAACTTAGCTCGACTGGACTCGACTCGAGCGCCACGCTGTGTGCATCGCGCGCAACTTTCACTCTCTCAAATGAAATATATCTCAGAAAAAAAGTAATTACGTTTATTATCATAGAACTAGAGTTCCTTACATGTTCCTTCGCGCGTGCTATTTTTTCAATAAGCCGCGCCAAGTTATTTAAAGGCACTATACATTATTTACATTTGGCATTATAGATAATTTACCTGCTAAGAGCCCGCTTCCCGCTAGAGGAAAGGTTAAGCAGATTTAGATTTTATTTCAAAATAAATAATGATGACTGGGATATTAAAAAGTTAACAGGCATTTCTTCTACACAGCAAATATTTTGAAGCAATTAATAAAAAAAGTTTCTTTAAACTTTAAAGTGTTGCCTTACCAATAATGTTGTTGTTATCGTCGATATACTGGCAGGCCCTGGCTCGCTGCTGGTATCCGAGACCGCACGTCACATTACAATATGTCCACTGGCCCCAACCACTCCATTTGCCGGGCACTGGAAGGTAACACATTTGTAGAAAAACGAAACAATGCCAGACCAAGTTTTTTTTAAATCACAGATACAAAGCCCGGCAAACGTCTTGAAAACACGGCGTAGTGGGAAAAAAGCTGGCACATGTACACGTAAGTTGAAATCTCGCTCATAACCATCATCGCTCCGCCAGAGAGCTAAAAATAGACTGTTGCGCAGATATCATAATTATTAAGAGATTTGCCAGTTATTGTAGTAACATTATTTATACCTTGAACCCTGACGTTGTATCGAGTATTAGCCGAGCCGGCGACGTTCTCCGCTACACAGATGTACTGTCCCGCGTCACGCGCCGTCACGCTCCATATAGCCAGTAGGCTGTTGCCCAGCACGCGGTTCACGTTGGATACGCTGTCGCTCAGTTGTTGCGTGTCCTGGAAATTATGTTTATAGACAAACTGACAAGAGTCAAATCTCTGGCAAATTTGATTAATATTTTACCATTTCTTTCACCTCAACGCAGACCTGCTAAACGGGTTACACTGATGAGTAGTAGATTAAAATTATGTGTTTAATTTGAAATAAAGAAAGAAAGAACTAGAATGAAAGATATAGTGCCTCTTACCTTCAACCAAGTAATCTTGGGTAGCGGATGTCCGTCCGCCTCGCATTTCAGAACAATGCTCTTCCGTAAAGCAACGTCATGGGTCTCTATAAACCCAGGCGATGAATGGCCAGCGATGGATGGAGGTTTTTCTATCGTCACGTCGAACGTGACTTCGGTAGTGCCGACCTTATTGGTCATAATGCAGGAGTAGTTGCCGCTGTCTGACGCTTGCGTGCTGTTTATGACCTGTAATAAAAGAAACAAAATGAAAAGTAAACATGACTAAGAAAATTTGTAGAAGCCAAATAAAAGCAAATGAAGAAATGATCGAAATGGTCTAGTAACTTTAAAGTTCCCTCGCTACGCTCGGCAGTTAACTCTGGAATCCTTCGCGTGACATAAGACACTGCTTTATCCCCTTTGGTGCATAATCGACTATTTTTAATTCAGTAGATAGAAAGGTAAATTAACTCTTTATTCTTCACACTAGATTTTACATAGGTACTTATGACAAAAAAGCAGTTAGTTGAACAACTGGCGGCCTTATCGCTGAAAGCGATCTCTTCCAGGCAACCTTAGGATGCCGGATGGCCTTGGGGTGGTTAACGTATATTTTTTTTTTATGATATTGACTGGCAAGACCAGCAAGTCACGCACCTGATGTCACGCTTGCACATAACAGTTCAATGCCATCCAAAATTTAGAATTTCAACAGTTCCAAATTCTGCGCGGTACCGCACTGCGTTCGTCACTCTGATATGGCCAGTAATTCAATCCGGGACACAGTAATGCTTGCACACTACTGCTTGGCGGTTAAATAACTGGGATGGAATGGAGCACAATTATCTAGAAAACCGTACCTGCTTACTCTAGATATGAAAATATTCATGTCGTATAGTTTTGGGAAACAGACTGTAGATTGTTCCACATCCTCGCTGTGCGTATAAAAAATGCGAGGTTACGTGGGGAATGGTCACCGAAATCAATCATTTATCGTCTTACCAAAGTACTCGTAATATTATCCTGTGTTAGAGTAACTCTCGGCGTTTGGTCTCCTATCTCCGTGTAAAGGTTTTTGTTCCACATCACGTGGGGTGTGGGAGTGCCTTCCACAGGGCAGGTGAGGTTCAAGGGGTGACCGACGCGACTCGACACGTGTCGGGAGGACTCCTTCGGCTGCGGTGGTGGAACTAAAAAAACGGTTCACACTGATCACTCTGTTCTGGTTTGTTCTATTATCGCGTAAGATTTCCTTTGTCGGGAATGCCACGGAACACATACAAAGACACAGGCAACTAACTCCAAGATCCAGAGCAGATATTTAATATCATGGTTCAGACACCTCCCTGGCCGGAAATCGATTCCGGGACTTCCTGCTCTTAAGGCAGACTGAGCCAGGACAACATATATATTCATAAAAAGAGTACCTTTTTCTTGTGAAAAGGTAAAAAGGTTTTATTTAACTTGCATTGGTTGTATGTAAGTATACAAGGTGTTACTGGAGGGTGAAACAATATTGGAAGTATGTATATACTCATCATTATGAACAACTTTTAATAAGGGACCAAACATGAAATCGAGAAAGAAAAATCAGCTGTTCCATAGAAAAATGACAATGTCACTCGACAAAATGTATGGAACAGCTGTTTTATTTTTCGTGATTCCATGGTTGGTCCCATAGTAAAATTTGCACATATGATGAGTACATACATACCTTTCAATATTGTTGCACCTTTCTGAGACACGTTGTATATGTTCGGGTCAAATCTTGCAACAGAATTTTAGACCAGATGGATGTTACTGCTCGTGATAATGAGAGTGCGCGTGCTTAGTGCGGATAAGTTGGCACGAGCGGGATGGCATGGTATCATAACCAGAATCACGAACGTCCATAACAAGGGCACAGTTCCCCTTGTTCAATTGAGTTGAAATTTTGCATGCCCGTCAAGTTCCGATGACAATACAATATTATGAGAGAGAGCTGATCTGATAATCAGTTTGTCCTACGTCCTACATCAGCGGCAGCTGATGTATGAATTGTAAGCTTTTGATTAGGCTACTTTTGTGTTTCTCCTGTATCGGCACACATTGCTGTCCAAGAACCAACCCTCACAAGAAAAGCCATTCGCTAAGCATTTTTCATTCTATTACTTGCTATTTTGTGAAATTTGAGGTCAATCCTGCAAATAGTGGTGTAATCCATGATGTTATTATCATCTACAGCACTTCTCCCGGTACTGGTATCCCTCCACGTCACAGTCTCATATACAACCATTCCTAAAAGATATGGCGTGAAGTCTCCTTATAAATAAGGGCGTGACGATGAGAAAAATACTAAGAACTCACCCAAAACATCGACCAAGTATACAACGCTGGAGTTTCCTACTTTATTCCTGGCAACACACGTGTAGTTTCCCGACTGCGCCTGCAGAGCTCCCTTTACTTCTATAACCTCGCCGTATTCTGTGGAAACCATAGTGTCGTCGAACAACATCAATGGCAGCCCGTCTCTGAACCTGCAAAAAGTTCCGAAATGTCAGTTAAATGTGACTTGTGCTTTAGATAATATTAAAAAAATATATATAACAAGTTTTTTTATTTATCTAAGTTTCATAAATTAAAATAATGCTAATTTGATTTCTTTTTTACCATTAATTAAATTTAAAAATAAAATAGTGTTAATTTTTGTAAATTTGTTCTTATTTAAGTATTTTAGTAACATAAAAGTATATATAAAAAAATGGTTTAATTTATTTGTTAATTTATACTAAATTATAAATTTATTAAATTAAATTATAATATTATATTATCTCGACTGGCGATTGACATTCATTTGAATTATGCGAAAAAAAGCAAACAAACTGCAGAAGCGCGCGGGGGAGCGGGTGAGGTAACTTCAATTGGAGGGGAGGGGCTGATCGTTATGTAGAACCACAGATAAATAGTGTAGAACCAATATGGTATTCTGTGGTAATATAACAAATGGAGTGATGCTGGAGCCTCCTGCGCAAAGTTTTTGTCTTACCATCCTATCCATCACCTTAAACTACTCGAAGCTTTTCAAGCTCGAAGGGCACGATGCCGATGTTCGAAATTGGTACGGTTAACGTAAACATTACATTGAACAACGCTCGCTTCGAGCTCTGCATAAGAATGGTGCGACCTTCGTGAGTCGGGTTCACATTTAAATGTTCTGTTTTAAACCGGTTTTGGAGTGGCCTTAAAGATGATGGCATATGTATACAAACCAGTATAGTTCCGGCGGTGGGTTGCCATATGCGTGGCAGTGCATGTAGTACGCTTGTCCCGATAAAACATCCAAACTCATTGTATTGCCCGAACTATTTTCCGGTTGGAACAGAGATCGGAAAATCTTTGGCGGTTCTGAAAATGAACACAAAATATCAAATTTCATACTAGTATTTAGTAAATGTGTTTATTTTACAGAGCTAGAAGACTGGAGAGTGACAAAAGATTATTTTGATCCAGAAAAACTCAGTATACCGATTTATGTTTGCATTAAAAAAACACGCACTGAAATACAAGAGAAAATTAAAACATAGCCATTAAATTAGTAAATGCGCGTCCTTATTGTTATCACTTTTGCATGCCCTCAAGCCTTTCAAATCTTCCTCGGTCGTTCATGCTAACTTGCGACATCGTGACGCAATAACACCATCTCTCGGCAGATCTACTTAGTTACTTTAAACTTACCCAAAACCTCCAGCCTGATCATCCTCTCGTCACTTCCTCCCTCATTAGAAACCACACAGCTATACAGTCCCGCGTGTGACGTCGCCACGCCATCTATCTTCAGATCCGCGTAACTAATATCCAGTTTGTTCTCGCTAAGAAGTTTGCCGTTCCGAAGCCATTGGATAGTCGGGATGGGCTTACCGTTGGCCTTGCAAGCGATGCGGATGTGAGAATCTAGCTGGAATCAAATCGGATTTTGAGGGGATGATAGCTCAATTGTTGATAGGACGACACGCCGCAGATCGAGAAGTCAAATCTAGACAATGATCTAGACTTTGGTGAAGGAAATCGTCGTTTGGAAACCAAAGAACTGAACTACTGAATTTAACTTGAACTAGGTACTAAACTTTATAGTGCTCGTATGACTAAAACCACCCTCGAGTTGAAAATCTGGCACGCGCGTATCCAACTATGTAACCTCAGTCCTCAGTTCAATGGTGTTCCGGAATTATCGCTTTAGAGCCAATTCCCATTGTAGGTTAGGCATGTTTATCTTTGACTTGAATCATCTCACTTATAACAGGTAAGCTGTGATCGATAGTTTTATGACCATAAAACTTTTTTTTTAAACTAACCTCTGCCAGGACGGGTCCAATAACGCTTATTCCTTCTCCTTCATGATACACCACGACATCTTCAATTTTCGCACCAACTACGACACCGACCCTGAGTCATAAGGGTCAAGAATTATCAAACGAATTTCAATAAATAACATAGAATGAGACCTTTCAAAAAGACGATTTAAATAAGTCCCGACAGACTGGATAGATGGCGCTACCTGAGCATGTACATGTTGTCGTGTATTTAGTTATTAGCTAGTATAAAGTTGACTAAATAACTCAATTTTTAGGAAATATAGTCGTAGACTAAGCTATTGATGAAAAACATGGTATTTTGAACCATTCAAACAAAAATTATGTTGTCTAAATTAGCAATGCCGTCTGATAAGGTTCGATAGAACAGACCCTGAATACCACTTATACTTTTGGTAAAGATGGTTTTTTCGGGCTATGGTGGTACGCTGTAGGCACAGATGATGTGGCTGTAGGGTATGTATTGGTTCAATCGACTCGCACCTCGCTCATCTCTCGGGACTCATGAGATGCTATGTCTCAATGGGTTTGGCATTGCTCTTGTGACGATTAGTAACTCACTTGACCCATGTGACAATTACCAACTCACTGCTTTTGCCACGGCACCTGTCACCCTATCTGTATGAGCATTTCCTCGGACTGATAACAACATGACGTAAAGACTCACTTTGAGAAAACCCTGAAAGACGAATTAACGAAGCCAAACACAGTCTAAGACTTGAAGGACAAACAAAAGATTCTAGTTGGAAGATTGGATTTCGAGTTACCTCGAGTCATGTTAATGAATATGAGTGACAGTGTGGAAAAATCTGGTGGAGCCTTTACCTGTAAGCTATATGTGTATGTCCGGCCTTATTGCGTGCATCACAACGGAATACTCCTTCGTCCTCGTTCGATACATTCGTCGCTACTAGGGATGTTTTGTCGATGTACCATTTTGAGTTGCTACAACAAAAGAGCTTGAAAATAAAATAATAGTACACCATTTCAAATGCAAACATAATAGTCATCTCTGAAGTTCTCTTTTCTTACCATGGTGCGACGCGTTGAATTAAAACTGTATGTCAACTTCACAGTTTATTTTATCCCATCGCCTTCAAGCTTTAGAAAATATATATTCCAATCCACCGAAACTTTTTAAAATTACATTTGACAAGCTAGGCATTTGGCCACAAGCTCACATAAGTTAAGTGACGGTTAAAGCACACATGGCCTAGATCGAGCTTAAGAAGTTTTTTTAAGGAGACAATTGCGGACAATGATGGGCCCATTGCCCACTATTGTCACCCTATTGTTGAGATGGGAAAAAGTATTATTATTAAAAGAAAAATAAAATACCCGTAAAAAGATATCTGCAAAATGTAGCCTATAT